>JBBPBP010009779.1:51186811-51225688 GCA_037974735.1 Cicer chorassanicum | reverse complement strand
AAACACACTTAATGGATGCACAAGATTGGTTAAAATCCATAAAAATGGATTAGAATAAGCCGAAGGATGACGAAAATGACCTAAATGTTAATCCAATGACATAAACACACTTAATGGATGCACAAGATTTGTTAAAACCCTAAATGGATAAGAATAAGCCCAGGGAGGACGAAACTGACCTAAATGTTAATCCAATGATACAAATGCACTTGTTGGATGCACAAGATTGGTTAAAAACCTTAAATGAATTAGAATAAGCTAAAGGATGACAAAAATAACCTAAATGTCAATCAAATGACACAAACGCACTAATTGGATACACAAGAATGCTTAAAAACCGTTAATGGATTAGAATAAGCACTGGGTGGACGAAAATGACCTAAATGTTAAACCAATGACACAAACGCACTTATTGGATGCCCAAGATAAGTTAAAAACCCTAAATGGATTAGAAAAAGCCGAAGGATGACGAAAATGACCTAAATATTAATCCAATGACACAAACGCACTTATTGGATGCAAAAGATTGGTTAAAACTCTAAATGGATTAGAATAAGCCCGCGGAGGATGAAAATGACCAAAATCTTAATCCAATGACACAAACGCACTTATTGGATGCAAAAAATGGCGTAAAAACCCGAAATGGATTAGAATAAGCCGAGTTATGACGAAAATGACCTAAATGTTAATCCAATAACACAGAACCACATATTGGATGCACTAGATTGGATAAAAACCTTAAATGGATTAGACTAAGCCTATAGAGGACGAAAATCACCTAAATGTTAAACCAATGACACTATTGCCCTTATTGGATGCACAAGATTGGTTTAATACTAGTAAAATGGATTAGAATAAGCCGAAGGATAACGAAAATGACCTAAATGTTAATCCAATGACACAAACGCATTTAATGGATGCACAAGATGGGTTAAAATTCTTAATGGATAATAATAAGCCTTAAGAGGACGAAAAATAACCTAAATGTTAATATAATGATACCAACGCACATGTTGGATGCACAAGATTGGTTAAAAACCCTAAATGGAATAGAATAAGCCCAAGGAGGATAAAAACGACCTAAATGTTAATCAAACGACACAAACGCACTTATTGGATGCACAAGATGGCTTTAAAAGGCTAAATAGAATAGAATAAGCTGCATTATGACGAAAATGACCTAAATGTTAATCCAACGACACAATAGCACTTATTGGATGCACAAGATTGGTAAAAAACCCTAAATCGATGAGACTAATCCTAGGGAGGAGAAATTCACCTAAATGTTAAACCAACGACAAAAACACACTTATTAGATGCACAAGATTGGTTAAAAACCCTAAATGGATTAGAATAAGCCCTGGTAGGACGAAAACGACCAAAATGTTAATCCAATAACACAAACGCACTTAATGGATGCACATGGTTGGTTAAAAACACTAAATGGATTAGACTAAGCCTAGGGAGGACGAAAATCACTTAAATGTTAAACCAATGACACAAACACACATACTGGATGCACAAGATTGGTTAAAAACCATAAAGTGGATTAGAATAAGCCGAAGGATGACGAAAATGAACTAAATGTTAATCCAACGACACAAACCCACTTAATGGATGCACAAGATTCGTTAAAAACCCTAAATGGATAAGAATAAGCCCAAGGAGGACGAAACTGACCTAAATGTTAATCCAATGATACAAATGCACTTGTTGGATGCACAAGATTGGTTAAAAACCTTAAATGAATTAGAATAAGCTGAAGGATGACAAAAATAACCTAAATGTCAATCGAATGACACAAACACACTTATTGGATGCACATGATTGGTTAAAAACCCTAATGGCATAGAATAAGCTTAGGGAGGATGAAAATGACCTAAATCTTAATCCAATGAAACAAACGCACTTATTGGATGCACAAGACTGCTTAAAAACCCTAAATGGATTAGAAAATGTTAATCCAATGACATAAAAACACGTATTGGATGCACAAGATTGGTTAAAAACCCTGAATGGATTAGACTAAGCCTAGGGAGGACGAAAATCACCTAAATGTTAAACCAATGACACAAACACACTTAATGGATGCACAAGATTGGTTAAAATCCATAAAAATGGATTAGAATAAGCCGAAGGATGACGAAAATGACCTAAATGTTAATCCAATGACATAAACACACTTAATGGATGCACAAGATTTGTTAAAACCCTAAATGGATAAGAATAAGCCCATGGAGGACGAAACTGACCTAAATGTTAATCCAATGATACAAATGCACTTGTTGGATGCACAAGATTGGTTAAAAACCTTAAATGAATTAGAATAAGCTAAAGGATGACAAAAATAACCTAAATGTCAATCAAATGACACAAACGCACTAATTGGATACACAAGAATGCTTAAAAACCGTTAATGGATTAGAATAAGCACTGGGTGGACGAAAATGACCTAAATGTTAAACCAATGACACAAACGCACTTATTGGATGCACAAGATAAGTTAAAAACCCTAAATGGATTAGAAAAAGCCGAAGGATGACGAAAATGACCTAAATATTAATCCAATGACACAAACACACTTATTGGATGCAAAAGATTGGTTAAAACTCTAAATGGATTAGAATAAGCCCGCGGAGGATGAAAATGACCAAAATCTTAATCCAATGACACAAAGGCACTTATTGGATGCAAAAAATGGCGTAAAAACCCGAAATGTATTAGAATAAGCCGAGTTATGACGAAAATGACCTAAATGTTAATCCAATAACACGGAACCACATATTGGATGCACTAGATTGGATAAAAACCTTAAATGGATTAGACTAAGCCTATAGAGGACGAAAATCACCTAAATGTTAAACCAATGACACTAACGCCCTTATTGGATGCACAAGATTGGTTTAAAACCAGTAAAATGGATTAGAATAAGCCGAAGGATAACGAAAATGACCTAAATGTTAATCCAATGACACAAACGCATTTAATGGATGCACAAGATGGGTTAAAATTCTTAATGGATATTAATAAGGCTTAAGAGGACGAAAAATAACCTAAATGTTAATCCAATGATACCAACGCACATGTTGGATGCACAAGATTGGTTAAAAACCCTAAATGGAATAGAATAAGCCCAAGGAGGATAAAAATGACCTAAATGTTAATCAAACGACACAAACGCACTTATTGGATGCACAAGATGGCTTTAAAAGGCTAAATAGAATAGAATAAGCTGCATTATGACGAAAATGACCTAAATGTTAATCCAACGACACAATAGCACTTATTGGATGCACAAGATTGGTAAAAAACCCTAAATCGATGAGACTAATCCTAGGGAGGAGAAATTCACCTAAATGTTAAACCAACGACAAAAACACACTTATTAGATGCACAAGATTGGTTAAAAACCCTAAATGGATTAGAATAAGCCCTGGTAGGACGAAAACGACCAAAATGTTAATCCAATAACACAAACGCACTTAATGGATGCACATGGTTGGTTAAAAACACTAAATGGATTAGACTAAGCCTAGGGAGGACGAAAATCACTTAAATGTTAAACCAATGACACAAACACACTTACTGGATGCACAAGATTGGTTAAAAACCATAAAGTGGATTAGAATAAGCCGAAGGATGACGAAAATGAACTAAATGTTAATCCAACGACACAAACCCACTTAATGGATGCACAAGATTCGTTAAAAACCCTAAATGGATAAGAATAAGCCCAAGGAGGACGAAACTGACCTAAATGTTAATCCAATGATACAAATGCACTTGTTGGATGCACAAGATTGGTTAAAAACCTTAAATGAATTAGAATAAGCTGAAGGATGACAAAAATAACCTAAATGTCAATCGAATGACACAAACACACTTATTGGATGCACATGATTGGTTAAAAACCCTAATGGCATAGAATAAGCCTAGGGAGGATGAAAATGACCTAAATCTTAATCCAATGAAACAAACGCACTTATTGGATGCACAAGACTCCTTAAAAACCCTAAATGGATTAGAAAATGTTAATCCAATGACATAAAAACACGTATTGGATGCACAAGATTAATTAAAAACCCTGAATGGATTAGACTAAGCCTAGGGAGGACGAAAATCACCTAAATGTTAAACCAATGACACAAACACACTTAATGGATGCACAAGATTGGTTAAAATCCATAAAAATGGATTAGAATAAGCCGAAGGATGACGAAAATGACCTAAATGTTAATCCAATGACATAAACACACTTAATGGATGCACAAGATTTGTTAAAACCCTAAATGGATAAGAATAAGCCCAGGGAGGACGAAACTGACCTAAATGTTAATCCAATGATACAAATGCACTTGTTGGATGCACAAGATTGGTTAAAAACCTTAAATGAATTAGAATAAGCTAAAGGATGACAAAAATAACCTAAATGTCAATCAAATGACACAAACACACTTATTGGATGCACAAGATTGGTTAAAAACCTTAATGGCATAGAATAAGCCTAGGGAGGATGAAAATGACCTAAATCTTAATCCAATGAAACAAACGCACTTATTGAATGCACAAGATGGCTTAAAAACCCTAAATGGATTAGAAAATGCCAATCCAATGACACAAAAGCAAGTATTGGATGCACAACATTGGTTAAAAACCCTAAATGGATTAGACTAAGCCTAGGGAAGACGAAAATTACCTAAATGTTAAACTATTTAGGTAATTGGATGCACAAGATTGGTTAAAAACCATAAAAATGGATTTGCATAAGCCGAAGGATGACAAAAATGACCTAAATGTTAATCCAATGACACATACGCACTAATTGGATACACAAGAATGCTTAAACACCGTTAATGGATTAGAATAAGCATTGGGAGGACGAAAATGACCTAAATGTTAAACCAATGACACAAACACACTTAATTGATGCACAAGATTGTTTAAAAACCCTAAATGGAGTAGAAAAAGCCGAAGGATGACGAAAATAACCTAGATATTAATCCAATGACACAAACACACTTATTGGATGCAAAAGATTGGTTAAAACTATAAATGGAATAGAATAAGCCCAGGGAGGATGATAATGACCTAAATCTTAATCCAATGAAACAAACGTACATATGGGATGCACAAGATGTCTTAAAAACCCTAAATAGATTAGAATAAGCCGAATTATGACGAAAATGACCTAAATGTTAATCCAATGACACAAAACCAAGTATTGGATGCACAAGATTGGTTAAAAACCCTAAATGAATTAGACTAAGCCTAGGGAGGAAGAAAATGACCTAAATGTTAATCCAATGATACAAACGCACTTATTGGATGCAGAAGATCGGTTAAGAACCATAAAAATGGATTTAAATAAGCCGAAGGATGACGAAAATGACCTAAATGTTAATCCAACGACACAAACACACTAGTTGGATAAACAAGAATGCTTAAAAACCCTTAATGGATTAGAATAAGCACTGGGTGGACGAAAATGACCTAAATGTTAAACCAATGACACAAACGCACTTATTGGATGCACAAGATTTATTAAAAGCCCTAAATGGATTAGAAAAAGCCGAAGGATGAAGAAAATGACCTAAATATTAATCGAATGATACAAACGCACTTATTGGATGCAAAAGATTGGTTAAAACTCTAAATGGATTACAATAAGCCCGCGGAGGATGAAAATGACCTAAATCATAATCCAATGACATAAACGCACTTATTGGATGCACAAGATGGCTGAAAACCCCTAAATGGATTAGAATAAGCCGAGTTATGACGAAAATGACCTAAATGTAAATCCAATGACATAGAAACACGTATTGGTTGCACAAGATTGGTTAAAAACCTTAAATTGATTAGACTAAGCCTATGGAGGACGAAAATCACCTAAATGTTAAACCAATGACACAAACGCACTTATTGGATGCACAAGATTGGTTAGAAACCATAAATATGGATTAGAATAAGCCGAAGGATGACGAAAATGACCTGAATGTTAATCCAATGACACAAACGCATTTAATGGATGCATAAGATTGGTTAAAAACCCTTAATGGATAATAATAAGCCTAGGTAGGACGAAAAAAAAACCTAAATGTTAATCCAATGATACAAACGCACATGTTCGATGCACATGATTGGTTAAAAACCCTAAATGGAATAGAATAAGCCCAAGGAGGATAAAAATGACCTAAATGTTAATCCAATGACACAAACGCACTTATTGGATGCACAAGATGGCTTTAAAAGGCTAAATGGAATAGAATAAGCCGCACTATGACGAAAATTACCTAAATGTTAATCCAATGACACAATAGCACTTATTGGATGCACAAGATTGGTTAAAAACCCTAAATGGATGAGACTAAGCCTAGGGAGGAGGAAATTCACCTAAATGTTAAAGCAACGACAAAAACTAACTTATTGGATGCACAAGATTGGTTAAAAACCCTAAATGGATTAGAATAAGCCCTGGTAGGACGAAAATGACCGAAATGTTAATCCAATAACACAAACGCACTTAATGGATGCACAAGATTGGTTAAAAACTATAAAAATGGATTAGAATAAGCTGAAGGGTGACGAAAATGACCTAAATGTTAATCCAATGACACAAACGCATTTAATGGATGCACAAGATTGGTTAAAAACCCTTAATGGATAATAATAAGCCTAGGGAGCACGAAAAATAACCAAAACGTTAATCCAATGATACAAACGCACATGTTGGATGCACAAGATTGGTTAAAAACCCTAAATGGAATAGAATAAGCCCAAGGAGGGTAAAAATGACCTAAATGTTAATCCAATGACACAAACACACTTATTGGATGCACAAGATGGCTTTAAAAGGCTAAATGGAATAGAATAAGCCGCACTATGACGAAAATGACCTAAATGTTAATCCAATGATATAAAAGCACTTACTAGATGCACAAGATGACTTAAAAACCCTAAATGGATTAGAATAAGCCGAATTATGACGAAAATGACCTAAATGTTAATCCAATGATACAAAACCACGTATTGGATGCCCAAAATTGTTTAAAAACCGTAAAAATGAATTAGAATAAGCCGCAGTATGACGAAAATGGCCTAAATATTAATCCAATGACACAAATGCACTTATTAGATGCACAAGATTGGTTAAAAACCCTAAATGGATCAGACTAAGCCTAGGGAGGTCGAAATTCACCTAAATGTTAAACCAACGAAAAAAACGAATAACGAAAATGACCTAAATGAATTAGAATAATGACTTAAATGAATTAGAATAATCGAACGGATAACGAAAATGACTTAAATGTTAATCCAATGACACAAACGCACTATCTGGATACAAAAGAATGCTTAAAACCGCTTGATGGATTAGAATAAGCATTGAGAGGACGAAAATGACCTAAATATTAATCTACTTATTGGATGCACAAGATAGTTTAAAAACCGTAAATGGATTAGAATTATCGAACAGATGACAAAACTGACCTAAATATTAATCCAATGACACAAATGCACTTATTGGATGCAAAAGATTGGTTAAAACTATAAATGGATTAGAATAAGCCTAAGAAGGCCGAAAATGACTTAAATGTTAATCCATTGACACAAACGCACTAATTGGATGCACAAGATTGGTTAAAAACCCTAAATGGATTAAAGTAAGCCTAGGGTGGACCAAAATATCTAAATGTTAAACCAATGACAAAAATGCACTTACTGATGCACAAGATAGGTTAAAAACCATAAAAATAGATTAGAATAAGCCTAAGGATGATGAAAATGACCTAAATGTTAATCCAATTAAACAAATGCACTTATTAGATGCACAAGATGGCTTAAAAACCCTAAATGGATTAGAATAAGCCGAACTATGATAAAATGATCTATATATAAAATCAAATGACACAAACGCACTTATTAGATGCACAAGATTGGTTAAAAACCCTAAATGGATCAGACTAAGCCTAGGGAGGTCGAAATTCACCTAAATGTTAAACCAACGAAAAAAACGAATAACGAAAATGACCTAAATGAATTAGAATAATGACTTAAATGAATTAGAATAATCGAACGGATAACGAAAATGACTTAAATGTTAATCCAATGACACAAACGCACTATCTGGATACAAAAGAATGCTTAAAACCGCTTGATGGATTAGAATAAGCATTGAGAGGACGAAAATGACCTAAATATTAATCTAATGACATAAACGTACTTATTGGATGAACAAGATAGTTTAAAAACCGTAAATGGATTAGAATTATCGAACGGATGACAAAACTGACCTAAATATTAATCCAATGACACAAATGCACTTATTGGATGCAAAAGATTGGTTAAAACTATAAATGGATTAGAATAAGCCTGAGAAGGCCGAAAATGACTTAAATGTTAATCCATTGACACAAACGCACTAATTGGATGCACAAGATTGGTTAAAAACCCTAAATGGATTAAAGTAAGCCTAGGGTGGACCAAAATATTTAAATGTTAAACCAATGACAAAAATGCACTTACTGATGCACAAGATAGGTTAAAAACCATAAAAATAGATTAGAATAAGCCTAAGGATGATGAAAATGACCTAAATGTTAATCCAATTAAACAAATGCACTTATTGGATGCACAAGATGGCTTAAAAACCCTAAATGGATTAGAATAAGCCGAACTATGATAAAATGATCTATATATAAAATCAAATGACACAAACGCACTTATTGGATGCACATGATTGGTTAAAAACCGTAAATGGATTTGAATAACCCCTGGGAGGACAAAAATGACCTAAATGTTAATCAAATGACAGAAACGCACTAATTGGATGCACAAGATTGGTTAAAACGCCTAAATGGATTAAAATAAGCCTAGGGGAAACGAAAATCATCTAAATGTTAAACCAATGACACAATCACACTTATTAGATGCACAAGATAGGTTAAAAACCATAAAAATGGATTAGAATAAGCCGAAGGATGACGAAAAAGACCTAAATGTTAATCCAATGACACAAACACACTTATTGGATGCACAAGATTGGTTACAAATCCAAAATGAATTACAATAAGCCGAGCGAGGGCGAAAATCCCCTAAATATAAACGCACTTATTGGATGCACATATTTTGTTAAAACCCCTAAATCGACTAGAATAAGCCCACGGAGGACGAAAATTACCCAAATGATAATCCAATAACACAAACGCACTTATTGGATGCACAAGATTGGTTAAAATCCCTAAATGGATTAAAATAAGCATTGGAAGGACGAAAAATGACCGAAATGTTAAACCAATGAAACAATCGCAAACATTGGATGCACAAGATTGGTTAAAAACCCTAAATGGATTAGAATAAACCGAAGGATGACGAAAATGACATAAATATTAATCCAATAACACAAACTGACTTATTGGATGCACAAGATAGGTTAAAAACCATATATGGATTAATCCAATGACAGAAACGTAGTTATTTGATGCTCAAGATTGGTTAAAAACTCTAAATGGATTATAATACGCCATGGGAGGACGAAAATGACCTAAATGTTTAACCAATGACCTAAATGTTAATCAAATGACACAAACGCACTAATTGGATACACAAGAATGCTAAAAAAACGCTTAATGGATTAGAATAAGCATTTGGAGGACGAAAATGACCTAAATGTTAAACCAATGACACAAACTGACTTATTGGATGCACAAGATTGGTTAAAAACCCTAAATGGATTAGAATAAGCCGAAGGATGATGAAAATGACCTAAATATTAATCTAATGACAGAAACAAACTTATTGGATGCACAACATAGTTTAAAAATACTAAATGGATTAGAATAAGCCGAACTATGACAAAATGACCTATATATTAAATCAAATGACACAAACACACTTATTGGATGCACAAGATTGGATAAGAACCCTAAATTGATTAGAACAAGCCTAGCGACGACAAAAATGACCTAAATGTAAATGCAATGACACAAACGCACTTATTGGATGCATAAGATTGGTTAAAAACCCTAAATGGATTAAGAAAAGCCCTAGAAGAACGAAAATGACCGAAATGTTAATCCAATGACACAAACGCACTTATTGGACGCAAAAGATTGGTTAAAACTCTAAATGGATTAGAATAAGCCCATGGAGGATGAAAATGACCTAAATCTTAATCAAATGACATAAACACACTTATTGGATGCACAAGATGGCTTAAAAACCCTAAATGGATTACAATAAGCCGAATTATGACAAAAATGACCTAAATGTTAATCTAATGACATAAAACCACGTATTGGATGCACAAAATTGGTTAAAAAACCGTAAAAATGGATTCGAAAATGACCTAAATGTTAATTCAATGACACAAATGCACTTAATGGATGCACAAGATTTGTTAAAAACCCAGAATGGAGTAGAATAAGCCCAGGGAGGACGAAAATGACCTAAATGTTAATCCAATGATACAGATGCACTTCTTGGATGCACAAGATTGGTTAAAAACCCTAAATGGAATAGAATAAGCCCAAGGAGGATGAAAATGACCTAAATGTTAATCCAATGACACAAACGCACTTATTGGACGCACATGATGGCTTTAAAAGGCTTAATGGATTAGAATAAGCCGCACTATGACGAAAATGGCCTAAATGTTAATCCAATGACACAAACGCACTTATTAGATGCACAAGATTGGTTAAAAACCCTTAATGGATCAGACTAAGCCTAGGGAGGTCGAAAAATCACCTAAATGTTAAACCAACGAAAAATGACCTAAATCACAAGAATGATTAAAATCGCTTGATGGATTAGAATAAGCATTGGGACGACGAAAATGACCTAAATGTTTAACCAATGACACAAACGCACTTATTCAAAGCACAAGATTGGTTAAAAACATCAAATGGATTAAAATAAGCTGAAGGATGACGAAAATGACCTAAATATTAATCCAATGACATAAACGAACTTATTGGATGCACAAGATAGTTTAAAAACCGTAAATGGATTAGAATAATCGAAAGGATGACAAAAATGACCTAAATATTAATCCAATGACACAAACGCACTTATTGGATGCCAAAGATTGGTTAAAACTCTAAATGGTTTAGAATAAGCCCGAAAAGGCCGAAAATGACCTAAAATGGTGTATATATAAAATCAAATGACACAAACGCACTTATTGGATGCACATGATTGGTTCAAAACCCTAAATGGATTAGAATAAGCCCAGGGAGGACGAAAATGACCTAAATGTTAATCAAATGACACAAACGCACTAATTGGATGCACAAGATTGGTTAAAATCCCTAAATGGATTAAAATAAGCCTAGGGGAAAGGAAAATCATCTAAATGTTAAACCAATGACACAATTGCACTTATTAGATGCACAAGATAGGGTAAAAACCATAAAAATGGATTAGAATAAGACGAAGGATGACGAAAAAGACCTAAATGTTATTCCAATGACACAAACACACTTATTGGATGCACAAGATTGGTTAAAAATCCAAAATGAATTACAATAAGCCGAGCGAGGGCGAAAATCGCCTAAATATAGACGAATTTATTGGATGATCAGGTTTTGTTAAAACCCCTAAATCGATTAGAATAAGCCCACGGAGGACGATAATTTCCCAGATGTTAATCCAATGACACAAACGCACTTATTGGATGCACAAGATTGGTTAAAAACCCTAAATGGATTAGATTAACCTTCGGAGGACGAAAATGACCTAAATGTTAAACCAATGACACAAAGACACTAATTGGATACACAAGAATGTTTAAAAACCCTTAATGGATTAGAATTAGCATTGGGAGGACGAAAATGACATAAATGTTAAACCAATGAAACAAACGCACTTTTTGGATGCACAAGATAGGTTAAAAACCCTAATTGGATTAGAATAAGGCGAAAGATGACGAAAATGACCTAAATGTTAATCCAATGACACAAACGCACTTATTGGGTGCACAACATTGGTTAAAAATCCTAAACGGATTCGATTAAGCATTGGGAGGACGAAAATGACCGAAAAGTTAAAAGAATGACACAAACGCACTTATTGGATACACAAAATTGGTTAAAAACCCTCAACGGATTAGAATAAGCCATAAGATAACAAAAATGACCAAAATATTAGTCCATTGACAGAAACCATTTTATTGGATGTACAAGATAGGTTAAAACCTTAAATTGATTAGAATAAACTAAAGGATGACCAAAATGACTTAAATGTTAATCCAATCACATAAACGCTCTTATTGGATGCACAAGATTGGATAAGAACCCAAAATTGATTAGAATAAGCTTAGCGACGACGAAAATGACCTAAATGTAAATCCGATGACAAACACACACTTATTGGATGCACAAGATTGGTTAAAAACCCTAAATGGATTAGAATAAGACGTAGGATGACGAAAATGACCTAAATATCAATCCAATGACATAAACAAACTTATGGGATGCACAAGATAGGTTAAAAACCCAAAACGGATTAGAATAAGCATTGGGAGGACGAAAACGACTTAAATGTTAAACCAGTGACACAAACACACAAATTGGATACACAAGAATGTTTAAAAACCTTTAATGGATTAGAATAAGCATTGACACAAACGCAATTATTGGATGCCCAAGATTGGCTAAAAATCCTAAATGAATTAGAATAAGCCAAAGGATGACAGAAACGAGATAAATGTTAATTTAATCACACACACCCACTTATTGGATGCACAAGATTGGTTAAAATTCTAAATTGATAAGATTAAGCCTAGTAAGGACGAAAATTACGTAAATGTTAAACTAATGACACAAACTCACTAATTGGATAAGCTAGAATGGTTAAAAACAGTAAACATATTGGATGCACAAGATAGTTTAAAAACAGTAAATGGATTAGAATAATCGAACGGATGACAAAAATGACCTAAATGTTAATCCAGCGACATAAACACTTAAAATGACCTAAATGTTAAACCAATCACACAATCGCACTAACTGGATGCACAAGATTGGTTAAAAACCCTAAATGGATTAGATTAAGCCTAGGGAGGACGAAAATTACCTAAATGTCAAACCAACAACACAAACGCACTTATTGGATGCAAAAGATTGGTTAAAAACTCTAAATGGATTAAAATAAATCCTAGAAGGAGGAATATGACCGAATGTTAAACCAATGACACAAACGCACTTATTAGATGCAAAAGATTGGATAAAAACCCTTAATGGATTAGAATAAGCCGAACAATGACGAAAATGACCTAAATATTAATCCAATGACAGAAACAAATTTATTGGATGCACAAGATAGTTTAAAAACCCTAAATAGATAAGAATAATCGAACTGATGACAAAAATGACCTAAATGGTAATCCAATGACACAAACACAGTTATTTGATGCTCAAGATTGGTTAAAAACCATAAATGGATTAGAATAAGTCCGGGGAGGACGAAAATGACCTCAATGTAAACTCAATGACTCAAACGAACCAATTCGATGCACAAGATTGGTTAAAAATCCTAAACGGATTCGAATAAGCCCTGTGAGGCAAAAATGACCGAAATGTTCAAACAATGACACAAACAAACTTACTGGATGCCCGAGATTGGTTAAAAACCCTAAACGGATTAGAATAAGCCGTAGGATGACAAAAATGACCTAAATATTAGTCCAACGACAGAAACGATTTTATTGGACGCACAAGATAGGTTAAAAACCCTATATTGATTGGTTAAAAACCCTATATTGACAAAAATGACCTAAATATTAATCCAATGACACAAACAGACTTATTGGATGCAAAAGATTGGTTAAAACTCTAAATGGATTAGAATAAACCTAGGGAGGATGAAAATGACCTAAATCTTAATCCAATGACACAAACGCACTTATTGGAAGCACAAGATGGCTTAAAAACCCTAAATGGATTACAATAAGCCGAATTATGATGAAAATGACCTAATTGCTAATCCAATGACACAAAACCACGTATTGGATGCCCAAAATTGGTTAAAAACCCTAAAAATTGATTAGAATAAGCCGCAGTATGACGAAAATGGCCTAAATATTAATCCTTTGACACAAAAGCACTTATTAGATGCACAAGATTGGTTAAAAACCCTAAATGGATCAGACTAAGCCTAGGGAGGTCGAAAATCACCTAAATGTTAAACCAACGAAAAAACAAATAACGAAAATGACCTAAATATTAATCCAATAACATAAACGAACTTGTTGGATGCCCAAGATAGGTCATAAACAATAAATGAATTAGAATAATCGAACAAATGAAGAAAATGACCTAATGTTAATCCAATGACACAAACGCGGTTATTGGATGCTCTAGATTGGTTAAAAACCCTAAATGGATAAGAATATGCCCTAGGAGGACGAAAATGACGTAAATGTTAAACCAATGACACAAACGCACTATCTGGATACACAAGAATGCTTCAAACCGCTTGATGGATAAGAATAAGCATTGGGAGGACGAAAATGACCTAAATGTTAAACCAATGACACAAACGCACTTATTCAAAGCACAACATTGGTTAAAAACCCTAAATGGATTAGAACAAGCCGAAGGATGACGAAAATGACTTAAATATTAATCTAATGACATAAACGAACTTATTGGATGCACAAGATTGTTTAAAAATCGTAATGGATTAGAATAATCGAACGGATGACAAAAATGACCTAAATATTAATCCAATGACCCAAATGCACTTATTGGATGCAAAAGATTGGTTAAAACTCTAAATGGATTAGAATAAGCCCGAGAAGGCCGAAAATGACCTAAATGTTAATCCAATGACACAAACGCATTAATTGGATGCACAAGATTGGTTAAAAACCCTAAATGGATTAAAGTAAGCCTAGGGTGGACCAAAATACATAAATGTTAAACCAAAGACAAAAACGCACTTACTGATGAACAAGATAGGTTAAAAACCATAAAAATGGATTAGAATAAGCCTAAGGATAATGAAAATGACCTAAATGTTAATCCAATTACACAAACGCACTTGTTGGAAGCACAAGATGGCTTAAAAACCCTAAATGGATTAGAATAAGCCGAACTATGATAAAATGATCTATATATAAAATCAAATGACACAAACGCACTTATTGGATTCACATGATTGGTTAAAAACCCTAAATGGATTAGAATAAGCCCTGGGAGGACGAAAATGACCTAAATGTTAATCAAATGACAAAAACGCACTAATAGGATGCACAAGATTGGTTAAAACGCCTAAATAGATTAAAAAAAGCCTAGGGGAAACGAAAATCATCTAAATGATAAACCAATGACAAAATCGCACTTATTAGAAGCACAAGATAGGTTAAAAACCATATAAATGGATTAGAATAAGCCGAAGGATGACGAAAAAGACCTAAATAATAATCCAATGACACAAACACACTAATCCTATGCACAAGATTGGTTACAAATCCATAATGAATTACAATAAGCCGAGCGATGGCGAAAATCTCCTAAATATAAACGCACTTATTGGATGCACATGTTTTGTTAAAACCCCTAAATCGATTTGAATAAGCCCACGGAGGACGAAAATTACCCAAATGTTAATCCAATGACACAAACGCACTTATTGGATGCACAAGTTTGGTTAAAAACCCTAAATAAATTAGATTAACCCTACGGAGGACGAAAATTACCTAAATGTTAAACCAATGACACAAACGTAGTTGTTGGATGCACAAGATTGGTTAAAAACCCTAAATGGATTAAAATAAGCCTTGGAAGGACGAAAAATGATCGAAATGTTAAACCAATGAAACAATCGCAAACATTGGATGCACAAGATTGGTTAAAAACCCTATATGGATTAGAATAAACAGAAGGATGACGAAAATGACCTAAATATTAATCCAATAACACAAATGGACTTAATGGATGCACAAGATAGGTTAAAAACAATAAATGGATTAGAATAATCGAACGGATGACAAAAAGGACCTAAATATTAATCCAATGACATAAATGCAATTATTTGATGCTCAAGATTGGTTAAAAACTCTAAATGGATTATAATACGCCCTGGGAGGACGAAAATGACCAAATGTTCAACCAATGACCTAAATGTCAATCAAATGACACAAACGCACTAATTGGATACACAAGAATGCTAAAAAACGCTTAATGGATTAGAATAAGCATTTGGAGGACGAAAATGACCTAAATGTTAAACCAATGACACAAACAGACTTATTGGATGCACAAGATTGGTTGAAAACCCTAAATGGATTAGAATAAGCCGAAGGATGACGAACATGACCTAAATATTAATCCAATGACAGAAACGAACTTATTGGATGGACAACATAGTTTAAAAACACTAAATGGATTAAAAAAAGCCTAGCGACGACAAAAATGACCTAAATGTAAATGCAATGACACAAACACACTTATTGGATGCATAAGATTGGTTAAAAACCCTAAATAGATTAAAATAAAGCCCTAGAAGAACGAAAATGACCTAAATGTTAATCCAATGACACAAATGCACTTATTAGATGCAAAAGATTCGTTAAAAAATCTAAATGGATTAGTATAAGCCCATGGAGGATAAAAATGACCTAAATCTTAATCCAATGACACAAACACAGTTATTGGATGCATAAGATGGCTTAAAAACACTAAATGGATTACAATAAGCCGAATTATGACGAAAATGACCTAAATGTTAATCCAATGACATAAAACCACATATTGGATGCACAAAATTGGTTAAAAACCGTAAAAATGGATTAGAAAAAGCCGAAGGATGACAAAAATGACCTACATGTTAATGCAATGACACAAACGCACTTAATGGATGCAGAAGATTGGTTAAAAACCCAGAATGGATTAGAATAAGCCCAGGGAGGAAGAAAATGACCTAAATGTTAATCCAATGATACAGACACACTTGTTGGATGCACAAGATTGGTTAAAAACCCTAAATAGAATAGAATAAGCCCAAGGAGGATGAAAATGACCTAAATGTTAATCCAATGACACAAACGCACTTATTAGACGCACATGATGGCTTTAAAAAGCTTAATGGATTAGAATAAGCCGCACTATGACGAAAATGGCCTAAATGTTAATCCAATGACACAAATGCACTTATTAGATGCACAAGATTGGTTAAAAACCCTAAATGGATCAGACTAAGCCTAGGGAGGTCAAAAATCACCTAAATGTTAAACCAACGAAAAAAACGAATAACGAAAATGACCTAAATATTAATCCAATAACATAAACGAACCTGTTGGATACCCAAGATAGGTCATAAACCATAAATGAATTAGAATAATCGAACGGATGATGAAAATGACCTAAATGTTAATCCAATGACACAAACGCGGTTATTGGATGCTCTAGATTAGTTAAAAACCCTAAATGGACAAGAATATGTCCTAGGAGGACGAAAATGACGTAAATGATAAACCAATGACACAAACGCACTATTTGGATTTACAAGAATGCTTAAAACCGTTTGATGGATTAGAATAAGCATTGGGAGGACGAAAATGACCTAAAAGTTAAACCAATGACACAAACGCACTTATTCAAAGCACAAGATTGGTTAAAAACCTTAAATGGATTAGAATAAGCTGAAGGATGACGAAAATGACCTAAATATTAATCCAATGACATAAAAGAATTTATTGGATGCACAAGATAGTTTAAAAACCGTAAATGAATTAGAATAATCGAACGGATGACAAAAATGACCTAAATATTAATCCAATGACACAAACACACTTATTGGATGCAAAAGATTGGTTAAAACTCTAAATGGATTAGATTAACGCTACGGAGGAGGAAAATTACCTAAATGTTAAACCAATGACACAAAGACACTAATTGGATACACAAGAATGTTTAAAAACCCTTAATGGATTAGTATTAGCATTGGGAGGACGAAAATGACCTAAATGTTAAACCAATGAACCAAACACACTTATTGGATGCACAAGATAGGTTAAAAACCCTAAATGGAATAGAATAAGGCGAAAGATGACGAAAATGACCTAAATGTTAATCCAATGACACAAACGCACTTATTGGTTGCACAACATTAGTTAAAAACCCTCAACGGATTAGAATAAGCCATAGGATAACAAAAATGACCAAAATAATAGTCCAATGACAGAAACGATTTTATTGGATGTACAAGATAGGTTAAAAACCCTAAATTGATTAGAATAAACTAAAGGATGACCAAAATGACTTAAATGTTAATCCAATGATACAAACGCTCTTATTGGATGCACAAGATTGGATAAGAACCCTAAATTGATTAGAATAAGCTTAGCGACGACGAAAATGACCTAAATGTAAATTCGACGACAAACACGCACTTATTGGATAAGAACCCTAAATCGATTAGATTAAGTCTAGGGAGGACGAAAATAACCTAAGTATGAAACCAATGACATAAATGCACTTATTGGATGCATAAGATTGGTTAAAACCCTAAATGGAATAGAATAAGACGCGGGATGACGAAAATGACATAAATATCAATCCAATGACATAATCAAACTTATGGGATGCACAAGATAGGTTAAATACCCAAAACGGATTAGAATAAGTACTGGGAGGACGAAAATGATTAAAATGTTAAACCAGTGACACAAACACACAAATTGGATACACAAGAATGTTTAAAAACCTTTAATGGATTAGAATAAGCATTGACACAAACGCAATTATTGGATGCCCAAGATTGGCTAAAAATCCTAAATGAATTAGAATAAGCCAAAGGATGACAGAAACGACATAAATGTTAATTTAATGACACACACCCACTTATTGGATGCACAAGATTGGTTAAAATTCTAAATTGATAAGATTAAGCCTAGTAAGGACGAAAAATACGTAAATGTTAAACTAATGACAGAAACTCACTAATTGGATAAGCTAGAATGGTTAAAAACAGTAAACATATTGGATGCACAAGATAGTTTAAAAATAGTAAATGGATTAGAATAATCGAACGGATGACAAAAATGACCTAAATATTAATCCAGCGACATAAACACTTAAAATGACCTAAATGTTAAACCAATCACACAATCTCACTAATTGGATGCACAAGATTGGTTAAAAACCTTAAATGGATTAGATTAAGCCTAGGGAGGACGAAAATTACCTAAATGTCAAACCAACAACACAAACGCATTTATTGGATGCAAAAGATTGGTTAAAAATTCTAAATGGATTAAAATAAATCCTAGAAGGAGGAAAATGACCGAATGTTAAACCAATGACACAAACGCACTTATTAGATGCAAAAGATTGGATAAAAACCCTTAATGGATTAGAATAAGCCGAACGATGACGAAAATGACCTAAATATTAATCCAATGATAGAAACAAACTTATTGGATGCACAAGATAGTTTAAAAACCCTAAATAGATAAGAATAATCGAACGAATGACAAAAATTACCTAAATGGTAATCCAATGACACAAACACAGTTATTTGATGCTCAAGATTGGTTAAAAACCATAAATGGATTAGAATAAGTCCGGGGAGGACGAAAATGACCTCAATGTTAAACCAATGACAAAAATGCTCAAAATGGATACACAAGAATGCTTAAAAACCCTTAATGGATTCATAAATTGGTTAAAAACCATAAATGGATTAGAATAAACCGAACGATGACGAAAATGACCAAAATATTAATCGAATGACAGAAACAATCTTATTGGATGCAAAAGATAGTTTAAAAATCGTAAATGGATTAGAATAATCAAACGGATGATAAAAATGACCTAAATGTTAATCCAATGACACAAACGCACTTATTGGATGCAAAAGATTGGTTAAAAACCGTAAATAGATTACAATAAGCCTTCGGAGGAAGTAAATAACCTAAATGTTAAATCAATGACACAAATGCACAAAATGGATAC
Organism: Cicer chorassanicum; assembly: GCA_037974735.1. NCBI lineage: Eukaryota > Viridiplantae > Streptophyta > Magnoliopsida > Fabales > Fabaceae > Cicer > Cicer chorassanicum. The sequence continues at coordinate 51,205,730 of JBBPBP010009779.1, read as the reverse complement.
ACAAGAATAATTAAGACACCTTAATGGATTATAATAAGCATCTGGAGGACGAAAATGACCTAAATGTTAAACCAATGACACAAACGCACTTATTGGATGCAAAAGATTGGTTAAAAAGCGTAAATGGATTAGAATAAGCCGAAGGATGACGAAAATGACCTAAATATTAATCGAATGATAGAAACAAACTTATTGGATGCACAAGATAGGTTAAAAACCCTAAATGGATTAGAATAAACGAACGAATGACAAAGATGACCTAAATGTTAATCCAATGACACAAACACAATTATTGGATGCTGAAGATTGGTTCAAAACCCTAAATGGATTACAATAAGCCTTGGGAGGACGTAAATGACCTAAATGTTAAACGAATGACACAAATGCTCAAAATGGATACACAAGAATGCTTAAAAACCCTTAATGGATTATAATAAGCATTGGGAGGAAGAAAATGACCTAAATGTTAAACCAATGACACAAACGCACTTATTGGATTCATAAGATTGGTTAAAAACCCTAAATGGATTAGAATAAACCGAACGATGACGAAAATGACCTAAATATTAATCCAATGACAGAAACAAACTTATTGGATGCACAAGATAATGTAAAAACCGTAAATGGATTAGAAAAATCGAACGGATGACAAAAATGACCTTAATGTTAATCCAATGTCACAAACACACTAATTGGATACACAAGATTGGTTAAAAACCCTAAATGAATTAGAATAAGCCAAAGGATGACGGAAAATGACGTAAATGTTAATTTAATGACACACACGCACTTATTGGATACACATGATTGGTTAAAAACCCTAAATTGGATACACAAGAATGGTTAAGAACACTAGATGGATAAGAATAACCATTAGGAGAACGAAAGTGACCTTAATGTTAAACAAAGGACACAAACACACTTATTGGATGCACAAGATAGGTTAAAAACCCTAAATGGATTAAAATAAGCCCTAGAACAAAGAAAATGACCGAAATGTTAAACCAATGGCACAAACGCACTTATTGGATGCAAAAAATTGGTTATAAACCCTAAATGGATTAGAATAAGCCGAACGATGACGAAAATGACCTATATATTAATCCAATGACAGAAACAAACTTATTGGATGCACAAGATAGTTTAAAAACCCTAAATGGATTAGAATAATCGAACGAATAACAAAAATGACCTAAATGTTAATCCAACGACACACACAGAGTTATTGGATGCTCAATATTGGTTAAAAACCCTAAATGGGTTACAATATGCCTTGGGAGGACGTAAATGACCTAAATGTTAAACCAATGACACAAATGCACAAATTGGATACACAAGAATGCTTAAAAACCCTTAATGGATTAGAATAAGCATTGGGAGGACGAAAGTTACCTAAATGTTAAACCAATAACACAAACACACTTATTGGATTCATAAAAATGGTTAAAAACCGTAAATGGATTAGAATAAATTGAACGATGACGAAAATGTCCTATATATTAATCCAATGACAGAAACAAACTTATTGGATGCACAAGATAGTTTAAAAACCATAAATGGATTAGAATAATCGAACAGATGACAAAAATGACATAAATGTTAATCCAATGACACAAACACACTTATTGGATACAAAAGATTGGTTGAAAACCGTAAATGGATTAGAATAAGCGCGAGGAGGACGAAAATGACCTAAATGTTAATCCAATGACTGAAACACACCAATTCGAAGCACAAGATTGGTTAAAAATCGTAAACGGATTCAAATAAGCCCTGGGAGGACACAAATGACCGAAATGTTAAAACAATGACACAAATGCACTTATTGGATGCACAAGATTGGATAAAAACCCTAAATGGATTAGAATAAGGTGTAGGATGACAAAAATGACCTAAATATTAATCCAACGACAGAAACGATTTTATTGGATTCACAAGATAGGTTAAAAACCCTAAATTGATTAGAATAATCAAAAGGATGACAAAAATGATCTAAAAGTTAATCCAATGACATAAACACACTTGTTGGATGCACAACATTGGTTAAAAACACTAAACGGATTAGAATAAGCACTAGGAGGACGAAAAAGACCTAAATGTTAAACCAATGACAAAAACGCACTTATTGGATGCAAATGATTGGTTAAAAACTGTTAATGGATTAGAATAAGCCGAAGGATGACGAAAATTACCTAAATATTAATCGAATGATAGAAAAAAAAACATATTGGATGCACAAGATAGGTTAAAAACCCTAAATAGATTAGAATAATCGAACGGATGACAAAAATGACCTAAATGTTAATCCAATGACACAAACGCACAGTAATTGGATGCTCAAGATTGGTAAAAAACTGTAAATGGATTAAAATAAGCCTTGGGAGGACGTAAATAACCTAAATGTTAAACCAATGACACAAATGCACAAAATGGATACACAAGAATGCTTAAAACATCTTAATGGATTATAATAAGCATTGGGAGGACGAAAATGACCTAAATGTTAAACCAATGACACAAACGCACATATTGGATGCAAAAGATTGGTTAAAAACCATAAATGGATTAGAATAACCCGAAGGATGACGAAAATGACCTAAATATTTATCCAATGACAGAAACAAACTAATTGGATGCACAAGATAGGTTAAAAACCCTAAATGGATTAGAATAATCAAACGAATGACGAAAATGACCTAAATGTTAATCCAATGACACAAACACAATTATTGGATACACAAGAATGTTTAAAAACCCTTAATGGATTAGAATAAGCATTGGGATGACGAAAATGATTTAATTGTTAAACCTATGACAAAACACAATTATTGGATACACAAGATTGGTTAAAAACCCTAAATGAATTAGAATAAGCCAAAGGATGACGGAAAATGACGTAAATGTTAATTTAATGACACATACGCACTTATTGGATGCACATGATTGGTTAAAAACCCTAAATTGGATACACAAGAATGGTTAAGAACACTAGATGGATAAGAATAAGCATTAGGAGAACGAAAGTGAACCTAATGTTAAACAAAGGACACAAACGCACTTATTGAATGCACAAGATAGGTTAAAAACCCTAAATGGATTAAAATAAGCCCTAGAACGAAGAAAATGACCGAAATGTTAAACCAATGACAAAAACGCACTTATTGGATGCAAAAAATTGTTTATAAACCCTAAATGGATTAGAATAAGCTGAACGATGACGAAAATGACCTATATATTAATCCAATGACAGAAACAAACTTATTGGATGCACAAGATAGTTTAAAAACCCTAAATGGATTAGAATAATCAAACGGATAACAAAAATGACCTAAATGTTAATCCAACGACACACACAGAGTTATTGGATGCTCAAGATTGGTTAAAAACCCTAAATGGGTTACAATATGCCTTGGGAGGACGTAAATGACCTAAATGTTAAACCAATGACACAAATGCACAAATTGGATACACAAGAATGCTTAAAAACCCTTAATGGATTAGAATAAGCATTGGGAGGACGAAAGTTACCTAAATGTTAAACCAATAACACAAACGCACTTATTGGATTCATAAAAATGGTTAAAAACCCTAAATGGATTAGAATAAATTGAACGATGACGAAAATGTCCTATATATTAATCTAATGACAGAAACAAACTTATTGGATGCACAAGATAGTTTAAAAACCATAAATGGATTAGAATAATCGAACGGATGACAAAAATGACCTAAATGTTAATCCAATGACACAAACACACTTATTGGATGCAAAAGATTGGTTAAAAACCGTAAATGGATTAGAATAAGCGCGAGGAGGACGAAAATGACCTAAATGTTAATCCAATGACTCAAACACACCAATTCGAAGCACAAGATTGGTTAAAAATCGTAAACGGATTCAAATAAGCCCTGGGAGGACACAAATGACCGAAATGTTAAAACAATGACACAAATGCACTTATTGGATGCACAAGATTGGATAAAAACCCTAAATGGATTAGAATAAGGTGTATGATGACAAAAATGACCTAAATATTAATCCAAAGACAGAAACGATTTTATTGGATGCACAAGATAGGTTAAAAACCCTAAATTGATTAGAATAATCGAAAGGATGACAAAAATGACCTAAAAGTTAATCCAATGACATAAACACACTTGTTGGATGCACAACATTGGTTAAAAACACTAAATGGATTAGAATAAGCACTGGGAGGACGAAAAAGACCTAAATGTTAAACCAATGACACAAATGCACTTATTGGATGCAAATGATTGGTTAAAAACCGTTAATGGATTAGAATAAGCCGAAGGATGACGAAAATTACCTAAATATTAATGGAATGACAGAAAAAAAACATATTGGATGCACAAGATAGGTTAAAAACCCTAAATAGATTAGAATAATCGAACGGATGACGAAAATGACCTAAATGTTAATCCAATGTCACAAACACAATCATTGGATGTTAAAGATTGGTTAAAAACCCTAAATGGATTACAATAAGCCATGGGAGGACGTAAATGACCTAAATGTTAAACCAATGACATAAATGCTCAAAATGGATACACAAGAATGCGTAAAAACCCTTAATGGATTATAATAAGCATTGGGAGGAAGAAAATGACCTAAATGTTAAACCAATGACACAAACGCACTTATTGGATTCATAAGATTGGTTAAAAATCCTAAATGGATTAGAATAAACCGAACGATGACGAAAATGACCGAAATATTAATCCAATGACAGAAACAAACTTATTGGATGCACAAGATAATGTAAAAACCATAAATGGATTAGAAAAATCGAACGGATGACAAAAATGACCTTAATGTTAGTCCAATGTCAATGATTGGTTAAAAACCGTTAATGGATTAGAATAAGCCGAAGGATGACGAAAATTACGTAAATATTAATCGAATGATAGAAAAAAAAAACATAATGGATGCACAAGATAGGTTAAAAACCTTAAATAGATTAGAATAATCGAACGGATGACAAAAATGACCTAAATGTTAATCCAATAACACAAACGCACAGTTATTGGATGCTCAAGATTGGTTAAAAACCGTAAATGGATTACAATAAGCCTTGGGAGGACGTAAATAACCTAAATGTTAAACCAATGACACAAATGCACAAAATGGATACACAAGAATGCTTAAAACACCTTAATGCATTATAATAAGCATTGGGAGGACGAAAATGACCTAAATGTTAAACCAATGACACAGACGCACATATTGGATGCAAAAGATTGGTTAAAAACCGTAAATGGATTAGAATAAGCCGAAGGATGACGAAAATGACCTAAATATTAATCGAATGACAGAAACAAACTTATTGGATGCACAAGATAGGTTAAAAACCCTAAATGGATTAGAATAATCGAACGAATGACGAAAATGACCTAAATGTTAATCGAATGACACAAACACAATTATTGGATGTTGAAGATTGGTTAAAAACCCTAAATGGATTACAATAAGCCTTGGGAGGACGTAAATGACCTAAATGTTAAACCAATGACATAAATGCTCAAAATGGATACACAAGAATGCTTAAAAACCCTTAATGGATTATAATAAGCATGGGGAGGAAGAAAATGACCTAAATGTTAAACCAATGACAGAAACGCATTTATTGGATTCATAAGATTGGTTAAAAACCCTAAATGGATTAGAATAAACCGAACGATGACGAAAATGACCTAAATATTAATCCAATGACAGAAACAAACTTATTGGATGCACAAGATAATGTAAAAATCGTAAATGGATTAGAAAAATCGAACGGATGACAAAAATGACCTTAATTTTAATCCAATGTCACAAACACACTAATTGGATACACAAGAACGTTTAAAAACCCTTAATGGATTAGAATAAGCATTGGGAGGACGAAAATGATTTAATTGTTAAACCTATGACAAAACACAATTATTGGATACACAAGATTGGTTAAAAACCCTAAATGAATTAGAATAAGCCAAAGGATGACGGAAAATGACGTAAATGTTAATCTAATGACACACACGAACTTATTGGAAGCACATGATTGGGTAAAAACCCTAAATTGGATACACAAGAATGGTTAAGAACACTAGATGGATAAGAATAAGCATTAGGAGAACGAAAGTGACCTTAATGTTAAACAAAGGACACAAACGCACTTATTGGATGGACAAGATAGGTTAAAAACCCTAAATGGATTAAAATAAGCCCTAGAACGAAGAAAATGACCGAAATGTTAAACCAATGACACAAACGCACTTATTGGATGCAAAAAATTGGTTATAAACCCTAAATGGATTAGAATAAGCCGAACTATGACGAAAATGACCTATATATTAATCCAATGACAGAAACAAACTTATTGGATGCACAAGATAGTTTAAAAACCCTAAATGGATTAGAATAATCGAACAGATAACAAAAATGACCTAAATGTTAATCCAATGACACACACAGAGTTACTAGATGCTCAAGATTGGTTAAAAACCCTAAATGGGTTACAATATGCCTTGGGAGGACGTAAATGACCTAAATGTTAAACCAATGACACAAATGCACAAATTGGATACACAAGAATGCTTAAAAACCCTTAATGGATTAGAATAAGCATTGGGAGGACGAAAGTTACCTAAATGTTAAACCAATAACACAAACGCACTTATTGGATTCAAAAAAATGGTTAAAAACCCTAAATGGATTAGAATAAATTGAACGATGACGAAAATGTCCTATATATTAATCCAATGACAGAAACAAACTTATTGGATGCACAAGATAGTTTAAAAACCATAAATGGATTAGAATAATCGAATGGATGACAAAAATGACCTAAATGTTAATCTAATGACACAAACACACTTATTGGATGCAAAAGATTGGTTAAAAACCGTAAATGGATTAGAATAAGCCCTAGGAGGACGAAAATGACCTAAATGTTAATCCAATTACTCAACACACCAATTCGAAGCACAAGATTGGTTAAAAATCGTAAACGGATTCAAATAAGCCCTGGGAGGACACAAATGACCGAAATGTTAAAACAATGACACAAATGCACTTGTTGGATGCACAAGATTGGATAAAAACTCTAAATGGATTAGAATAAGGTGTAGGATGACAAAAATGACCTAAATATTAATCCAACGACAGAAACGATTTTATTGGATGCACAAGATAGGTTAAAAACCCTAAATTGATTAGAATAATCGAAAAGATGACAAAAATGACCTAAAAGTTAATCCAATGACATAAACACACTTGTTGGATGCACAACATTGGTTAAAAACACTAAATGGATTAGTATAAGCACTGGGAGGTCGAAAAAGACCTAAATGTTAAACCAATGACACAAACGCACTTATTGGATGCAAATGATTGGTTAAAAACCGTTAATGGATTAGAATAAGCCGAAGGATGACGAAAATTACCTAAATATTAATCGAATGACAGAAAAAAAACATATTGGATGCAAAAGATAGGTTAAAAACCCTAAATGGATTAGAATAATCGAACGGATGACAAAAATGACCTAAATGTTAATCCAACGACACAAATGCACAGTTATTGGATGCTCAAGATTGGTTAAAAACCGTAAATGGATTACAATAAGCCTTGGGAGGACGTAAATAACGTAAATGTTAAACCAATGACACAAATGCACAAAATGGATACACAAGAATGCTTAAAACACCTTAATGGATTATAATAAGCATTGGGAGGACGAAAATGACCTAAATGTTAAACCAATGACACAGACGCACATATTGGATGCAAAAGATTGGTTAAAAACCGTAAATGGATTAGAATAAGCCGAAGGATGACGAAAATGACCTAAATATTAATCGAATGATAGAAACAAACTTATTGGATGCACAAGATAGGTTAAAAACCCTAAATGGATTAGAATAATTGAACGAATGACAAAAATGACCTAAATGTTAATCCAATGACACAAACACAATTATTGGATGCTGAAGATTGGTTAAACACCCTAAATGGATTACAATAAGCATTGGGAGGACGTAAATGACCTAAATGTTAAACCAATGACATAAATGCTCAAAATGGATACACAAGAATGCTTAAAAACCCTTAATGGATTTTAATAAGCATTGGGAGGAAGAAAATGACCTAAATGTTAAACCAATGACAGAAACGCACTTATTGGATTCATAAGATTGGTTAAAAACCCTAAATATATTAGAATAAACGAACGATGACAAAAATGACCTAAATATTAATCCAATGACAGAAACAAACTTATTGGATGCACAAGATAATGTAAAAATCGTAAATGGATTAGAAAAATCGAATGGATGACAAAAATGACCTTAATGTTAATCCAATGTCACAAACACACTAATTGGATACACAAGAATGTTTAAAAACCCTTAATGGATTAGAATAAGCATTGGGAGGACGAAAATGATTTAAATGTTAAACCTATGACAAAACACAATTATTGGATACACAAGATTGGTTAAAAACCCTAAATGAATTAGAATAAGCCAAAGGATGACGGAAAATGACGTAAATGTTAATTTAATGACACACACGCACTTATTGGATGCACATGATTGGTTAAAAACCCTAAATTGGATACACAAGAATGGTTAAGAACACTAGATGGATAAGAATAAGCATTAGGAGAACGAAAGTGACCTTAATGTTAAACAAAGGACACAAACGCACTTATTGGATGCACAAGATAGGTTAAAAACCCTAAATGGATTAAAATAAGCCCTAGAACGAAGAAAATGACCGAAATGTTAAACCAATGACACAAACGCACTTATTGGATGCAAAAATTTGGTTATAAACCCTAAATGGATTAGAATAAGCCGAACGATGACGAAAATGTCCTATATATTAATCCAATGACAGAAACAAACTTATTGGATGCACAAGATAGTTTAAAAACCACAAATGGATTAGAATAATCGAACGGATGACAAAAATGACCTAAATGTTAATCCAATGACACAAACACACTTATTGGATGCAAAAGATTGGTTAAAAATCATAAATGGATTAGAATAAGCCCGAGGAGGACGAAAATGGCCTAAATGTTAATCCAATGACTCATACACACCAATTCGAAGCACAAGATTGGTTAAAAATGATAAACAGATTCAAATAAGCCCTGGGAGGACACAAATGACCGAAATGTTAAAACAATGACACAAACGCACTTATTGGATGCACAAGATTGGTTAAAAACCCTAAATGGATTAGAATAAGGTGTAGGATGACAAAAATGACCTAAATATTAATCCAACGACAGAAACGATTTTATTAGATGCACAAGATAGGTTAAAAACCCTAAATTGATTAGAATAATTGAAAGGATGACAAAAATGACCTAAAAGTTAATCCAATGATATAAACCTACTTATTGGAGGCACAACGTTGGTTAAACCATTAATGGATTATAATAAGCCGAAGGATGACGAAATTTACCTAAATATTAATCGAATTACAGAGAAAAAAAACATATTAGATGCACAAGATAGGTTAAAAACCATAAATGGATTAGAATAATCGAACGGATGACAAAAATGACTTAAATGTAAATCCAATGACACAAACGCACAGTTATTGGATGCTCAAGATTGGTTAAAAACCGTAAATGGATTACAATAAGCCTTGGGAGGACGTAAATAACCTAAATGTTAAACTAATGACACAAATGCACAAATAGATACACAAGAATGCTTAAAACACCTTAATGGATTATAATAAGCATTGGGAGGACAAAAATGACCTAAATGTTAAACCAATGACACAAACGCACTTATTGGATTCATCAGATTGGTTAAAAACCCTAAATTGATTAGAATAAACCGAACGATGACGAAAATAACCTAAATATTAATCTAATGACATAAACAAACTTATTGGAAGCACAAGATAGTGTAAAAACCGTAAGTGGATTAGAAAAATTTAACAGAAGACAAAAATGACCTTAATGTTAATCGAATGACACAAACGCACTTATTGGATGCAAAAGATTGGTAAAAAAAACCGTAAATGGATTAGAATAAGCTCGGAGATGACGAAAATGACCTAAATGTTCATCCAACGACTCAAATGCACAAGATTGGTTAAAAATCCTAAACGGATTACAATAAGCCTTTGGAGGACGAAAATGACCGAAATGTTAAAACAATGACACAAACGCACTTATTGGATGCACAAGATTGGTTAAAAACCCTAAATGGATTTGATTAAGCCTAATGAGGACGAAAATTACCTAAATGTCAAACCAACGACACAAACGCACTTATTGCATGCACAAGATTGGTTAAAAACACTAAATGGATTAAAATAAGCCCTAAAGGACGAAAGTGACCGAAATGTTAAACCAATGACACAAACGCACTTATAGAATGCAAAAGATTGGTTAAAAACCATAAATGGATTAGAATAAGCCAAAGGATGACCAAAATGACTAAATATTAATCCAATGACAGAAACAAACTTATTGGATGAACAAGATAGGTTGAAAACCCTAAATGGATTAGAATAATCGAACGGAAGACAAAAATGACCTAAATGTTAATCCAATGACACAAACAGAGTTATTGGATGCTCAAGATTGGTTAAAAACCCTAAACGGATTACAATAAGCCATGGGAGGACGAAAATGACCTAAATGTTAAACCAATGACACAAATGCACAAAATGGATACACAAGAATGCTTAAAAACCCTTAATGGATTATAATAAGCATTGGGAGGACGAAAATGACCTAAATGTTAAACCAATGTCACAAACTCACTTATTGGATTCATAAGATTGGTTAAAAACCCTAAATGGATTAGAATAAACCGAACGATGATGCAAATGACTTAAATATTAATCCAATAACAGAAACAAACTTATTGGATGCACAATATAGTTTAAAAACCGTAAATGGATTAGAATAATAGAACGGATGACAAAAATGACCTAAATGCTAATCCAATGACACAAACACACTTTTTGGATGCACAACATTGGTTAAAAACCGTAAATGGATTAGAATAAGCACTGGGAGGACGAAAATGACCTAACTGTTAAACCAATGACACAAACACACTAAATGGATACACAAGAATGTTTAAAAACCCTTAACGGATTAGAATAAGCATAGGGAGGAAGAAAATGACCTAAATGTTAAACCAATGACACAAACGCAATTATTGGATACACAAGGTTGGTTAAAAACCCTAAATGAATTAGAATAAGCCAAAGGATAACGGAAATGAAGTAAATGTTAAATTAATGACACAAACGCACTTAATGGATGCACAAGATTGGTTAAAACCCCTAAATTGATAAGATTAAGCCTAGGGAGGACGAAAATTACCTAAATGTTAAACCAATGACACAAAGCATTATTGGATACACAAGATTGGTTTAAAACCCTAAATGGACTAGAATAAGCCCTAGGAAGACACAATCACACTAATTGGATACACAAGAATGGTTAAAAACCCTAAATGGATAAGAATAAGCATTACGAGGACAAAAATGACCTAAATATTAAACAAAGAACACAAACGCACTTATTGGATGCACAAGATAGGTTAAAAAACCTAAATGTAATAGAATAAGGCGAAGGATGACGAAAATGACCTAAATGTTAATCCAGTGACACAAACACACTTATTGGATGCACAAGATTGGTTAAAAACCCTTAATTGATTAGAATAAGCCTAGCGACGAAGAAAATGACCTAAATGTTAATCCAATGACACAAACACACTTATTGGATGCACAAGATTGGTTAAAAACCCTAAATTGATAACATTAAGCCTAGGGAGGACGAAAATTACTTATATGTTAAACCAATGACACAAACTCATTATTGGATACACAAGATTGGTTTAAAACCGTAAATGGAATATAATAAGCTCTGGGAAGACGAAAATGACCTAAATGTTAAGCCAATGACACATCGCACTAATTGGATACTCAAGAATGGTTAAAAACCTTAGATGGATAAGAATAAGCATTAGTAGGATGAAAATGACCTAAGTATTAAACCAATGATACAAATGCACAAAATGGATACACAAGAATGCTTAAAAACCCTTAATGGATTATAATAAGCATTGGGAGGTCGAAAATGACCTAAATGTTAAAACAATAATAAAAACGCACTTATTGGATGCAAAAGATTGGTTAAAAATCGTAAATGGATTAGAATAACACGTAGGATGAAAACAATGACCTAAATGATAGTTCAATGACATAAACGATTTAATTGGATGCACAAGATAGGTTAAAAACCCTAAATGAATTAGAATAACCCAAAGGATGACATAAATGACGTAAATAATAATTCATTGACACAAACGCACTTATTGGATGCACAAGATTGTTTAAAAACCCTAAATTGATAAGATTAAGCATTGGGAGGAGGAAAATTACATAAATGTTAAACCAATAACATAAACGCATTATTGGATACACAAGATTGGCAAAACACCCCAAATGGATTAGAATAAATCGAACGATGACGAAAATGACCTTAATGTTTAACAAAGGACACAAACGCACTTATTGGATGCACAAGATAGGTTAAAAACCCTAAACGGATTTGAATAACCCGTGGGAGAACGAAAATGGCCGAAATGTTAAAACAATGACACCAAAGCACTTATTGGTTGCACAAGGTTGGTTAAAAACCCTATATGGATTAGAATAAGCGCTGGGAGGACGAAAATGACATAAATGTTAAACCAATGACACAAACTCACTAAATGGAGAAACAAGAATGTTTAAAAACCCCTAATGGATATTCATAAGCCAAAGGATGACGGAAATGACAGAAAATTAAATTTAATGACACAAACGCAGTTATTGGATGCACAAGATAGGTTAACAACCCTAAATGGATTAGATTAAGCCGAAGGATGACGAAAATGACCTAAATGTTAATCAAATGACACAAACGCACTTATTGGATAAACAAGATTGGTTAAAAACCCTAAATTGAATAGAATAAGCCTAGCGATAACGAAAATGACCTAAATGTAATTCCAATGACACAAACACACTTATTGGATGCACAAGATTTGTTAAAAACCCTAAATTGATAAGATTAAGCCTAGGGAAGACAAAAATTACCTGAATGTTAATCCAATGACTCAAACGCACCAATTCGATGCACAAGATTGGTTAAAAACCGTAAACAGATTAGAATAAGCCCTGGGAGGACGAAAATGACTGAAATGTTAAAACAATGACACAAACGCACTTGTTGGATGCACAAGATTGGTTAAAAACCATAAATGGATTAGATTAAGCCTACGGAGGACAAAAATTACCTAAATGTCAAACCAACGACACAAACGCACTTATTGGATGCACAAGATTGGTTAAAAACCCTAAACGGATAAGAATAAGCCGTAGGATGACAAAAATGACCTAAATATTAGACCAACTACATAAACGCTTTTATTGGATGCACAAGATAGGTTAAAAACCCTAAATTGATTAGAATAATCGAAAGGATGACACTTGTTGGATGCACAACATTGGTTAAAAACCATAAACAGATTAGAATAAGCACAGGGAGGAAGAAAAAGACCTAAATGTTAAATTAATGACACAAACGCACTTATTAGACGCACAAGATTGGTTAAAAACCCTAAATTGATAAGATTAAGCCTAGCGAGGACGAAAACTACATAAACGTTAAACCAATGACACAATCGCACTAGTTGGATACACAAGAATGGTTAAAACCCCTAAATGGATAAGAATAAGCATTAGGAGGACGAAAATGACCTAAATGATAAACAAAGAACACAAACGCACTTATTGGATGCACAAAAAAGGTTAAAGACCTTAAATGGATTAGAATAAGCCGAAGGATGACGAAAATGACCTAAATGTTAATCCAATGACACAAACGCACTTATTGGAAGTACAAGATTGGTTAAAAACCCTAAATTGATTATAATAAGCCTAGCGATGACGAAAATGACCTAAATGTTAATCCAATGACACAAACGCACTTATTGGATGCACAAGATTGGTTAAAAACCCTAAATGGATAAGATTAAGCCTAGGGAGGATGAAAATTACCTATATGTTAAACCAATGACACAAACGCATTATTGGATACACAAGATTAGTTAAAAACCCTAAATGGATTAGAATAAGCTATGGGAAGACGAAAATGACCTAAATGCTAAATGAATGACACAACCGCACTAATTGGATACACAAGAATGTTTGAAAACCTTAGATGGACAAGAATAAGCATTAGTAGGACGAAAATGACCTAAATGTTAAACAAAGGACACAAACGCACTTATTGGATGCACAAGATAGGTTAGAAACCCTAAATGGATTAGAATAAGCACTAGGAGGACGAAAATGACTGAAATGTTAAAACAATGACACAAACGCACTTATTGGATGCACAAGATTGGTTAAAACCCCTAAATGGATTAGATTCAGCCGAGGGAGGACGAAAATTACCTAAATGTCAAACCAATGAAAATGACCGAAATGTTAACCCTATGACTCAAATGCACTTATTGGATTCATAAGATTGGTTAAAAACCCTAAATGGATTAGAATAAACCGAACGATGCTAAAATGACCTAAAAGTCAAACCAATGACACAAACGCACTTATCGGATGCAAAAGATTGGTTCAAAACAGTAAATGGATTAGAATAAGCCGAAGGATGACGAAAATGACATAACACAAGATTGGTGAAAAACCCTAAATGGATTAAAATAAGCCCTAAAAGGACGAAAATGATTGAAATGCTAAACCAATGAGACAAACGCACTTATTGGATTCATAAGATTGGTTAAAAACCCTAAATGGATTAGAATAAACCGAACGATGACGAAAATGACCTAAATGTTAATCCAATGACACAAACGCACTGTATTGATGCAAAATATTGGTTAAAAACTGTAAATGGATTAGAATAATATCAGGGAGGACGAAAATGACCTAAATGTTCATCCAATGACTCAAACGCAACAATTCGATGCACAAGAATTGTTAAAAACCCTAAACGGATTCGAAAAAGCACACAAACGCACTTATTGGATGCACAAGATTGGTTAAAAACCCTAAACGGATTAGAATAAGCAATAGGATGACAAAAATGACCTAAATATTTTTCCATTGACAGAAACGCTTTTATTGGATTCACAAGATAGGTTAAAAACCCTATATTGATTAGAATAATCGAAAGGATGACAAAAATGACCAAAATGTTACTCCAATGACAACAACACACTTGTTGGATGCACAACATTGGTTAAAAACCCTAAATGGATTAGAATAAGCACTGGGAGGACGAAAAATGACCTAAATGTTAAACCAATGACACAAACGAAGTTATTGGATGCGCAAGATTGGTTAAAAACCATAAATGAATTAGAATAAGCCAAAGGATGACGGAAATGACGTAAATTATAATTTAACGACACAAACGCACTTATTGGATGCATAAGATTGGTTTAAAACCCTAAATTGATAAGATTAACCCTAGCGACGACGAAAATGACCTAAATGTTAATCCAATGACACAAACACACTTATTGGATGCACAAGATTGGTTAAAAACCCTAAATTGATAAGATTAAGCCTAGGGAGGATGAAAATTGCCTAAATGTTAAGCGAATGCCACAAACGCATTATTTGATACACAAGATTAGTTAAAAACCCTTAAATGGATTAGAATAACCTCTGGGAAGAAGAAAATGACCTAAATGTTAAACCAATGACACTAATTTGATACACAAGAATGGTTAAAAACCTTAGATGGATAAGAATAAGCATTAGGAGGACGAAAATAACCTAAATGTTAAACTAAAAACACAAACGCACTTATTGGATTCACAAGATAGGTTAGAAACCCTAAATGGAATAGAATAAGCCGAAGGATGACGAAAATGACCTAAATGTTAATCCAATTACTCAAACGCACCAATAAAAGCCCTGGGAGGACGAAAATGACTGAAATGTTATAACAATGACACAAACGCACTTATTGGATGTACAAGATTGGTTAAAAACCCTAAATGGATTAGATTAAGCCTAGGGAGGACGAAAATTATCTTAATGTCAAACCAACGACACAAACGCACTTATTGGATGGACAAGATTGGTTAAAAACCCTAAATGGATTAAAATAAGCCCTAAAAGGGCGAAAATGACCGAAATGTTAAACCAATGACACAAACGCACTTATTGCATTCATAAGATTGGTTAAAAACCCTAAATGGAATAGAATAAACCGAACGATGACGAAAATGACCTAAATGTTAATCCAATGACACAAATGCAATTATTTGATGCAAAATATTGGTTTAAAACCGTAAATGGATTAGAATAATCCCGGGAAGGAAGAAAATGACCTAAATGTTCATCCAATTACTCAAACGCACCAATTCGAAGCACAAGATTTGTTAAAAACCCTAAACGGATTCGAAAAAGCCCTTGGACGACGAAAATGGCCGAAATGTTAAAACAAAGGACACAAACGCACTTATTGGATGCACAAGATTGGTTAAAAATCCTAAATGAATTAGAATAAGCCGTAGGATGATAAAAATGACCTAAATATTAGTCCAAGGACAAAAACGCTTTTATTGGATGCACAAGATAGGTTAAAAACCCTAAATTGATTAGAATAATCGCACGGATGACAAAAATGACGAAAATGTTACTCCAATGACACAAACACACTTGTTGGATGCACAACATTGGTTAAAAACCCTAAACGGATTAGAATAAGCACTAGGAGGACAAAAATGACCTAAATGTTAAACCAATGACACAAACGCAATTATTGGATGCACAAGATTTGTTAAAAACCCTAAATGAATTAGAATAAGCCAAAGGATGACGGAAATGACGTAAATTATAATTTAATGACACAAACGCACTTATTGGATGCAAAAGATTGGTTAAAAACCCTAAATTGATAAGATTAAGCCTAGGGAGGACGAAAACTACCTAAATGTTAAACCAATGACACAATCGCACTAATTGGATACACAAGACAAAGAACACAAACGCACTTTTTGATGCACAACATTGGTTAAAACCCTAAATTAGTTAGAAATAGCCTAGTGACGACGAAAATGACCTAAATGTTAATCCAATGACACAAACGCACTAATTGGATGCACAAGATAGGTTAAAAAGCCTAAATGGATTACACTAAGCCTAGGGAGGATGAAAATTACCTAAAGTCAAACAAACGACACAAACGTACTTATTGGATGCACAAGATTGGTTAAAAACCCTAAATGGATTAAAATAAGCCTAGGAAGGACGAAAATGAGTGAAATGTTAAACCAATGACACAAATGCTCATATTGGACGCAAAAGATTGGTTAAAAACCCTAAATGGGTTAGAATAAGCACAAGGATTACGAAAATGACCTAAATATTAATCCAAAGACCGAAACAAACTAATTGGATGCACAAGATACGTTAAAAACCCTAAATTATTTAGAATAATCGAACGGATCACAAAAACCCATTTAGTTAATCAAATACAGTTATTGGATGCTCAAGATTGGTTAAAAACCCTAAATGGATTACAATAAGCCCTGGGAGGACGAAAATGAGCTAAATGTTAAACTGATGACACCAACGCACAAATTGGATAAACAAGAATGCTTAAAAACCCTTAATTGATTAGAATAAGCATTGGGAGGACGAAAATTACCTAAATGTTAATTCAATGACACAAACGCAATTATTGGATGCAGAAGAATGGTTTAAAAGCCTAAATGGATTACATTCAGCCTAAGGAGGACGAGAATTACCTAAATGTCAAACCAACGACACAAACGCCCTTATTGGATGCACAAGATTGGTATAAAACCTTAAAAGGATTACAATAAGCCCTGGATAGACAAAAATGACTGAAATGTAAAACCAATGACACAAATCCACAAACTGGATACACAAGAATGGTTAAAAACCCTTAATGGATTAGAATAAGCATTGGGAGGACGAAAATGCCCTAAACGTTATACCAATGACACAAACGCACTTATTGGATTCATAAGATTGGTTAAAAACCCTAAATGGATTAGAATAAACCGAACGATGATGAAAATGACATAAATATTAATCCAATGATAGAAACAAACTTATTAGTTGCACAAGCTAGTTTAAAAACCTTAAATAGATTAGAATAATCGATCGGATGATGTAACATCCTCTAAATTTATTATTTAAAAATAATTTAAAACCTATCAATATTATTCAATATTAAATTATGTGATAATTATTTGCCCTGTTCGATTATTGTAGTTGATAAAGTTATTAATAATAATTATTTAAATATATGGGGAGTTTAAATATATAAGTAGAGATATATTATATGTAGATGTGTTTTCTAGAGCAAGAAGAAATTGGACTAAGGGTTTGAGGCTTAGTGTGACCCAAATATTAATGGATTAGAATAAGCCGAAGGATGACGAAAATTACCTAAATATTAATCGAATGACAAAAAAAACATATTGGATGCACAAGATAGGTTAAAAACCCTAAATGGATTAGAATAAGGTGTACGATGACAAAAATGACCTAAATGTTAATCCAACGACAGAAACGATTTTATTGGATGCACAAGATAGGTTAAAAACCCTAAATTGATTAGAATAATCGAAAGGATGACAAAAATGACCTAAAAGTTAATCCAATGACATAGACACACTTGTTGGATGCACAACATTGGTTAAAAACACTAAATGGATTAGAATAAGCACTGGAAGGACGAAAAAGACCTAAATGTTAAACCAATGACACAAACGCACTTATTGGATGCAAATGATTGGTTAAAAACCGTTAATGGATTATAATAAGCCGAAGGATGACAAAAATTACCTAAATATTAGTCGAATGACAGAAAAAAAA
>JBBPBP010009779.1:51099442-51186658 GCA_037974735.1 Cicer chorassanicum | reverse complement strand
AAAAAAAAAAAAAAACATATTGGATGCACAAGATAGGTTAAAAACCCTAAATGGATTAGAATAATCGAACGGATGACAAAAATGACCTAAATGTTAATCCAATGACACAAACGCACAGTTATTGGATGCTCAAGATTGGTTAAAAACCGTAAATGGATTACAATAAGCCTTCGGAGGACGTAAATAACCTAAATGTTAAACCAATGACACAAATGCACAAAATGGATACACAAGATAGGTTAAAAACCCTAAATGGATTAAAATAAGCCCTAGAACGAAGAAAATGACCGAAATGTTAAACCAATGACAAAAACGCACTTATTGCATGCAAAAAATTGGTTATAAACCCTAAATGGCTTAGAATAAGCCGAACGATGACGAAAATGACCTATATATTAATCCAATGATAGAAACAAACTTATTGGATGCACAAGATAGTTTAAAAACCCTAAATGGATTAGAATAATCGAACGGATAACAAAAATGACCTAAATGTTAATCCAACGACACACACAGAGTTATTGGATGCTCAAGATTGGTTAAAAACCCTAAATGGGTTACAATATGCCTTGGGAGGACGTAAATGACCTAAATGTTAAACCAATGACACAAATGCACAAATTGGATACACAAGAATGCTTAAAAACCCTTAATGGAATAGAATAAGCATTGGGAGGACGAAAGTTACCTAAATGTTAAACCAATAACACAAACGCACTTATTGGATTCATAAAAATGGTTAAAAACCCTAAATGGATTAGAATAAACTGAACGATGACGAAAATGTCGTATATATTAATCCAATGACAGAAACAAACTTATTGGATGCACAAGATAGTTTAAAAACCATAAATGGATTAGAATAATCGAACGGATGACAAAAATGTCCTAAATGTTAATCCAATGACACAAACACATTTATTGGATGCAAAAGATTGGTTAAAAACTGTAAATGGATTAGAATAAGCCCGAGGAGGACGAAAATGACCTAAATGTTAATCCAATGACTCAAACACACCAATTCGAAGCACAAGATTGGTTAAAAATCGTAAACGGATTCAAATAAGCCCTGGGAGGACACAAATGACCGAAAATGTTAAAACAATGACACAAATGCACTTATTGGATGCACAAGATTGGATAAAAACCCTAAATGGATTAGAATAAGGTGTAGGATGACAAAAATGACCTAAATATTAATCCAACGAAAGAAACGATTTTATTGGATGCACAAGAAAGGTTAAAAACCCTAAATTGATTAGAATAATCGAAAGGATTACAAAAATGACCTAAAAGTTAATCCAATGACATAAACACACTTGTTGGATGCACAACATTGGTTAAAAACACTAAATGGATTAGAATAAGCACTAGGAGGACGAAAAAGACCTAAATGTTAAACCAATGACACAAACGCACAGTTATTGGATGCTCAAGATTGGTTAAAAACCGTAAATGGATAACAATAAGCCTTGGGAGGACGTAAATAACCAAAATGTTAAACCAATGACACAAATGCACAAAATGGATACACAAGAATGCTTAAAACACCTTAATGGATTATAATAAGCATTGGGAGGACGAAAATGACCTAAATGTTAAACCAATGACACAAACGCACATATTGGATGCAGAAGATTGGATAAAAACCGTAAATGGATTAGAATAAGCCGAAGGATGACGAAAATGACCTAAATATTAATCGAATGATAGAAACAAACTTATTGGATGCCCAAGATAGGTTAAAAACCCTAAATGGATTAGAATAATCGAACGAATGACAAAAATGACCTAAATGTTAATCCAATGACACAAACACAATTATTGGATGCTGAAGATTGGTTAAAAACCCTAAATGGATTACAATAAACCTTGGGAGGACGTAAATGACCTTAATGTTAAACCAATGACATAAATGCTCAAAATGGATACACAAGAATGTTTAAAAACCCTTAATGGATAATAATAAGCATTGGGAGGAAGAAAATGACCTAAATGTTAAACCAATGACACAAATGCACTTATTGGATTCATAAGATTGGTTAAAAACCCTAAATGGATTAGAATAAACCGAACGATGACGAAAATGACCTAAATATTAATCCAATGACAGAAACAAACTTTTGGATGCACAAGATAATGTAAAAACCGAAAATGGATTAGAAAAATCGAACGGATTACAAAAATGACCTTAATGTTAATCCAATGCCACAAACACATTAATTGGATACACAAGAATGTTTAAAAACCCTTAATGGATTGGAATAAGCATTGGGAGGACGAAAATTACCTAAATGTTAATTCAATGACACAAACGCAATTATTGGATGCACAAGATTGGTTTAAAAGCCTAAATGGATTACATTCAGCCTAAGGAGGACGAGAATTACCTAAATGTCAAACCAACGACACAAACGCACTTATTGGATGCACAAGATTGGTATAAAACCTTAAAAGGATTACAATAAGCCCTGGATAGACAAAAATGACTGAAATGTAAAACCAATGACACAAATCCACAAACTGGATACACAAGAATGGTTAAAAACCCTTAATGGATTAGAATAAGCATTGGGAGGACGAAAATGCCCTAAATGTTATACTAATGACACAAACGCACTTATTGGATTCATAAGATTGGTTAAAAACCCTAAATGGATTAGAATAAACCAAACGATGATGAAAATGACCTAAATATTAATCCAATGACAGAAACAAACTTATTAGTAGCACAAGCTAGTTTAAAAACCTTAAATAGATTAGATTAATCGATCAGATGATGTAACATCCTCTAAATTTATTATTTAAAAATAATTAGAACCTATCAATATTATTCAATATTAAATTATGTGTGACAATTATGTGCCTTGTTCGATTATTGTAGTTGATAAAGTTATTAGTAATAATTATTTAAATATATGGGGAGTTTAAATATATAAGTAGAGATATATTATATGTAGATGTGTTTTCTAGAGCAAGAAGAAATTGGACTAAGGGTTTGAGGCTTAGTGTGACCCAAATATTAATGGATTAGAATAAGCCGAAGGATGACGAAAATTACCTAAATATTAATCGAATGACAAAAAAAAACATATTGGATGCACAAGATAGGTTAAAAACCCTAAATGGATTAGAATAAGGTGTAGGATGACAAAAATGACCTAAATGTTAATCCAACGACAGAAACGATTTTATTGGATGCACAAGATAGGTTAAAAACCCTAAATTGATTAGAATAATCGAAAGGATGACAAAAATGACCTAAAAGTTAATCCAATGACATAGACACACTTGTTGGATGCACAACATTGGTTAAAAACACTAAATGGATTAGAATAAGCACTGGGAGGACGAAAAAGACCTAAATGTTAAACCAATGACACAAACGCACTTATTGGATGCAAATGATTGGTTAAAAACCGTTAATGGATTAGAATAAGCCGAAGGATGACAAAAATTACCTAAATATTAATCGAATGACAGAAAAAAAAACATATTGGATGCACAAGATAGGTTAAAAACCTTAAATGGATTAGAATAATCGAACGGATGACAAAAATGACCTAGATGTTAATCCAATGACACAAACGCACAGTTATTGGATGCTCAAGATTGGTTAAAAACCGTAAATGGATTACAATAAGCCTTCGGAGGACGTAAATAACCTAAATGTTAAACCAATGACACAAATGCACAAAATGGATACACAAGA
Organism: Cicer chorassanicum; assembly: GCA_037974735.1. NCBI lineage: Eukaryota > Viridiplantae > Streptophyta > Magnoliopsida > Fabales > Fabaceae > Cicer > Cicer chorassanicum. Next base: position 51,182,946 of record JBBPBP010009779.1, on the reverse strand, counting down.
ATGCTTAAAAACCCTGAATGGATTATCATAAGCATTGGGAGGAAGAAAATGACCTAAATGTTAAACCAATGACACAAACGCACATATTGGATGCAAAAGATTGGTTAAAAACCGTAAATGGATTAGAATAAGCCGAAGGATGACGAAAATGATCTAAATATTAATCCAATGACAGAAACAAACTTATTGGATGCACAAGATAATGTAAAAACCGTAAATGGATTAGAAAAATCGAACGGATGACAATAATGACCATAATAAGAATGGTTAAGAACACTAGATGGATAAGAATAAGCATTAGGAGAACGAAAGTGACCTTAATGTTAAACAAAGGACACAAACGCACTTATTGGATGCACTAGATAGGTTGAAAACCCTAAATGGATTAAAATAAGCCCTAGAACGAAGAAAATGACCGAAATGTTAAACCAATGACACAAACGCACTTATTGGATGCAAAAAATTGGTTATAAACCCTAAATGGATTAGAATAAGCCGAACGATGACGAAAATGACCTAAATATTAATCCAATGATAGAAACAAACTTATTGGATGCACAAGATAGTTTAAAAACCCTAAATGGATTAGAATAATCGAACGGATAACAAAAATAACCTAAATGTTAATCCAACGACACACACAGAGTTATTGGTTGCTCAAGATTAATTAAAAACCCTAAATGGGTTACAATATGCCTTGGGAGGACGTAAATGACCTAAATGTTAAACCAATGACACAAATGCACAAATTGGATACACAAGAATGCTTAAAAACCCTTAATGGATTAGAATAAGCATTGGGAGGACGAAAGTTACCTAAATGTTAAACCAATAACACAAACGCACTTATTGGATTCATAAAAATGGTTAAAAACCCTAAATGGATTAGAATAAACTGAACGATGACGAAAATGTCGTATATATTAATCCAATGACAGAAACAAACTTATTGGATGCACAAGATAGTTTAAAAACCATAAATGGATTAGAATAATGGAACAGATGACAAAAATGACCTAAATGTTAATCCAATGACAAAAACAAACTTATTGGATGCAAAAGATTGGTTAAAAACCGTAAATGGATTAGAATAAGCTCGAGGAGGACGAAAATGACCTAAATGTTAATCCAATGACACAAACACACTTATTGGATTCATAAGATTGGTTAAAAACCCTAAATGGATTAGAATAAACCGAACGATGACGAAAATGACCTAAATATTAATCCAATGACAGAAACAAACTTATTGGATGCACAAGATAATGTAAAAACCGTAAATGGATTAGAAAAATCGAACGGATGACAAAAATGACCTTAATGTTAATCCAATGACACAAACACACTAATTGGATACACAAGAATGTTTAAAAACCCTTAATGGATTAGCATAAGCATTGGGAGGACGAAAATAATTTAAATGTTAAACCTATGACAAAACACAATTGTTGGATGCACAAGATTGGTTAAAAACCCTAAATGAATTAGAATAAGCCAAAGGATAACGAAAAATGACGTAAATGTTAATTTAATGACACACACACACTTATTGGATGCACATGATTGGTTAAAAACCCTTAATCTGATACACAAGAATGGTTAAGAACACTAGATGGATAAGAATAAGCATTAGGAGAACGAAAGTGACCTTAATGTTAAACAAAGGACACAAACGCACTTATTGGATGCACTAGATAGGTTGAAAACCCTAAATGGATTAAAATAAGCCCTAGAACGAAGAAAATGACCGAAATGTTAAACCAATGACACAAACGCACTTATTGGATGCAAAAAATTGGTTATAAACCCTAAATGGATTAGAATAAGCCGAACGATGACGAAAATGACCTATATATTAATCCAATGACAGAAACAAACTTATTGGATGCACAAGATAGTTTAAAAACCCTAAATGGATTAGAATAATCGAACGGATAACAAAAATAACCTAAATGTTAATCCAACGACACACACAGAGTTATTGGTTGCTCAAGATTGGTTAAAAACCCTAAATGGGTTACAATATGCCTTGGGAGGACGTAAATGACTTAAATGTTAAACCAATGACACAAATGCACAAATTGGATACACAAGAATGCTTAAAAACCCTTAATGGATTAGAATAAGCATTGGGAGGACGAAAGTTACCTAAATGTTAAACCAATAACACAAACGCACTTATTGGATTCATAAAAATGGTTAAAAACCCTAAATGGATTAGAATAAACTGAACGATGACGAAAATGTCGTATATATTAATCCAATGACAGAAACAAACTTATTGGATGCACAAGATAGTTTAAAAACCATAAATGGATTAGAATAATGGAACGGATGACAAAAATGACCTAAATGTTAATCCAATGACACAAACACACTTATTGGATGCAAAAGATTGGTTAAAAACCGTAAATGGATTAGAATAAGCCCGAGGAGGACGAAAATGACCTAAATGTTAATCCAATAACTCAAACACACCAATTCGAAGCACAAGATTTGTTAAAAATCGTAAACGGATTCAAATAAGCCCTAGGAGGACCAAAATAACCGAAATGATAAAACAATGACACAAATGCACTTATTGGATGCACAATATTGGATAAAAACCCTAAATGGATTAGAATAAGGTGTAGGATGACAAAAATGACCTAAATATTAATCTAACGACAGAAACGATTTTATTGGATGCACAAGATAGGTTAAAAACCCTAAATTGATTAGAATAATCGAAAGGATGTCAAAAATGACCTAAAAGTTAATCCAATGACATACACACACTTGTTGGATGCACAACATTGGTTAAAAACACTAAATGGATTAGAATAAGCACTGGGAGGACGAAAATGACCTAAATGTTAAACCAATGACACAAACGCACTTATTGGATGCAAAAGATTGGTTGAAAACCGTTAATGGATTACAATAAGCCGAAGGATGACGAAAATTACCTAAATATTGATCGAATGACAGAAAAAAAAAAACATATTGGATGCACAAGATAGGTTAAAAACCCTAAATGGATTAGAATAATCGAACGGATGACAAAAATGACCTAAATGTTAATCCAATGACACAAACGCACAGTTATTGGATGCTCAAGATTGGTTAAAAACCGTAAATAGATTACAATAAGCCTTGGGAGGATGTAAATAACCTAAATGTTAAACCAATGACACAAATGCACAAAATGGATACACAAGAATGCTTAAAACACCTTAATGGATTATAATAAGCATTGGGAGGACGACAATCACCTAAATGTTAAACCAATGACACAAACGCACTTATTGGATGCAAAAGATTCGTTAGAAACCGTAAATGGATTAGAATAAGCCGAAGGATGACGAAAATGACCTAAATATTAATCGAATGATAGAAACAAACTTATTGGATGCACGAGATAGATTAAAAACCCTAAATGGATTAGAATAATCGAACGAATGACAAAAATGACCTAAATGTTAATCCAATGGCACAAACAGAATTATTGGATGCTGAAGATTGGTTAAAAACCCTAAATGGATTACAATAAGCCTTGGGAGGACGTAAATGACCTTAATGTTAAACCAATGACATAAATGACACACACGCACTTATTGGATGCACATGATTGGTTAAAAACCCTAAATAGGATACACAAGAATGGTTAAGAACACTAGATGGATAAGAATAAGCATTAGGAGAACGAAAGTGACCTTAACATTAAACAACGGACACAAACCTACTTATTGGATGCACAAGAGAGGTTAAAAACCCTAAATGGATTAAAATAAGCCCTAGAACAAAGAAAATGACCGAAATGTTAAACCGATGACACAAACGCACTTATTGGATGCAAAAAATTGGTTATAAACCCTAAATGGATTAGAATAAGCCGAACGATGACGAAAATGACCTATATATTAATCCAATGACAGAAACAAACTTATTGGATGCACAAGATAGTTTAAAAACCCTAAATGGATTAGAATAATCGAACGAATAACAAAAATGACATAAATGTTAATCCAACGACACACACTGAGTTATTGGATGCTCAAAATTGGTTAAAAACCCTAAATGGGTTACAATATGCTTTGGGAGGACGTAAATGACCTAAATGTTAAACCAATGACACAAATGCACAAATTGGATACACAAGAATGCATAAAAACCCTTAATGGATTAGAATAAGCATTGGGAGGACGAAAATTACCTAAATGTTAAACCAATAACACAAACGCACTTATTGGATTCATAAAAATGGTTAAAAACCCTAAATGGATTAGAATAAATTGAACGATGACGAAAATGTCCTATATATTAATCCAATGACAGAAACAAACTTATTGGATGCACAAGATAGTTTAAAAACCATAAATGGATTAGAATAATCGAACGGATGACAAAAATGACCTAAATGTTAATCCAATGACACAAACACACTTATTGGATGCAAAAGATTGGTTAAAAACCGTAAATGGATTAGAATAAGCCCGAGGAGGACGAAAATGACCTAAATGTTAATCCAATGACTCAAACACACCAATTCGAAGCACAAGATTGTTTAAAAATCGTAAACGGATTCAAATAAGCCCTGGCAGGACCAAAATGACCGAAATGTTAAAACAATGACACAAATGATCTTATTGGATGCACTAGATTGGATAAAAACCCAAAATGGATTAGAATAAGGTGTAGGATGACAAAAATGACCTAAATATTAATCCAACAACAGAAACAATTTTATTGGATGCACAAGATAGGTTAAAAACCCTAACTGGATTAGAATAATCGAAAGGATGACAAAAATGGCCTAAAAGTTAATCCAATGACATAAACACACTTGTTGGATGCACAACATTGGTTAAAAACAGTTAATGGATAAGAATAAGCTGAAGGATGAGGAAAATTACCTAAATATTAATCGAATGACAGAAAAAAAAACATATTGGATGTGCAAGATAGGTTAAAAACCCTAAATGGATTCGAATAATCGAACGGATGACAAAAATGACCTAAATGTTAATCCAATGACACAAACGCACAGTTATTGGATGCTCAAGATTGGTTAAAAACCGTAAATGGATTACAATAAGCCTTGGGAGGCCGTAAATAACCTAAATGTTAAACCAATGACACAAATGCACAAAATGGATACACAAGAATGCTTAAAACACCTTAATGGATTATAATAAGCATTGGGAGGACGAAAATGACCTAAATGTTAAACCAATGACACAAACACACTTATTGGATGCAAAAGATTGGTTAAAAACCGTAAATGGATTAGAATAAGCCGAAGGATGACGAAAATGACCTAACTATTAACCGAATGATAGAAACAAACTTATTGGATGCACAAGATAGGTTAAAAACCCTAAATGGATTACAATAATCGAACGAATGACAAAAATGACCTAAATGTTAATCCAATGACACAAACACAGTTATTGGATGCTGAAGATTGGTTAAAAACCCTAAATGGATTACAATAAGCCTTGGGAGGACGTAAATGACCTAAATGTTAAACCAATGACAAAAATGCTCAAAATGGATACACAAGAATGCTTAAAAACCCTTAATGGATTATAATAAGCATTGGGAGGAAGAAAATGACCTAAATGTTAAACCAATGACACAAACACACTTATTGGATTCATAAGATTGGTTAAAAACCCTAAATGGATTAGAATAAACCGAACGATGACGAAAATGACCTAAATGTTAAACCAATGACACAATCGCACTAATTGGATACACAAGAATGGTTAAAAACCCTAAATGGATAAGAATAAGCATTACGAGGACGAAAATGACCTAAATATTAAACAAAGAACACAAACGCACTTATTGGATGCACAAGATAGGTTAAAAAACCTAAATGTAATAGAATAAGGCGAAGGATGACGAAAATGACCTAAATGTTAATCCAATGACACAAACACACTTATTGGATGCACAAGATTGGTTAAAAACCCTAAATTGATTAGAATAAGCCTAGCGACGAAGAAAATGACCTAAATGTTAATCCAATGACACAAACGCACTTATTGGATGCACAAGATTGGTTAAAAACCCTAAATTCATAACATTAAGCCTAGGGAGGACGAAAATTACTTATATGTTAAATCAATGACACAAACTCATTATTGGATACACAAGATTGGTTTAAAACCGTAAATGGATTATAATAAGCTCTGGGAAGACGAAAATGACCTAAATGTTAAGCCAATGACACAATCGCACTAATTGGATACTCAAGAATGGTTAAAAACCTTAGATGGATAAGAATAAGCATTAGTAGGATGAAAATGACCTAAGTATTAAACCAATGATACAAATGCACAAAATGGATACACAAGAATGCTTAAAAACCCTTAATAAATTATAATAAGCATTGGGAGGACGAAAATGACCTAAATGTTAAAACAATGAGAAAAACGCACTTATTGGATGCAAAAGATTGGTTAAAAATCGTAAATGGATTAGAATAACACGTAGGATGAAAACAATGACCTAAATATTAGTTCAATGACATAACAGATTTAATTGGATGCACAAGATAGGTTAAAAACCCTAAATGAATTAGAATAACCCAAAGGATGACATAAATGACATAAATAATAATTTATTGACACAAACGCACTTATTGGATGCACAAGATTGTTTAAAAACTCTAAATTGATAAGATTAAGCATTGGGAGGAGGAAAATTACATAAATGATAAACCAATAACATAAACGCATTATTGGATACACAAGATTGGCAAAAAACCCCAAATGGATTAGAATAAATCGAACGATGACGAAAATGACCTTAATGTTAAACAAAGGACACAAACGCACTTATTGGATGCACAAGATAGGTTAAAAACCCTAAACGGATTTGAATAACCCGTGGGAGAACTAAAATGGCCGAAATGTTAAAACAATGACACCAAAGCACTTATTGGATGCACAAGGTTGTTTAAAAACCCTATATGGATTAGAATAAGCGCTGGGAGGACGAAAATGACCTAAATGTTAAACCAATGACACAAACTCACTAAATGGAGAAACAAGAATGTTTAAAAACCCCTAATGGATTTTCATAAGCCAAAGGATGACGGAAATGACAGAAATTTTAATTTAATGACACAAAGGCAGTTATTGGATGCACAAGATAGGTTAACAACCCTAAATGGATTAGATTAAGCCGAAGGATGACGAAAATGACCTAAATGTTAATCAAATGACACAAACGCACTTATTGGATGAACAAGATTGGTTAAAAACCCTAAATTGAATAGAATAAGCCTAGCGATAACGAAAATGACCTAAATGTAAATCCAATGACACAAACACACTTATTGGATGCACAAGATTTGTTAAAAACCATAAATGGATTAGATTAAGCCTAGGGAGGACAAAAATTACCTAAATGTCAAACCAACGACACAAACGCACTTATTGGATGCACAAGATTGGTTAAAAACCCTAAACGGATAAGAATAAGCCGTAGGATGACAAAAATGACCTAAATATTAGTCCAACGACATAAACGCTTTAATTGTATGCACAAGATAGGTTAAAAATCCTAAATTGATTAGAATAATCGAAAGGATGACACTTGTTGGATGCACAACATTGGTTAAAAACCCTAAACAGATTAGAATAAGCACAGGGAGGAAGAAAAAGACCTAAATGTTAAACCAATGACACAAACGCACTTATTAGAAGCACAAGATTGGTTAAAAACCCTAAATTGATAAGATTAAGCCTAGGGAGGACGAAAACTACATAAATGTTAAACCAATGACACAATCGCACTAGTTGGATACACAAGAATGGTTAAAACCCCTAAATGGATAAGAATAAGCATTAGGAGGACGAAAATGACCTAAATGATAAACAAAGAACACAAACGCACTTATTGGATGCACAAAAAAGGTTAAAGACCTTAAATGGATTAGAATAAGCCGAAGGATGACGAAAATGACCTAAATGTTAATCCAATGACACAAACGCACTTATTGGAAGTACAAGATTGGTTAAAAACCCTAAATTGATTATAATAAGCCTAGCGATGACGAAAATGACCTAAATGTTAATCCAATGACACAAACACACTTATTGGATGCACAAGATTGGTTAAAAACCCTAAATGGATAAGATTAAGCCTAGGGAGGATGAAAATTACCTATATGTTAAACCAATGACACAAACGCATTATTGGATACACAAGATTGGTTAAAAACCCTAAATGGATTAGAATAAGCTATGGGAAGACGAAAATGAACTAAATGCTAAATGAATGACACAACCGCACTAATTGGATACACAAGAATGTTTGAAAACCTTAGATGGACAAGAATAAGCATTAGTAGGACGAAAATGACCTAAATGATAAACAAAGGACACAAACGCACTTATTGGATGCACAAGATAGGTTAGAAACCCTAAATGGATTAGAATAAGCACTAGGAGGACGAAAATGACAGAAATGTTAAAACAATGACACAAACGCACTTATTGGATGCACAAGATTGGTTAAAACCCCTAAATGGATTAGATTCAGCCGAGGGAGGACGAAAATTACCTAAATGTCAAACCAATGAAAATGATCGAAATGTTAACCCTATGACTCAAATGCACTTATTGGATTCATAAGATTGGTTAAAAACCCTAAATGGATTAGAATAAACCGAACGATGCTAAAATGACCTAAAAGTTAAACCAATGACACAAACGCACTTATCGGATGCAAAAGATTGGTTAAAAACAGTAAATGGATTAGAATAAGCCGAAGGATGATGAAAATGACATAACACAAGATTGGTGAAAAACCCTAAATGGATTAAAATAAGCCCTAAAAGGACGAAAATGATTGAAATGCTAAACTAATGAGACAAACGCACTTATTGGATTCATAAGATTGGTTAAAAACCCTAAATGGATTAGAATAAACCGAACGATGACGAAAATGACCTAAATGTTAATCCAATGACACAAACGCACTATATTGATGCAAAATATTGGTTAAAAACTGTAAATGGATTAGAATAATATCAGGGAGGACGAAATTGACCTAAATGTTCATCCAATGACTCAAACGCAACAATTCGATGCACAAGAATTGTTAAAAACCCTAAACGGATTCGAAAAAGGACACAAACCCACTTATTGGTTGCACAAGATTGGTTAAAAACCCTAAACGGATTAGAATAAGCAATAGGATGACAAAAATGACCTAAATATTATTCCATTGACAGAAACGCTTTTATTGGATTCACAAGATAGGTTAAAAACCCTATATTGATTAGAATAATCGAAAGGACGACAAAAATGACCAAAATGTTACTCCAATGACAACAACACACTTGTTGGATGCACAACATTGGTTAAAAACCCTAAACGGATTAGAATAAGCACTGGGAGGACGAAAATGACCTAAATGTTAAACCAATGACACAAACGAAATTATTGGATGCACAAGATTGGTTAAAAACCATAAATGAATTAGAATAAGCCAAAGGATGACGGAAATGACGTAAATTATAATTTAATGACACAAACGCACTTATTGGATGCATAAGATTGGTTTAAAACCCTAAATTGATAAGATTAACCCTAGCGACGACGAAAATGACCTAAATGTTAATCCAATGACACAAACACACTTATTGGATGCACAAGATTGGTTAAAAACCCTAAATTGATAAGATTAAGCCTAGGAAGGATGAAAATTGCCTAAATGTTAAGCGAATGCCACAAACGCATTATTTGATACACAAGATTAGTTAAAAACCCTAAATGGATTAGAATAAGCTCTGGGAAGAAGAAAATGACCTAATTTGATACACAAGAATGGTTAAAAACCATAGATGGATAAGAATAAGCATTAGGAGGACGAAAATAACCTAAATGTTAAACAAAAAACACAATCGTACTTATTGGATTCACAAGATAGGTTAGAAACCCTAAATGGAATAGAATAAGCCGAAGGATGACGAAAATGACCTAAATGTTAATCCAATTACTCAAACGCACCAATAAAAGCCCTGGGAGGATGAAAATGACCGAAATGTTATAACAATGACACAAACGCACTTATTGGATGTACAAGATTGGTTAAAAACCCTAAATGGATTAGATTAAGCCTAGGGAGGACGAAAATTACCTTAATGTCAAACCAACGACACAAACGCACTTATTGGATGGTCAAGATTGGTTAAAAACCCTAAATGGATTAAAATAAGCCCTAAAAGGGCGAAAATGACCGAAATGTTAAACCAATGACACAAACGCACTTATTGCATTCATAAGATTGGTTAAAAACCCTAAATGGAATAGAATAAACCGAACGATGACGAAAATGACCTAAATGTTAATCCAATGACACAAATGCAATTATTTGATGCAAAATATTGGTTTAAAACCGTAAATGGATTAGAATAATCCCAGAAGGACGAAAATGACCTAAATGTTCATCCAATTACTTAAACACACCAATTCGAAGGACAAGAATTGTTAAAAACCCTAAACGGAATCGAAAAAGCCCTTGGAGGACGAAAATGGCCGAAATGTTAAAACAAAGGACACAAACGCACTTATTGGATGCACAAGATTGGTTAAAAATCCTAAACGAATTAGAATAAGCCGTAGGATGATAAAAATGACCTAAATATTAGTCCAAGGACAAAAACGCTTTTATTGGATGCACAAGATAGGTTAAAAACCCTAAATTGATTAGAATAATCGAACGGATGACAAAAATGACGAAAATGTTACTCCAATGACACAAACACACTTGTTGGATGCACAACATTGGTTAAAAACCCTAAACGGATTAGAATAAGCACTAGGAGGACGAAAATGACCTAAATGTTAAACCAATGACACAAACGCAATTATTGGATGCACAAGATTGGTTAAAAACCCTAAATGAATTAGAATAAGCCAAAGGATGACGGAAATGACGTAAATTATAATTTAATGACACAAACGCACTTATTGGATGCACAAGATTGGTTAAAAACCCTAAATTGATATGATTAAGCCTAGGGAGGACGAAAACTACCTAAATGTTAAACCAATGACACAATCGCACTAATTGGATACACAAGAATGGTTAAAACCCCTAAATGGATAAGAAGAAGCATTAGGAGGACGAAAATGACCTAAATGTTAACCAAAGAACACAAACGCACTTATTGATGCACAACATTGGTTAAAACCCTAAATTAGTTAGAAATAGCCTAGTGACAACGAAAATGACCTAAATGTTAATCCAATGACACAAACGCACTTATGGGATGCACAAGATAGGTTAAAAAGCCTAAATGGATTACACTAAGCCTAGGGAGGATGAAAATTACCTAAATGTCAAACAAACGACACAAACGCACTTATTGGATGCACAAGATTGGTTAAAAACCCTAAATGGATTAAAATAAGCCTAGCAAGGACGAAAATGAGTGAAATGTTAAACCAATGACACAAACGCACATATTGGACGCAAAAGATTGGTGAAAAACCCTAAATGGGTTAGAATAAGCCCAAGGATTACGAAAATGACCTAAATATTAATCCAAAGACCGAAACAAACTAATTGGATGCACAAGATACGTTAAAAACCCTAAATTATTTAGAATAATCGAACGGATGACAAAAACCCATTTAGTTAATCAAATGACACAAACACAGTTATTGGATGCTCAAGATTGCTTAAAAACCCTAAATGGATTACAATAAGCCATGGGAGGACGAAAATGAGCTAAATGTTAAAACGATGACACCAACGCACAAATTGGATAAACAAGAATGCTTAAAAACCCTTAATGGATTAGAATAAGCATTGGGAGGACGAAAATTACCTAAATGTTAATTCAATGACACAAACGCAATTATTGGATGCACAAGATTGGTTTAAAAGCCTAAATGGATTACATTCAGCCTAAGGAGGACGAGAATTACCTAAATGTCAAACCAACGACACAAACGCACTTATTGGATGCACAAGATTGGTATAAAACCTTAAATGGATTACAATAAGCCCTGGATAGACAAAAATGACTGAAATGTAAAACCAATGACACAAATCCACAAATTGGATACACAAGAATGGTTAAAAACCCTTAATGGATTAGAATAAGCATTGGGAGGACGAAAATGCCCTAAATGTTATACCAATGACACAAACGCACTTATTGGATTCATAAGATTGGTTAAAAACCCTAAATGGATTAGAATAAACCGAACGATGATGAAAATGACCTAAATATTAATCCAATGACAGAAACAAACTTATTAGTTGCACAAGCTAGTTTAAAAACCTTAAATAGATTAGAATAATCGATCGGATGATGTAACATCCTCTAAATTTATTATTTAAAAATAATTAGAACCTATCAATATTATTCAATATTAAATTATGTGTGATAATTATTTGCCTTGTTCGATTATTGTAGTTGATAAAGTTATTAATAATAATTATTTAAATATATGGGGAGTTTAAATATATAAGTAGAGATATATTATATGTAGATGTGTTTTCTAGAGCAAGAAGAAATTGGACTAAGGGTTTGAGGCTTAGTGTGACCCAAACCACTTGAATTAGTATAAAAGTGGGCTATGTGTTTGTGGCTTGGTTTTTATGATCAAGGTTAACAAAAAACAAAAAAAAGGGTGACATTTTATCCCTCTTATTCTTCATTTAGGCCCAACATTTTCTAACCAACAATTTCCACTTTAAATTTCCCTTAAGTCCACAACTTCTATATACTTACTAATAATAAACAAAAAGGAATACCGAAACCCTGGCCACCATCACCTTCACACCTCATTTTCTTCGTGTATCCAAAGCTTGGAACTTCTTTTCCTTGTGAACAACTCCGATGGGCTTAAATCTTTGTACTAGGAAGAAAAGCGGCCAAGGTAAAGGCTTTTTCCCCACACAAATTAGAGTTAGGTCGTTGGTTGGATGACATAAAATAAATAATCGGGATTACTTCTATTTTAAAATCAATAAATGTAGACTAATGGATTAAAATAATAAAACCCCAATTTTTGTTGAGATTGAATTGTAATATATGACTTCTATGGAGTAAAGTATGAAATTTTATGCTATGTGTGATGAAATTGTAGTTTTACGATGAATGTAAGATAAAGTTTTAACTTTTATTATGTACATGAGTTGAAGTTTGAATTTTCTCGTTATATATGTGAAAGTGTAATTTTTATGGCCTATATGATATAAAGTTTCTATTTTTATGTGTATGTGGTGAAAGTCATAATTTTTATGATTATTTGTCTATGAATATGTGATAATCATGATAAGGATGTGTGGTATGTGTTCTTAGTGATATGTGAATAAGTGATGATTTTTAAAAGTATTTTGAATGCATATGATATGATTCTTAGTGGGCTGTGCGGGAATATATCTTTTGATACTATATCATAATGTCATGGCATATGCATCTTCGTGGGAGTGCCTTAGTGGCAGGTTTGTTTTCCCCATTGGTATGGGTGACCTTTCGGTGTGGAAGTTGGCTTAGTGGCAGGTTTATATTCGGATCATGTAGTTTTAGGAGCATGCATTATGCATATGTTTTGATATACAATTTACTGGTGTGCGCACTTTTTCTTTTAAATTGGAAGTTTTTACTTTTATATGTTTTGTGTTATTCTTCTATATGGTTAGCTTTGGTTTGATGTGGATGATGGAAAAAAAACTGACCCTTACAACAACATTTTAGGTACTAATGAGTTCAAGGAGATTCAAGATTTGTTAATGAGTATTGACGTGTGGCGAACGTGGAGTAAACATGGGTTTTTCAAGACAATCTTGTAATAATAGAATTGTCCAATATTTCTTTTTAATCGTTTGTCACAAACTTTTAATATGTACTAGAATTGTAGAAATACAGAAGTGGTTCCCTTTTGTTAGAAATAATTGCCTTTACTTTGTTTTAAATTTTGAATAAATATTTTCTTAATGATATTAAATAGCGTGCTTGTTACAAATTATTTAAATGAATAAATGCTAAGTATTCAAAAAAAATTGTAAACTTTTCTAAACATAAGTATTTTTTTTAAGCAACGTTTTGGATTAAAAATTCGGGCGTTACAGATGACAAAAATGACCTAAATGTTAATCCAATGACACGAACGCAGTTATTGGATGCAAAAGATTGGTTAAAAATCGTAAATGGATTATAATAAGCCTAGGGAAGATGAAAATTACGTAAATGTTAAACCAATGACACAAACTTATTATTGGATACACAGGATTGGTTAAAAACCCTAAATGGATAAGAATAAGCATTAGGAGGACGAAAATGACCTAAATGTTAAACAAAGAACACAAACGCACTTTTTGGATGCACAAGATAGGTTAAAGACCCTAAATGGATTAGAATAAGTCGAAGGATGACGAAAATGACCTAAATGAAAATCCAATGACACAAATGCACAAAATGGATTCACAAGAATGCTTAAAAACCCTTAATGGATTATAGTAAGTATTGGCAGGACAAAAATGACCCAAATGTTAAACCAATGACACAAACGCACTTATTGGATTCATAAGATTGATTAAAAACCCTAAATGGATTAGAATAAACCAAATGATGACGAAAATGACCTAAATATTAATCCAATGACAGAAACAAACTTATTGGATGCACAAGATAGGTTAAAAACCCTAAATGGATTAGAATAATCGAACGGATGACAAAAATGACCTAAATGTTAATCTAATGACACAAACAAAGTTAATGGATGCTCAAGATTGGTTAAAAACCCTAAATGGATTAAAATAAGCCCTAGGAGGACAAAAATGACCTAAATGTTAAACCAATGACACAAACGCACTTATTGGATGCAAAAGATAGGTTTAAAACCGTAAATGGATTAGAATAAGCCTAGGGAGGACGAAAATTACCTAAATGTTAAACCAATGACACAAACTTATTATTGGATACACAAGATTGGTTAAAAACCATAAATGGATTAGAATAAGCCTTAGAAGACGAAAATGACCAAAATGTTAAACCAATGACACAATCGCACTAATTGGATACACAAGAATGGTTAAAAAACCTAAATGGACAAGAATAAGCATTAGGAGGACAAAAATGACCTAATTGTTAAACAAACGACTGAAACACACTTATTGGATGCACAAGATTGGTATAAAACCTTAAATGGATTAAAATAAGCCCTGGATAGAAGAAAATGACTGAAATGTTAAACCAATGAGACAAATCCACAAATTGGATACACAAGAATGGTTAAAAACCCTTAATGGATTAGAATAAGCATTGGGAGGACGAAAATGACCTAAATGTTAAACCAATGACACAAACGCACTTATTGGATTCATAAGATTGGTTAAAAACCCTAAATGAATTAGAGTAAACCGAACGATGAAAAAATGACCTAAATATTAATCCAATGACAGCAACAAACTTATTGGATGCACAAGCTAGTGTAAAAATCGTAAATGGATTAGAATTATTGATCGGATGACAAAAATGACCTTAATATTAATCCAATGACACAAATGCAGTTATTGGATGCAAAAGATTGATTTAAAACCGTAAACGGATTAGAATATGCCTAGGGAAGACGAAAATTACCTAAATGTTAAACCAATGACACAAACTTATTATTGGATACACAAGATTGGTTAAAAACGCTAAATGGATAAGAATAAGCATTAAGAGGACGAAAATGACCTAAATGTTAAACAAATAACACAAACGCACTTTTTGGATGCACAAGATAGGTTAAAGACCCTAAATGTATTAGAATAAGCCGAAGGATGACGAAAATGACCTAAATGTTAATCCAATGACCCAAATGCACAAAATGGATACACAAGAATGCTTAAAAACCCTTAATGGATTATAGTAAGCATTGGGAGGACAAAAGTGACCTAAATGATAAACCAATGACACAAACACACTTATTGGATTCATAACATTGGTTAAAAACCCTAAATGTATTAGAATAAACTGAACGATGACGGAAATGACCTAAATATTAATCCAATGACAGAAACAAACTTATTGGATGCACATGATAGGTTAAAAACCCTAAATGGATTAGAATAATCGAACGGATGACAAAAATGACCTAAATGTTAATCCAATGACACAAACACGGTTATTGGATGCTCAAGATTGGTTAAAAACCCTAAATGGATTAAAATAAGCCCTTGGAGGACAAAAATGACCTAAATGTTAAACCAATGACACAAACGCACTTATTGGATGCAAAAGATTGGTTAAAAACCGTAAATGGATTAGAATAAGCCTAGGGAGGACGAAAATTACCTAAATGTTAAACCAATGACACAAACTTATTATTGGATACACAAGATTGGTTAAAAACCCTAAATGGATAAGAATAAGCATTAGGAGGACGAAAAGGACCTAAATGTTAAACAAAGAACACAAACGCACTTTTTGGATGCACAAGATAGGTTAAAGACCCTAAATGGATTAGAATAAGCCGAAGGATGACGAAAATGACCTAAATGTCAATCCAATGACAAAAATGCACAAAATGGATGCACAAGAATGCTTAAAAACCCTTAATGGATTATAGTAAGCATTGGCAGGACAAAAATGACCTAAATGTTAAACCAATGACACAAACGCACTTATTGGATTCATAAGATTGATTAAAAACCTTAAATGGATTAGAATAAACCAAACGATGACGAAAATGACCTAAATATTAATCCAATGACAGAAACAAACTTATTGGATGCACAAGATAGGTTAAAAACCCCAAATGGATTAGAATAATCGAACGGATGACAAAAATGACCTAAATGTTAATCCAATGACACAAACACAATTATTGGATTCTCAAGATTGGTTAAAAACCCTAAATGGATTAAAATAAGCCCTGGGAGGACAAAAATGACCTAAATGTTAAACCAATGACACAAACGCACTTATTGGATGCAAAAGATTGGTTAAAAACCATAAATGGATTAGAATAAGCCTAGGGAGGACGAAAATTACCTAAATGTTAAAACAATGACACAAACTTATTATTGGATACACAAGATTGGTTAAAAACCATAAATGGATTAGAATAAGCCTTAGAAGATGAAAACGACCTAAATGTTAAACCAATGACACAATCCCACTAATTGGATACACAAGAATGGTTAAAAAACCTAAATGGACAAGAATAAGCATTAGGAGGACGAAAATGACCTAATTGTTAAACAAAGGACACAAACGCACTTATTGGATGCACAAGATTGGTATAAAACCTTAAATGGATTAAAATAAGCCCTGGATAGAAGAAAATGACTGAAATGTTAAACCAATGAGACAAATCCACAAATTGGATACACAAGAATGGTTAAAAACCCTTAATGGATTAGAATAAGCATTGGGAGGACGAAAATGACCTAAATGTTAAACCAATGACACAAACGCACTTATTGGATTCATAAGATTGGTTAAAAACCCTAAATGGATTAGAATATGCCTAGGGAAGACGAAAATTACCTAAATGTTAAACCAATGACACAAACTTATTATTGGATACACAAGATTGGTTAAAAACGCTAAATGGATAAGAATAAGCATTAAGAGGACGAAAATGACCTAAATGTTAAACAAATAACACAAACGCACTTTTTGGATGCACAAGATAGGTTAAGGACCCTAAATGGATTAGAATAAGCTGAAGGATGACGATAATGACCTAAATGTTAATCCAATGACACAAATGCACAAAATGGATACACAAGAATGCTTAAAAACCCTTAATGGATTATAGTAAGCATTGGGTGGACAAAAGTGACCTAAATGATAAACCAATGACACAAACACACTTATTGGATTCATAACATTGGTTAAAAACCCTAAATGTATTAGAATAAACCGAACGATGATGAAAATGACCTAAATATTAATACAATGACAGAAACAAACTTATTGGATGCACAAGATAGTTTAAAAACCGTAAATGGATAAGAATAATCGATTGGATGACAAAAATGACCTAAATGTTAATCCAATGACACGAACGCAGTTATTGGATGCAAAAGATTAATTAAAAACCGTAAATGGATTAGAATAAGCCTAGACGAAAATTACCTAAATGTTAAACCAATGACACAAACTTATTATTGGATACACAAGATTGGTTAAAAACCATAATCGGATAAGAATAAGCATTAGGAGGACGAAAATGACCTAAATGTAAAACAAAGAACACAAACGCACTTTTTGGATGCACAAGATAGGTTAAAGACCCTAATTGGATTAGAATAAGCCGAAGGATGCAAAAATGGCCTAAATGTTAATCCAATGACACAAATGCACAAAATGGATGCACAAGAATGCTTAAAAATCCTTAATGGATTATAGTAAGCATTGGCAGGACTAAAATAACCTAAATGTTAAACCAATGACACAAACGCACTTATTGGATTCATAACATTGGTTAAATACACTAAATGGATTAGAATAAACCGAACGATGATGAAAATGACCTAAATATTAATACAATGACAGAAACAAACTTATTGGATGCACAAGATAGTTTAAAAACCGTAAATGGATTAGAATAATCGATTGGATGACAAAAATGACCTAAATGTTAATCCAATGACACGAACGCAGTTATTGGATGCAAAAGATTGGTTAAAAACCGTAAATGGATTAGAATAAGCCTTGACGAAAATTACCTAAATGTTAAACCAATGACACAAACTTATTATTGGATACACAAGATTGGTTAAAAACCTTAAATGGATAAGAATAAGCATTAGGAGGACGAAAATGACCTAAATGTTAAACAAAGAACACAAACGCACTTTTTGGATGCACTAGATAGGTTAAAGATCCTAAATGGATTAGAATAAGCCGAAGGATGACGAAAATGACCTAAATGTTAATCCAATGACACAAATGCACAAAATGGATGCACAAGAATGCTTAAAAATCCTTAATGGATTATAGTAAGCATTGGCAGGACAAAAATGACCTAAATGTTAAACCAATGACACAAACGCACTTATTGGATTCATAAGATTGATTAAAAACCCTAAATGGTTTAGAATAAACCGAACGATGACAAAAGTGACCTAAATATTAATCCAATGACAGAAACAAACTTATTGGATGCACAACATAGGTTAAAAACACTAAATGGATTAGAATAATCGAACGGATGAAAAAAATGACCTAAATGGATTAGAATAAACCGAACGATGACGAAAATGACCTAAATATTAATCCAATGGCAGAAACAAACTTATTGGGTGCACAAGATAGTTTAAAAACCGTAAATGGATTAGAATAATCGATCGGATGACAAAAATGACCTAAATGGTAATCCAATGACACAAACGCACATATTCGATGCAAAAAATTGGTTAAAAACCGTAAATGGATTAGAATAAGCCTAGGGAGGACGAAAATTGTTCAAAGTTAAACCAATGACACAAACTTATTATTGAATGCACAAGATTGGTCAAAAACCCTAAATGGATTAGATTAAGCTTAGGGAGGACGAAAATTACCTAAATGTCAAACCAACTGCACAAACGCACTTATTGGATACACAAGAATGGTTAAAAACCATAATCGGATAAGAATAAGCATTAGGAGGACGAAAATGACCTAAATGTAAAACAAAGAACACAAACGCACTTTTTGGATGCACAAGATAGGTTAAGGACCCTAAATGGATTAGAATAAGCCGAAGGATGCAAAAATGACCTAAATGTTAATCCAATGACACAAATTCCCAAAATGGATGCACAAGAATGCTTAAAAATCCTTAATGGATTATAGTAAGCATTGGCAGGACTAAAATAACCTAAATGTTAAACCAATGACACAAACGCACTTATTGGATTCATAACATTGGTTAAAAACACTAAATGGATTAGAATAAACCGAACAATGATGAAAATGACCTAAATATTAATACAATGACAGAAACAAACTTATTGGATGCACAAGATAGTTTAAAAACCGTAAATGGATTAGAATAATCGATTGGATGACAAAAATGACATAAATGTTAATCCAATGACACGAACGCAGTTATTGGATGCAAAAGATTGGTTAAAAACCGTAAATGGATTAGAATAAGCCTTGACGAAAATTACCTAAATGTTAAACCAATGACACAAACTTATTATTGGATACACAAGATTGGTTAAAAACCTTAAATGGATAAGAATAAGCATTAGGAGGACGAAAATGACCTAAATGTTAAACAAAGAACACAAACGCACTTTTTGGATGCACTAGATAGGTTAAAGATCCTAAATGGATTAGAATAAGCTGAAGGATGACGAAAATGACCTAAATGTTAATCCAATGACACAAATGCACAAAATGGATACACAAGAATGCTTAAAAACCCTTAATGGATTATAGTAAGCATTGGTTGGATAAAAATGACCTAAATGTTAAACCAATGACACAAACATACTTATTGGATTCATAACATTGGTTAAAAACCCCAAATGGATTAGAATAAACCGAACGATGACAAAAATGAACTAAATATTAATCTAATGACAGAAATAAACTTATTGGATGCACAAGATAGTTTAAAAACCGTAAATGGATTAGAATAATGGATCGGATGACAAAAATGACCTCAATGTTAATCCAATGACACAAACGCACTTATTGGATACAAATGATTGGTTAAAAACCATAAATGGATTAGAATAAGCCAAGGGAGGACGAAAAATTACCTAAATGTTAAACTAATGACACAAACTTATTATTGGATACACAAGATTGGTTAAAAACCCTAAATGGATTAGAATAAGCACTAGAAGACGTAAATGACCTAAATGTTAAACCAATGACACAATCGCACTAATTGGATACACAAGAATGGTTAAGAACCCTAAATGGTCAAGAATAAGCATTAGGAGGAAGAAATTGAGCTAATTGTTAAACAAAGGACACAAACGCACTTATTGGATTAACAAGATAAGTGCAAAACCCTAAATGGAACATAATAACTTGTAGGATGACCAAAATGACCTAAATAATAATCCAATGACATAAACAATTTAATTGGATGCACAAGATAGGTTTAAAACCCTAAATTGATTAGAATAATCAAAAGGATAACAAAAATGACTTAAATGTTAATCCAATGACACAAACACACTTGTTGGATTCACAACATTGGTTAAGAACCCTAAATGCATTACAATAAGCCCTTGGAGGTTGAAAATGACCTAAATGTTAAACCAATGACACAAACACACTAATTTGATACACAAGAATGTTTAAAAACACTTAATGGATTAGAATAAGCATTGGGAGGACGAAAATGACCTAAATGTAAAACTAATGACACAAACGCAATTATTGGATGCACAATATTGGTTAAAAACCCTAAATAAAATTGAATAAGCCATAGGATGATAAAAATGTCGTTAATGTTAATTTAATGACACAAACGCACTTATTGGATGCATAAGATTGGCTAAAAACCCTAAATTGATAAGATTAAGCCTAGCGATGACAAAAATGACCTAATTGTTAATCCAATAACACAATCGCATTAATTGGATGCACAAGATTGGTTAAAAATCATAAATGGATTAAAGTAAGCCTAGGGTGGACGAATATCACATAAATGTTAATCCAATGACACAAACGCACTTATTAGATGCACAAGATAGGTTAAAAACCATAAAAATGGATGAGAATAAGCCGAAGGATGACCTACATGTTAATCCAATAACACAATCGCATTAATTGGATGCACAAGATTGGTTAAAAATCATAAATGGATTAAAGTAAGCCTAGGGTGGACGAAAATCACATAAATGTTAATCCAATGACACAAACGCACTTATTAGATGCACAAGATAGGTTAAAAGCCATAAAAATGGATTAGAATAAGCCGAAGGATGACGAAAAAGACCTAAATGTTAATCCAATGACACAAACGAACTTATTGGATGCACAAAATTGGCTAAAAATCCTAAATTGATTAGATTAACCCTAGCGACGACGAAAATGACCTAAATGTTAATCCAATGACACAAACGCACTTATTGGATGAACAAGATTGTTTAAAAACCCTAAATGGATTAGATTAAGCTTAGGGAGGACGAAAATTACCTAAATGGCAAACCATTGACACAAACGCACTTATTGGATGCACAAGATTGTTTAAAATCTCTAGATGGATAAGCATAAGCATTGGAAGTATGAAAATAACCTAAATGTTAAACCAATGACACAAACGCACTTATAAGATGCAAAAGATAGGTTAAAAAACGATAAAAATGGATTAGAATAAGCCGAAGGATGATGAAATTGACCTAAATGTTAATCCAATGGCACGAATGCACAAATTGGATGGACAAGATTCGTTAAAAACCCTAAATGGATTAAAATAAGCCTAAGAAGGGCAAAAATGACCTAAATGTTAAACCAATGACGCAAACGCAATTATTGGATGCACAAGATTGGTTAAATACCCTAAATGAATTAGAATAAGCCAAAGGATGACATAAATGATGTAAATGTGAATTTAATGACACAAACACACTTATTGGATGCACAAGATTGGTTAAAAACCCTAAATTGATAAGATTAAGCCTATGGAGGACAAAAATTAACTAAATGTTAAACCAATGACATAAATGCATTATTGGATACACAAGATTGGTCAAAAACCCTAAATGGATTAGAAAAAGCCATGGGAAGACGAAAATGATCTAAATGTTAAACAATTGACACAATCGCACTAATGGGATACACAAAAATGGTTAAAAACCGTAAATGGATAAGAATAACAATTGGTAGGACGAAAATGACCAAAATGTTAATCCAATGACACAAACCCACTTATTGGATGCACAAGATTGGTTAAAAACTCCAAATGGATTGGAATAAGCCTAGCGACGACGAAAATGACGTAATTGTGATTCCAATGACACAAACGCACTTATTGGATGCACAAGATAGTTTTAAAACTGTAAGTGGTTTAGAATAATCCAACGGATGACAAAAATGACCAAAATGTTAATCCGATGACACAATCGCACTTATTGGATGCAAAACATTGGTTAAAAACCATAAACGCTTTAAATAATCCCGGGGAGGACGAAAATGACCTAAATGTTAATCCAATGACACAAACGCACCTATTGGATGCACAAGATTGGTTAAAAACCCTAAATGGATTGAAATAAGCCTAAGGAGGACGAAAATGACCTAAATGTTAAACCAATAACCCAAACCCAATTATTTGATGCACAGGAAATGTAAAAAAACCCTAAATGGATTAGAATAAGCCAAACGAAGACGGAAATGACGTAAATGTTAATTAAATGACTCAAACGCATTTATTGGATGCATAAGATTGGTTAAAAACCCTAAATTGATAAGATTAAGCCTAGGGAGGACGAAAATTACCTAAATGTCAAACCAATGACACAACGCACTTATATGATGCACAAGAATGGTTAAAAACCCTAGATGGATAAGAATAAGCATTGGGAGTACGAAAATGACCTAAATGTTAAACCAATGATACAAACGCACTTATTGGATGCACAAGATAGGTTAAACACCCTAAATGGATTAGAATAAGCCGAAGGATGAAGAAGATAACCTAAATATTAATCCAATGACAGAAACGAACTTATTGGATGCACAAGATAGGTTAAAAACCAAAAATGGATTAGAATAAGCCTAGCGACGACGAAAATGACCTAAATGTTAAACCAATGACACAAACGCACTAATTAAGTACACAAGAATGCTGAAAAACCCTTAAATGATTAGAATAAGCATTGGGAGGATGAAAATGACCTAAATGTTAAACCAATGACACAGACACACTTGTTGGATGCACAACATCGGTTAAAAACCCTAAAAGGATTAGAAGAAGGCTAGTGACAACGAAAATGACCTAAATGTTAAACCAATGAAACAATCGCACTAATTGGATACACAAGAATGGTTAAAAACCCTAGATGGATAAGAATAAGCATTGGGAGAACGAAAATGACCTAAATATTAAACCAATGATACAAATGCACTTATTGGATGCAAAAATAGGTTAAAAACCCTCAATGAATTTGAATAAGGCGAAGGATGCAAAAAATGACCTAAATGTTAATCGAATGAAACAAACGCACTTATTGGATTAACCGGATTTGTTAAAAACCCTTAATGGATTAGATTAAGCCTAGGGAGGACGAAAATTACCTAAATGTTAAACCAATGACACAAACGCACTTATTAGATGCACAAGATAGGTTAAAAACCATAAAAATGGATTAGAATAAGCCGAAGGATGACGAAAATGACATAAACGTTAACCCAATGACATAAACACACTTATTGGATGCACAAGATTGGTTAAAAATCTTAAATTGATTAGTATAAGCCAAAGGATGACGGATATGACGTAAATGTTAATTTAATGACAGAAATGCACTTATTGGATCCACAAGATTGGTTAAAAACCCTAAATGGATTAAAGTAAGCCTAGGGAGGACGAAATAGGTTAAAAACCAATGACACAAATCACCTAAATGTTAATCCAATGACACAAACGCACTTATTAGGTGCACAAAATAGGTTAAAAACCATAAAAATGGATTACAATAAGCCGAAGGATGAAAAAATGACCTAAATGTTAATCCAATGACACAAACGCACTTATTGGATGCACAAGATTGGTTAAAAACCCTAAATTGATTAGAATTAGCTTAGCGGCGATGAAAATGACCTAAATCTTAATCCAATGACACAAACACACTTATTGGATGAACAAGATTGGATAAAAACCCTAAATGGATTAGATTAAGCCTAAGGAGGACGAAAATGACCTAATGTTAATCCAATGACACAAACGCACTTATTGGATGCACAAGATTGGTTAAAAACCCTAAATTGATTAGAATTTGCCTAGCGGCGATGAAAATGACCTAAATGTTAATCCAATGACACAAACACACTTATTGGATGAACAAGATTGGATACAAACCCTAAATGGATTAGATTAAGCCTAAGGAGGACGAAAATTACCTAAATGTAAAACCAATGACACAAACGCACTTATTGGATGCACAAGAATGGTTAAAAACCATAGATGGATAAGAATAAGCATTGGGAGGACGAAAATGACCTAAATGTTAATCCAATCACACGAACGCACTTATTGGATGCACTAGATTGGTTAAAAACCCTAAATGGATTAGAATAAGCCTAGCGATGACGAAAATGACCTAATTGTTATTCCAATAACCCAAACGCACTTATTGCATGCACAAGCTTGGTTAATACTCTAAATAGATTAGAATAAGCCCAAGGATGACAGAAATGACAGAACTGATAATTTTATGACACAAATGCACTTATTGGATGCACAAGATTGCTTAAAAACCTTATATGGATTAAAGTAAGCCTATGAAGGACGAAAATCACCTAAATATTTATCCAATGAAACAAACGCACTTATTAGTTGCACAAGATGGGTTAAAAACCATAAAAATGGATTAGAATAAGCCGAAGGATGACGAAAATGACCTAAATTTTAATCGAATGACACAAACGCACTTATTGGATCCACAAGATTGGTTAAAAATCCCTAATTGATTAGAATAAGACTAGCCACATTGAAAATGACCTAAATGTTAATCCAATGACACAAACACACTTATTGGATGAACAAGATTGGTTAAAAACCCGAAATGGATTAGATTAAGCCCTGGGAGGACGAAAATGACCTAAATGTCAATCCAATGACACAAACGCACTTATTAGGTGCACAAAATAGGTTAAAAATCCCAAATTGATTAGAATAAGCCTAGCGATGACGAAAATGACCTAAATGTTAATCAAATGTCACAAACGCACTTACTAGATGAACAAGATTGGTTAAAAACCCTAAATGGATTAGATTAAGCCTAGGGAGGAAGAAAATTACCTAAATGTCAAACCAATGATGTAACGCCCCAGATTTTTTGATCCAAAACGTTACTTGAAAAGATATTGTTTAGAAAGATTTATGATAATTTTTTTTTATCTAACTACCTAACCTTTATTCATGCAAATAATTAGTAACAACCACATTTATTACATTTTATTAAGAAAATGTTTATTCAAGACTATAACAAGAAAAATAATAATTCCTAACGGAAGGGAACCCACTTCCGTATTTCTAGAATCCTAATGCATGTTAAAAGTTGGTGACAAAAATTTAAAATAAACTAAGAAATATCGCAACAACTTTATCATTACAAATTGGTATTGAAAACCCATTTTTATCCCCCGTCAGCCGCACATTAATACTCATCAACTACTCTTGAATCTCCTCGAACTCATTAGTACCTAAAATGTTGTTGTAAGGGTCAATTTTATCCATCATCCACATCAAACCAAAGTTAAACATATAGAAGAATAACACAAAATATATAATAGTAAAAACTTCCAATTTAAAAGAAAAATACACAAACCAATAAATTGCATAACAAAAATACATACATGTTGCATGCTCCTAAAACTATATGATCCGGATATACCTGCCACTAAGGCAACTTCCACACAGAAAAATCACCCATACCAATGGGGATAACCTGCCACTAAGGCAACTTCCACACATCACCCATACCAATGGGGAAAAACCTGCCACTAAGGCAACTTCCACGAAGATGCATATGCCATGACATGATAGGATGATATATTATCAAAGAGATATATTTCCACACAGCCCACTAAGAATCATGTCATAAGCATTCAAGACACTTTTCAAAATCATCATCTTATTCACATATCACTAAGCTCACATATCCATAACAAATAATCATGAAAATCATAACTTTCACCACATACACACAAAAATCAAGATTTGGTATCATACACACCATAAAGATTAACACGTTAACATATATAACAACAAGATCTAACTCCAACTCATACATCATCATAAAACTTTGTCACATATAACATACAAATTCCACTATTCTTTCATATTAATTATAAAAATTAAAACTTTATTACATATAACATAGAATTCATACTTTACTTCATATTCGCCATAAAAATCAAACTCATCACATATAACATCAAAATTCATACTTTACTTCTTAGAAATCATATATATAATAACTTAACACAAAGGATTGGAGTTTCGTTATTTTAATTCATTATTCTACATATTATTCCTTTCAAAAAGTAAGCAATCACAATTATTTATTTCATGCCATCCAACCAACGGTCTAACTATAATTTGTGTGGGGAAAAACCCTTACCTTGGCCGCTTTTCTTCCTAGTACAAATCTCTAAGCCCCACGAAGTTGTTCACAAGGAACAGAAGTTTCAAACTTTTGATGCACGAAGAAAGAAGGTGATGGTGGCTAGAATTTTGGTATTCTTTACAGAATCTTGTTTGTAAAGGGTTTGTGAAATAGGGTTTGTGATTGTGGCTAGGGTTTCAATATTCCTTTCTATTTAAAGTGGATATTATTGGGTAGATAGTGTTGGGCATGAATAAGGAATAGAAGAGAGAAAATATTATTATAATTATTATTATTATTATTATTATTATTCTTATTATTATTATTATTATTATTATTATTATTATTATTATTATTATTATTATTATTATTATTATTATTATTATTATTATTATTATTATTATTATTATTATTATTATTATTAGTTAACCTTCATCAAAACAAGGCATAAACTCCCAGCCCAACTTTCTACTCATTCAAATGGGTCGTGTGATACCAAGCCACAACCCTTAGCCCAAATTCTTTTTGCCTTAGAAATAATAATACATCTACTAAATAATTCTATCTAACAACTTTACTACAATAAGGCAAACAGGGCGAATAATTACCACACCAAATTTAATATTGGAAAATATATATTTATAAATCGAAATTATTTTAATTAATAATTTTAGAGGATATTACAAATGACACAAACGCCCTTATTGGATGCACAAGATTGGTTAAAAACCGTAAATGGATTAAAATAAGCCCTAGTAGGACGGAAACGACTGAAATGTTAAACAAATGACACAAACAAACTTATTGGGTGCACTAGATAGGTTAAAAACCCTAAATGGATTAGAATAATCGAACAGGACAAAAATGACCTAAATGTTAATCCAATGACACAAACACAACTATTGGATGCTCAAGATTGGTTAAAAACCCTAAATAGATAAGAATATGCCCTGGGAGGACAAAAATGACCTAAATATTTAACTGATGAGACAAACACACTAATTGGAAACACAAGAATGCTTAAAAACCCTTAATGGATTAGAATATATATTGGGAAGACGAAAATGACCTAAATTTTAAACCAATCACATAAACGCACTTATTGGATGCATAAGATTGAATAAAAATTCTAAATTGATTAGAATAAGCCGAAGGATGACGAAAATGACCAAAATATTAATCCAATGACAGAAACAAAATTATTGGATGCAAAAGATAGTTTTAAAACCGTAAATGGTTTAGAATAATCGAACGGATGACAAAAATGACTAAAATGTTAATCCGATGACACAACCGCACTTATTGGATGCAAAAGATTGGTTTAAATCCATAAATGGTTTAAATAATCCCGGGGAGGACGAAAATGACCTAAATGTTAATCCAATGACACAAACGCACCAATTGGGTTTACAAGATTGGTTCAAAACCCTAAATGGATTAAAATAAGCCTAAGGAGGACGAAAATGACCTAAATGTTAAACCAATGACCCAAACGCAATTATTTGGTGCACAAGATTGGTAAAAAAAACCTAAATGGATTAGAATAAGCCAAACAAAGACAGAAATGACGTAAATGTTAATTTAATGACACAAACGCACTTATTGGATGAATAACATTGGTTAAAAACCCTAAATTGATAAGATTAAGCCTAGGGAGGACGAAAATTACCTAAACGTCAAACCAATGACACAACGCACTTTTTGCATGCACAAGAATGGTTAAAAACCATAGATGGATAAGAATAAGCATTGGGAGTACGAAAATGACCTAAATACCCTAAATGGAGTAGAATAAGCCGAAGGATGACGAAAATGACCTAAATATTAATCCAATGACAGAAACGAACTTACTGGATGCACAAGATAAGTTAAAAACCATAAATGGATTTAAATAAGCCTAGCAACGACGAAAATGACCTAATTGTTAAACCAATGACACAAACACACTTGTTGGATGCACAACATTGGTTAAAAACCCTAAAAGGATTAGAATAAGCCTAGTGACGACGAAAATGACCTACATGTTAAACCAATGAAACAATCGCACTAATTGGATACACAAGAATGGTTAAAAACCCTAGATGGATAAGAATAAGAATTCGGAGAACGAAAATGACCTAAATGTTAAACCAATGACACAAACGCATTATTGGACACACAAGATTGGTTAAAAACCCGAAATGGATTAGAATAATCCTAGGAAGACGAAAATGACCTAAATGTTAAACCAATGACACAATCGCACTAATCAGATACACAAGAATGGTTAAAAACCCTAAATGGATAAGAATAAGCATTAGGATGGTGAAAATGACCTTAATGTTAATCCAATGAAACAAACGCATTTATTGGATGAACAAGATTGGTTAAAAACCCTAAATGGATTAGATTAAGCCTAGGGAGGACGAAAATTACCTAAATGTCAAACCAATGACACAAACACACTTATTGGATGCACAAGAATGGTTAAAAACCCAAGATGGATAAGAAAAAGCATTGGAAGGACGAAAATGACCTAAATGTTAAACCAATGACACAAACACACTTATTGGATGCACAAGATAGGTTAAAAACCATAAATGGATTAGAATAAGTCGAAGGATGACGAAAATGACCTAAATGTTTATCCAATGACATAAACGCACTTATTGGACGCACAAGATTGGTTAAAAATCCTCAATTGGTTAGAATAAGCCTAGCGACGGCGAAAATGACCTAAACGTTAATCCAATGACACAAACGCACTTATTGGATGAACAAGATTGGTTAAAAACCCTAAATAGATTAGATTAAGCCTAGGGAGGACAAAAATTACCTAAATGTCAAACCAATGAAACAAACGCACTTATTGGATGCACAATAATGGTTAAAAACCGTAGATGGATAAGAATAAGCATTGGGAGGACGAAAATGACCTAAATGTTAGCACAATGACAAAAATGAATTAATTGGATGCACAAGATAGGTTAAAAACCAAAAATGGATAAGAATAAGCCTAGCGACGACGAAAATGACCTAAATGTTAAACCAATGACACAAACGCACTAATTGGATACACAAGAATGCTTAAAAACCCATAATGGATTAGAATAAGAATTGGGAGGACGAAAATGACCTAAACGTTAAACCAATGACACAAACACACTTGTTGGATGCACAACATTGGTTAAAACCCTAAAAGGATTAGAATAAGCCTATTGAAGATGAAAATGACCTAAATACCCTAAATGGATTAGAATAAGCCGAAGGATGACGAAAATGACGTAAATATTAATCAAATGACAGAAACCAACTTATTGGATGCACAAGATAGGTTAAAAACCATCAATGGATTAAAATAATCCTAGCGACGACGAAAATGACCTAATTGTTAAACCAATGACACAAACGCACTAATTGGATACACAAGAATCCTTTAAAATCCTTAATGGATTAGAATAAGCATTGGGAGAACCAAAATGACCTAAATGTTAAACCAATGACACAAACACACTTGTTGGATGCACATCATTCGTTAAAAACCCTAAAAGGATTAGAATAAGCCTATTGACGACGAAAATGACCTAAATGTTAAACCAATGACACAAACCCACTAATTGGATACACAAGAATGGTTAAAAACCCTAGATGGATTAGAATAATCCTAGGAAGACGAAAATGACCTAAATGTTAAACCAATGACACAAACGCACTAATCGAATACACAATAATGGTTAAAAACCCTGAATGGATAAGAATAAGCATTAGGATGACGAAAATGACCTAAATGTTAATCCAATGAAACAAACGCATTTATTGGATGAACAAGATTGGTTAAGAACCCTAAATGGATTAGATTAAGCCTAGGGAGGACGAAAATTACCTAAATGTCAAACCAATGACATAAAAGCACTTACTGGATGCACAAGAATGGTTAAAAACCCAAGATGGATAAGAATAAGCATTGGGAGGACGAAAATGACCTAAATGTTAAACCAATGACACAAACGCATTATTGGACACACAAGATTGGTTAAAAACCCGAATTGGATTAGAATAATCCTAGGAAGACGAAAATGACCTAAATGTTAAACCAATGACACAATCGCACTAATCGGATACACAATAATGGTTAAAAACCCTAAATGGATAAGAATAAGCATTAGGATGACGAAAATGACCTAAATGTTAATCCAATGAAACAAACGCATTTATTGGATGAACAAGATTGGTTAAAAACCCTAAATGGATTAGATTAAGCCTAGGGAGGACGAAAATTACCTAAATGTCAAACCAATGACACAAAAGCACTTACTGGATGCACAAGAATGGTTAAAAACCCAAGATGGATAAGAAAAAGCATTGGAAGGACGAAAATGACCTAAATGTTAAACCAATGACACAAATACACTTATTGGATGCACAAGATAGGTTAAAAACCATAAATGGATTAGAATAAGTCGAAGGATGAAGAAAATGACCTAAATGTTAATCCAATGACATAAACGCACTTATTGGACGCACAAGATTGGTTAAAAATCCTAAATTGGTTAGAATAAGCCTAGCGACGGCGAAAATGACCTAAACGTTAATCCAATGACACAAACGCACTTATTGGATGAACAATATTGGTTAAAAACCCTAAATAGATTAGATTAAGCCTAGGGAGGACGAAAATTTCCTAAATGTCAAACCAATGACACAAACGCACTTATTGGATGCACAATAATGGTTAAAAACCATAGATGGATAAGAATAAGCATTGGGAGGACGAAAATGACCTAAATGTTAGCCCAATGACAGAAAAGAACTAATTGGATGCACAAGATAGGTTAAAAACCAAAAATGGATAAGAATAAGCCTAGCGACGACGAAAATGACCTAAATGTTAAACCAATGACACAAACGCACTAATTGGATACACAAGAATGCTTAAAAACCCTTAATGGATTAGAATAAGAATTGGGAGGACGAAAATGACTTAAACGTTAAACCAACGGCACAAACACACTTGTTGGATGCACAACATTGGTTAAAAACCCTAAAAGGATTAGAATAAGCCTATTGACGACGAAAATGACCTAAATACCCTACATGGATTAGAATAAGCCGAAGGATGATGAAAATGACCTAAATATTAATCAAATGACAGAAACCAACTTATTGGATGCACAATATAGGTTAAAAACCATCAATGGATTAAAATAATCCTAGCGACGACGAAAATGACCTAATTGTTAAACCAATGATACAAACGCACTAATTGGATACACAAGAATGCGTAAAAATCCTTAATGGATTAGAATAAGCATTGGGAGAACGAAAATGACCTAAATGTTAAACCAATGACACAAACACACTTGTTGGATGCACAACATTGGTTAAAAACCCTTAAAGGATTAGAATAAGCCTATTGACGACGAAAATGACTTAAATGTTAAACCAATGACACAAACGCACTAATTGGATACACAAGAATGGTTAAAAGCCCTAGACGGATTTGAATAAGGCGAAGGATGACAAAAATGACCTAAATGTTAATCCAATGATACAAACTCATTTATTGGATGAACAAGATTGGTTAAAAACCCTAAATGGATTAGATTAAGCCTAGGGAGGACAAAAATTACCTAAATGTCAAACCAATGACACAAACGCACTTATTGGATGCACAAGATTGGTTAAAAACCCAAGATGGATAAGAATAAGCATTGGAATGACGAAAATGACCTAAATGTTAAACCAATGACACAAATACACTTATTGGATGCACAAGATAGGTTAAAACTCTAAATGGATTAGAATAAGCCAAAGGAAGACGGAAATGGCGTAAATGTTAATTTAATGACATAAATGCACTTATTGGATGCACAAGATTGGTTAATAACCCTAAATCGATTAAAGTAAGCCTAGGGAGGACGATAATCACCTAAATGTTAATCCAATGACACAAACGCACATATTAGATGCAGCACATAAGTTAAAAATCATAAAAATGGATTAGAAAAAGTCGAAGGGTGACGAAAATGACCTAAATGTTAATCCAATGACACAAACGTACTTATTGGACACACAAGATTTGTTAAAAATCCTAAGTTGAATAGAATAAGCCTAGCGGCGATGAAAATGACCTAAATGTTAATCCAATGACAGAAACACACTTATTGGATGAACAAGATTGGTTAAAAACCCTAAATGGATTAGATTAAGCCTAGGGAGGACGAAAATTACCTAAATGTCAAACCAATGACATAAACGCACTTATTGGATGCACAATAATGGTTAAAAACCCTATATGGATAAGAATAAGCATTGGGAGGACGAAAATGACCTAAATGTTAACTGAATGATAGAAACGAACTTATTGGATGCACAAGATAGTTTAAAAATTAAAAAATTGATTGGAATAAGCCTAGCGACGACGAAAATGACCTAAATGTTAAACTAATGACACAAACGCACTAATTGGATACACAAGAATGCTTAAAAACTCTTAATGGATTAGAATAAGCATTGGGAGGACGAAAATGACCTAAACGTTAAACCAATGACACAAACACACTTGTTGGATGCACAACATTGGTTAAAAACCCTAAAAGGATTAGAATAAGCCTATTGACGACGAAAATGACCTAAATGTTAAACCAATGAAACAATCGCACTAATTGGATACACAAGAATGGTTAAAAACCCTAGATGGATAAGAATAAGAATTGGGAGAACAAAAATGACCTAAATGTTAAACCAATGACACAAACGCACTTATTGGATGCAAAAGATAGGTTAAAAACCCTAGATGGATTTGAATAAGGCGAAGGATGACAAAAATGACGTAAATGTTAATCCAATGAAACAAACGCATTTATTGGATGAACAAGATTGGTTAAAAACCCTAGATGGATTAGATTAAGCCTACGGAGGACAAAAATTACCTAAATGTCAAACCAATGACACAAACGCACTTATTGGATACACAAGAATGCTTAAAAACTCTTAATGGATTAGAATAACCATTGGATGGACGAAAATGACCTAATTGTTAATCAGTGACACAAACACACTTATTGGATGCACACGATAGGTTAAAAACCCTAAGTGGATTAGAATAAGGCGAAGGATGACGAAAATGACCTAAATGTTAATCCAGTGACACAAACGCACTTATTGGATGCACAAGATTGGTTAAAAACCATAAATGGATTAGATTAAGCCTATGGATGACGAAAATGACCTAATTGTTATTTCAATTACACAAGCGCACTTATTGGATGCATAAGATAGGTTAAAACTCTACATGGATTAGAATAAGCCAAAGGAAAACGGAAATGACGTAAATGTTAATTTAAAGACACAAATGAACATATTGGATGCACAAGATTGGTTAAAAACCCTAAATGGACTAAAGTAAGCCTAGCAAGGACGATAATCACCTAAATGTTAATCCAATGACACAAACACACATATTAGATGCACAACATAGGTTAAAAATCATAAAAATGGATTAGAATAAGTCGAAGGATGACGAATATGACCTAAATGTTAATCCAATGACACATACGCACTTATTGGACGCACAAGATTGGTGAAAAATCCGAAATTGATTAGAATAAGCCTAGCGGCGATGAAAATGACCTAAATGTTAATCCTATGACACAAACACACTTATTGGATGAACAAGATTGGTTAAAAACCCAAAATGGATTAGATTAAGCCTAGGGAGGACGAAAATTACCTAAATGTCAAACCAATGACACAAACGCACTTATTGGATGCACAAGAATGGTTAAAAACCCTAGATGGATAAGAATAAGCATTGGCAGGACGAAAATGACCAAAATGTTAAACCAATGACACAAACGCACTTATTTGATGCACAAAATAGGTTTAAAACCCTAAATGGATTAGAATAAGGTGAAGGATGACGAAAAAGAACTAAATGTTAATCCAATGACACAACCGCACTTATTTGATGCACAAGATTGGATAAAAACCCTAAATGGATTAGAATAAGCCTAGCGATGATGAAAACGACCTAATTGTTATTCCCATGACACAAACACACTTATTGGATGCACAAGATTGGTTAATACTCTAAATGGATTAGAATAAGCCAAAGGATGACGAAAATGACGTAAATGCTAATTTAATGACGCAAATGCACTTATTGGAAGCAAAAGATTGGTTAAAAACCCTAATTGGATTAAAGTAAGCCTAGGGAGGACGAGAATCACCTAAATGTTAATCCAATGACACAAACGCACATATTAGATTCACAACATAGGTTAAAAACCTTAAAAATGGATTAGAATATGTCGTAGGATGACGAAAATGACGTAAATATTAATCCAATGACACAAACGCACTTATTGGACGCATAAGATTAGTTAAAAATCCTAAATTGGTTAGAATAAGCCTAGCGACAGCGAAAAATAACCTAAATGTTAATCCAATGACACAAACGCACTTATTGGATGAACAAGATTGGTTAAAAACCCTAAATGGATTAGATTAAGCCTAGGGAGGACGAAAATTACCTAAATTTCAAACCAATGACATAAACGCACTTATTGAATGCACAATAATGGTTAAAAACCCAAGATGGATAAGAATAAGCATTGGGAGGACGAAAATGACCTAAATGTTAACCCAATGACACAAAAGAACTTAGTGGATGCACAAGATAGGTTAAAAACCAAAAATGGATTAGAATAAGCCTAGCGATGACGAAAATGACCTAAATGTTAAACCAATGACACAAACGCACTAATTGGATACACAAGAATGCTTAAAAACTCTTAATAGATTAGAATAAGCATTGGGAGGACGAAAATGACCTAAACGTTAAACCAATGATACAAACACACTTGTTGGATTCACAACATATGTTAAAAACCCTAAAAGGATTAATATAAGCCTAGTGACGACGAAAATGACCTAAATGTTAAACAAATAAAACAATCGCACTAATTGGATACACAAGAATGGTTAAAAACCCTAGATGGATAAGAATAAGAATTGGGAGAACGAAAATGACCTAAATGTTAAACCAATGACACTAACACACTTATTGGATGCAAAAGATAGGTTAAAAACCCTAGATGGATTTGAATAATGCGAAGGATGACAAAAATGACTTAAATGTTAATCCAATGAATTAAACGCATTTATTGGATGAACAAGATTGGTTAAAAACCCTAAATGGATTAGATTAAGCCTAGGGAGGACGAAAATTACCTAAATGTCAAACCAATGACACAAACACACTTATTGGATGCACAAGAATGGTTAAAAACCCAAGATGGATAAGAATAAGCATTGGATGGACGAAAATGACCTAATTGTTAAACCAATGACACAAACACACTTATTGGATGCACAAGATAGGTTAAAAACCCTAAATGGATTAGAATAAGGCGAAAGATGACAAAAATGACCTAAATGTTAATCCAGTGACACAAACGCACTTATTGGATGCTCAAGATTGGTTAAAAAACCCTAAATGGATTAGAATAAGCCAAGGGATGACGAAAATGACCTAATTGTTATTCCAATTACACAAACGCACTTATTGGAAGCACAAGATAGGTTAAAACTCTAAATGGATGAGAATAAGCCAAAGGAAGACGGAAATGACGTAAATGTTAATTTAATGACACAAATGCACTTATTGGATGCACAAGAATTGTTAAAAACCCTAAATGGATTAAAGTAAGCCTAGGGAGGAAGATAATCACCAAAATGTTAATCCAATAACACAAACGTACATATTAGATGCACAACATATGTTAAAAACCTTAAGTGGATTAGAATAAGGCGAAGGATGACGAAAATGACCTAAATGTTAATCCAGTGACACAAACGCACTTATTGGATGCACAAGATTGGTTAAAAACCATAAATGGATTAGATTAAGCCTATGGATGACGAAAATGACCTAATTGTTATTTCAATGACACAAGCGCACTTAATGGATGCATAAGATAGGTTAAAACTCTACATGGATTAGAATAAGCCAAAGGAAGACGGAAATGACGTAAATGTTAATTTAAAGACACAAATGAACTTATTGGATGCACAAGATTGGTTAAAAACCCTAAATGGACTAAAGTAAGCCGAGCAAGGACGATAATCACCTAAATGTTAATCCAATGACACAAACACACATATTAGATGCACAACATAGGTTAAAATCATAAAAATCGATTAGAATAAGTCGAAGGATGACGAATATGACCTAAATGTTAATCCAATGACACATACGCACTTATTGGACGCACAAGATTGGTTAAAAATTCTAAATTGATTAGAATAAGCCTAGCGGCGATGAAAATGACCTAAATGTTAATCCTATGACACAAACACACTTATTGGATGAACAAGATTGGTTAAAAACCCTAAATGGATTATATTAAGCCTAGGGAGGACGAAAATTACCTAAATGTCAAACCAATGACACAAACGCACTTATTGGATGTACAAGAATGGTTAAAAACCCTAGATGGATAAGAATAAGCATTGGCAGGACGAAAATGACCAAAATGTTAAACCAATGACACAAACGCACTTATTTGATGCACAAAATAGGTTTAAAACCCTAAATGGATTAGAATAAGGTGAAGGATGACGAAAAAGAACTAAATGTTAATCCAATGACACAACCGCACTTATTTGATGCACAAGATTGGTTAAAAACCCTAAATGGATTAGAATAAGCCTAGCGATGATGAAAACGACCTAATTGTTATTCCAATGACACAAACACACTTATTGGATGCACAAGATTGGTTAATACTCTAAATGGATTAGAATAAGCCAAAGGATGACGGAAATGACGTAAATGTTAATTTAATGACGCAAATGCACTTATTGGAAGCAAAAGATTGGTTAAAAACCCTAAATGGATTAAAGTAAGCCTAGGGAGGACGAGAATCACCTAAATGTTAATCCAATGACACAAACGCACATATTAGATTCACAACATAGGTTAAAAACCTTAAAAATGGATTAGAATAAGTCGTAGGATGACGAAAATGACATAAATATTAATCCAATGACACAAACGCACTTATTGGGCGCATAAGATTGGTTAAAAATCCTAAATTGGTTAGAATAAGCCTAGCGACAGCAAAAAATGACCTAAATGTTAATCCAATGACACAAACGCACTTATTGGATGAACAAGATTGGTTAAAAACCCTAAATGGATTAGATTAAGCCTAGGGAGGACGAAAATTACCTAAATGTCAAACCAATGACATAAACGCACTTATTGGATGCACAATAATGGTTAAAAACCCAAGATGGATAAGAATAAGCATTGGGAGGACGAAAATGACCTAAATGTTAACCCAATGACACAAAAGAACTTAGTGGATGCACAAGATAGGTTAAAAACCAAAAATGGATTAGAATAAGCCTAGCGATGACGAAAATGACCTAAATGTTAAACCAATGACACAAACGCACTAATTGGATACACAAGAATGCTTAAAAACTCTTAATGGATTGGAATAAGCATTGGGAGGACGAAAATGACCTAAACGTTAAACCAATGACACAAACACACTTGTTGGATTCAAAACATATGTTAAAAACCCTAAAAGGATTAATATAAGCCTAGTGACGACGAAAATGACCTAAATGTTAAACCAATAAAACAATCGCACTAATTGGATACACAAGAATGGTTAAAAACCCTAGATGGATAAGAATAAGAATTGGGAGAACGAAAATGACCTAAATGTTAAACCAATGACACTAACGCACTTATTGGATGCAAAAGATAGGTTAAAAACCCTAGATGGATTTGAATAATGCGAAGGATGACAAAAATGACTTAAATGTTAATCCAATGAATTAAACGCATTTATTGGATGAACAAGATTGGTTAAAAACCCTAAATGGATTAGATTAAGCCTAGGGTGGACGAAAATTACCTAAATGTCAAACCAATGACACAAACGCACTTATTGGATGCACAAGAATGGTTAAAAACCCAAGATGGATAAGAATAAGCATTGGATGGACGAAAATTACCTAATTGTTAAACCAATGACACAAACACACTTATTGGATGCACAAGATAGGTTAAAAACCCTAAATGGATTAGAATAAGGCGAAAGATGACAAAAATGACCTAAATGTTAATCCAGTGACACAAACGCCCTTATTGGATGCGCAAGATTGGTTAAAAACCCTAAATGGATTAGAATAAGCCAAGGGATGACGAAAATGACCTAATTGTTATTCCAATTACACAAACGCACTTATTGGAAGCACAAGATAGGTTAAAACTCTAAATGGATGAGAATAAGCCAAAGGAAGACGGAAATGACGTAAATGTTAATTTAATGACACAAATGCACTTATTGGATGCACAAGAATTGTTAAAAACCCTAAATGGATTAAAGTAAGCCTAGGGAGGACGATAATCACCAAAATGTTAATCCAATAACACAAACGTACATATTAGATGCACAACATATGTTAAAAACCCTAAGTGGATTAGAATAAGGCGAAGGATGACGAAAATGACCTAAATGTTAATCCAGTGACACAAACGCACTTATTGGATGCACAAGATTGGTTAAAAACCATAAATGGATTAGATTAAGCCTATGGATGACGAAAATGACCTAATTGTTATTTTATTGACACAAGCGCACTTATTGGATGCATAAGATAGGTTAAAACTCTACATGGATTAGAATAAGCCAAAGGAAGACGGAAATGACGTAAATGTTAATTTAAAGACACAAATGAACTTATTGGATGCACAAGATTGGTTAAAAACCCTAAATGGACTAAAGTAAGCCTAGCAAGGACGATAATCACCTAAATGTTAATCCAATGACACAAACACACATATTAGATGCACAACATAGGTTAAAAATCATAAAAATCGATTAGAATAAGTTGAAGGATGACGAATATGACCTAAATGTTAATCCAATGACACATACGCACTTATTGGACGCACAAGATTGGTTAAAAATCCTAAATTGATTAGAATAAGCCTAGCGGCGATGAAAATGACCTAAATGTTAATCCTATGACACAAACACACTTATTGGATGAACAAGATTGGTTAAAAACCCTAAATGGATTAGATTAAGCCTAGGGAGGACGAAAATTACCTAAATGTCAAACCAATGACACAAACGCACTTATTGGATGCACAAGAATGGTTAAAAACCCTAGATGACTAAGAATAAGCATTGGCAGGACGAAAATGACCAAAATGTTAAACCAATGACACAAACGCACTTATTTGATGCACAAAATAGGTTTAAAACCCTAAATGGATTAGAATAAGGTGAAGGATGACGAAAAAGAACTAAATGTTAATCCAATGACACAACCGCACTTATTTGATGCACAAGATTGGATAAAAACCCTAAATGGATTAGAATAAGCCTAGCGATGATGAAAACGACCTAATTGTTATTCCAATGACACAAACACACTTATTGAATGCACAAGATTGGTTAATACTCTAAATGGATTAGAATAAGCCAAAGGATGACGGAAATGACGTAAATGTTAATTTAATGACGAAAAAGGTGAAGGATGACGAAAAAGAACTAAATGTTAATCCAATGACACAACCGCACTTATTGGATGCACAAGATAGGTTAAAAACCCTAAATGGATTAGAATAAGGCGAAAGATGACAAAAATGACCTAAATGTTAATCCAGTGACACAAACGCACTTATTGGATGCGCAAGATTGGTTAAAAACCCTAAATGGATTAGAATAAGCCAAGGGATGACGAAAAATGACCTAATTGTTATTCCAATTACACAATCGCACTTATTGGAAGCACAAGATAGGTTAAAACTCTAAATGGATGAGAATAAGCCAAAGGAAGACGGAAATGACGTAAATGTTAATTTAATGACACAAATGCACTTATTGGATGCACAAGAATTGTTAAAAACCTCAATGGATTAAAGTAAGTCTAGGGAGGACGATAATCACCAAAATGTTAATCCAATAACACAAACGTACATATTAGATGCACAACATATGTTAAAAACCAAAAAAATGGATTAGAATAAGTCGAAGGATGACGAAAATGACCTCAATGTTAATCCAATGACACAAACGCACTTATTGGACACACAAGATTGGTTAAAAATCCTAAATTGATTAGAATAAGCCTAGTGACGACGAAAATGACCTAAATGTTAAACCAATGACACAAACGCACTAATTGGATACACAAGAATGCTTAAAAACTCTTAACGGATTAGAATAAGCATTGGGAGGACGAAAATGACCTAAACGTTAAACCAATGACACAAACACACTTGTTGGATTCACAACATATGTTAAAAACCCTAAAAGGATTAATATAAGCCTAGTGACGACGAAAATGACCTAAATGTTAAACCAATAAAACAATCGCACTAATTGGATACACAAGAATGGTTAAAAACCCTAGATGGATAAGAATAAGAATTGGGAGAACGAAAATGACCTAAATGTTAATCCAATCTCACAAACGCACTTATTGGACGCACAAGATTGGTTAAAAATCCTATATTGGTTAGAATAAGCCTAGTGACGGCGAAAATGACCTAAATGTTAATCCAGTGACACAAACGCACTTATTGGATGAACAAGATTGGTTAAAAACCCTAAATGGATTAGATTAACCCAAGGGAGGACGAAAATTACCTAAATGTCAAACCAATGACATAAACGCACTTATTGGATGCACATAAATGGTTAAAAACCCTAGATGGATAAGGTTAAGCATTGGGAGGACAAAATGACCTAAACGTTAAACCAATGACACAAATGCACTTATTGGATTCACAAGATAGATTAAACACCATAAATGGATTAGCATAACGCGAAGAAGGACGAAGATGACCTAAATGTTAAACCAATGACGCAAACGCCATTATTGGATCGACAAGATTGGAGAAAAACCCTAAATGGATTAGAATAAGCCAAAGGATGACAGAAATGACGTAAATATTAATTTAATGACACAAACACACTTATTGGATGCACAAGATTGATTAAAAACCCTAAATTGATAAGATTAAGCCCTAGGAAGATGAAAATGACCTAAATGTTAAACCATTGACACAATCACACTAATTGGATACACAAGAATGGTTAAAAACCCTAGATGGATAAGAATAAGCATTGGGAGGACGAAAATGACCTAAATGTTAAACCAATGACACAAACTCACATATTGGATGCACAATATAGGTTAAAAACCCTCAATTGATTAGAATAGGGCGAAAGATGACGAAAATGACTGAAATGTTAATCCAATGACACAAACGCAGTTATTGGATGCACAAGATTGGTTAAAAACTCTAAATTATTAAATTTAGCCTAGCGACTACGAAAATGACCTAAATGTTAATCCAATGACACAAACGCACTTATTGGATGCACAAGATTGGTTAAAATCTCTTAATGATTAAATTAAGCCTAGCGACGACAAAAATGACCTAATTGTTATTCCAATGACACAAACGCACTTATTGGATGCAAAATATTGGTTAAAAACACTACATGGATAAGAAAAAGCCGAAGGATGACAAAAATGACCTGCATATTAATCCAATGAAAAAAACGAACTTATTGGGTGCACAAGATGGGTTATAAACCCTGAATGGATTAAAATAATCGAGCGGATGAAAAATTGACCTAAATGTTAATCCAATGACACAAACGCACTTATTGGATGCAGAAATTGGTTAAAAACTCTAAATGATTAAATTAAGCCTAACGACGACAAATATGACCTAAATGTCAAACCAATGACACAAACGCACTTATTGGATGCACAAGAATGGTTTAAAACCCTAGATGGATAAGAATATCCATTGGGATGGGAGTACGAAAATGACTTAAATGTTAAACCAATGATACAAACGCACTTATTGGATGCACAAGATAGGCTAAACACCCTAAATGGATTAGAATAAGCCGAAGGATGATGAAAATGACCTAAATTTTAATCCAATGATAGAAACGAACTTATTGGATGCAAAAAATAGGTTAAAAACCAAAAATGGATTAGAATAATTGAACGGACGACAAAAATGACATAAGTGTAAATCTAATGACACAGAAAGTAGTTATTGGGTGCTCAAGATTGGTTAAAAACCCTAAGTGGATTAGAATACGCCCTGGGAGGATGAAAATGACCTAAATGTTAAACCAATGACACATACGCACTTATGGATGCACAAGATTGGTTAAAAACCCTAAATGGATTTGAATAAGTCGAAGGATGAAGAAAATGACCTAAATATTAATCCAATGACAAAAACAAACTTATTAGATGCACAAGAAAGTTTAAAAACCATAAATGGATTACAATAAGCCCGGGGAGGACGAAAATTACCTAAAGTTTAATCCAATAACACAATCGCACTAATTGGATGCACAAGATTGGTTAAAAATCCTAAATGGATTAATGTAAGCCTAGGGAAGACGAAAATAACCTAAATGTTAAAACAATGACACAAACGCACTTATTAGATGCAAAAGATAGGTTAAAAACCATAAAAATGGAATAGAATAAGCCGAAGGATGACGAAAATGACCTAAATGTTAATCCATTGACACAATTGCACTTATTGGATGCACAAGATTGGTTAAAAACCCTAAATTGGTTATAATAAGCCTAGCGACGTCGAAAATGACCTAAATGTTAATCCAATGACACAAACGCAAATATTAGATGCAAAAGATTGGTTAAAAACCCTAAATGGGTTAGATTAAGTCTACGGAAGACGAAAATTACCTAAATGTTAAACCAATGACACAAACGCACTTATTGGATGCACGAGATAGTTTAAAAACCGTAAATGGTTTAGTATAATAGAACGGGTGACAAAAATGACCTAAATGTTAATCCAATGACACAAACGCACTTATTGGATGCAAAAGATTGGTTAAAAACCATAAAT
The DNA here is from genome assembly GCA_037974735.1 of Cicer chorassanicum. NCBI lineage: Eukaryota > Viridiplantae > Streptophyta > Magnoliopsida > Fabales > Fabaceae > Cicer > Cicer chorassanicum. Next base: position 51,138,773 of record JBBPBP010009779.1, on the reverse strand, counting down.
GGTTTAAATAAGCCCAGGGAGGACGAATATGACCTATATTTTAATCCAATGACACAAACGCACCAATGGGATGCACAAGATTGGTTAAAAACCCTAAATGGATTAGAATAAGTCGAAGGATGAAGAAAATGACCTAAATATTAATCCAATGACAAAAACGAACTTATTGGATGCACAAGAAAGTTGTAAGATCAGATGTGCACCTAAGAGGGGGGGGGTGAATTAGGTGTTTGGTTATTTTGATTGTTTTTAGAATTATAGTGATTGATTTTTGCGCTTATGGATAGTAAAAGATAATGTAAATGGCAGTAATGTAAAGAACACAACAGATTTATCCTGGTTCCCCTAATCACCAAGGGTACGTCCAGTCCTCTTGCACACCACAAGAGATTTTCTTCACTATCTGTCAGAATATGTACAAGTCCTCACCCTGGGACCTTGGCTACAATCTTCTAACAAACTTTCAAAGATAGAACACTACTATCTTAGATACAGCACTTTAAAGAAAGCACAACTTTCTTTTACAATCACTTTGTTGTTTTTGATAAGGATATAGGAATAGAATGAAGGTAGTATAATTCAAGATCTATTCAAGTACTTTTGAGAACCTTAAGGATATGAAAATGATATGCAAGTACTTGAACTTCTAAAAAAGACTTAGAAAAATTTAGAAAATTTAGTTCAAAGTCTTTGAAATTGTGTAATATGAATTGGTAATTTGAAAATGAAGTTATGACCTATTTATAGTCCTCAAACAACTCTTTAGACTCGTGGCCTTTGATTCAAGAGGTTTGAGAAAGAATTGTAATGTTTTAAATTGAATTCAAAGCTGAAAAATTGCATTGGTTGCAGTTGTATTCGACTACCATATTTCTGTATTCGAATACAGCTTGCTGCAACGTTAAAAATTTTCAAACATTTCACTGTGTAGTCGAATACAGATGAGATGGCCAACTCTCTGACTTAGCCATGTTTTATCTTGTATTCGACTACAAGATATTTGTATTCGAATACGACTTGCTGCAACGTTTAAAAATCATTCAAAATTTTCAATGTGTAGTCGAATACAGATGAGATGGCCAACTCTCTGACTTAGCCATGTTTTTATCTTGTATTCGACTACAAGATTGCTGTATTCGAATACGATATTAATTTTTGTCAAAAATAAAGATTTTAATAATTTGAAAATATTATTTTAGACTTTTGAAAATATTATTTATGCATATGCAAAGTAATTAAGGTTCTCTTGTATTTGAATTATGACTTGAATTATTTTACCTTTATATAATCTATTTATTTGTCATTTCATCAAGGGATGTTTGAGGAATTCTTCTTTTTGTTGCTGTGTCACCATTGGTCTTTGTGTATAATCAAAAACGTATTTTTACATTCTCCCCCTTTTTGATTATGACAAAACCAGCTGTTGTTGTTGACGACTCCCCCGTACTGTAGGCGTAGTATACTCCCCCATAATATATGCAAACATCTGTGTCAGAGGAGGAAGGGAATATGTGTGTTGTGTACCTACATTTAAATTTTAACGGACAAGCAACAACAAGCAACACAATACACAGATTGCAACAAAATATACACAGATTTTCTCCCCCTTTTGACATGATCAAAAAGAAGAACACCAGTAATAAATAAAATAAGGGTTTTAACACAAGAAATATAACATAAACCAAGAAAGATCACATTGAGATAATTAATCAGATGAAGTCAAACAAGACATAAAGTCACAAAGTCATACAATAATAGTAAAGAGAACCGGAAAGTAACAACGAGTACAAGTAGCAAAATAGAAGGAAAGTCAGCCCTAGTACAAAAAAACTAACTAGGCCTAGGAAACGAAAGACAAGTCAGCGACGATCTGGAGGTAGATGGAAGTGATCGAGTTTATCGGCGATGATACACATCTCGTGGACCAAGCTGTCGTGATTGGTAGCGATGGTGGATTCGAGAGCTTGAAAGCGAGCATCGACCGAAGCGGTAAATCCAGAGAAGCAGGTCTGAAGAGAGTCAAGTTTATCCATAATCATGCGGTTAGAAACTTGATCATCATCAGATGCAGGATCGTCAGCAGCATCATCTGTAGGAGCACTAGCAGATGCCTGACCGATATCACTCTGATGGATGTATTTTTGCAGCGGTTCACTCCAAACGATTTTCATGCTAGGAAGAACACTCAAATCCAGCAGATTATCCTTAGTGACGGTATACACAACCTCCTCAGAAAAATCTACCCCAAAATGTTCGAGTATGCGAGAAACTTCCTTAGCATAGGGCAATCCAACAGCTTCACGGGATACAAACATGACTGACTTAACAAAATATGCCCAGTTAAGAGGAAGACCGTCATTCATGAAGTATAGGATCTGAAGTTCAAACTCAGAAAGTTGAGAATAGTTACCGGCCTTAGGAACCAAAATGTAGCTTAAGAAATAATGGAGCAGACGAAAGTCGACAGTTAAGTTTCCAACACTAAATCTTTGTCTTGCAAAGGTGGAGCTAGCCTGAAGTTGCTTGCGTTTGATGGTTAGTTTGTCAAAGCGACACAGAGCCGCATAAGCATCATGTTTCGAGATATTATGCCATTTGCATAAATTAGTTGGGCTGAGTTTCTGACCGTGATCAGGTATTTTCAAAATGGCACCAATAGTGTGAGAATCAAGCTCAATAGTGATTCCCTTGACACGTGAAATTAACATTTTGCCATCCCGACGAAGATTACAATAAAAGACTCGAACCAAATCAGGATAAATCGGACCTTTGTAAGCAATAAAGTCCTCAACTTGTTGAGCCCTAAGTAAATCCGGAAATTGAAAGGCAGAGAAAGAATCTAAAGTACCGAATTTTGGAATGATGAGCCTTTTGTCGGAGTACAGTGTGCGAAACCGGGTAATTTCTTCGGGAGAATGCAGAAGACGAGACAAATATGTGACGCTGATGCTCTTTGAGCGACGCTTGGAAGGACCTAAGCTTGCATGCTTGGTGCGAGGTCCACGCTTGCGGGCGTTTTCAACAGTGGTGGAGATGTTTGACATGTTGTTGAAGGTTTTAGGGTTCGGATTCGAAACTGAGATGTAGGTGTGAAGTAATCTGGAATTCGCGAGGCTGATTTGGGGTTTAGGGTTCTTGGTATCGCGAATCTGAATGAAAAAGAAGAGGGATTTCGCAAATGGTTGAAGGAAATCAGGGTTTTGGAAATGCAATAGTGAGTGAAACCGGTCTATGAGAGTGATTCGCAGGGAGGAAGATGAAGTTCGCAGAGACAGAGCACGAGTTCGCAGGGAAGGAAGGAGGTGTATTCGGCTACTGACTGTCAAGGCTTTATATATGACAGAAAAATGCGAACCTGTATTCGAATACAGGAAGATGGTAATCGAATACAGATTTCCTGAATCATCTGTATTCGAATACAATATGACTGTATTCGGCTACCATTTTCAACTTTTGAACCAGTGATGATTTTATCAGGCAGACCAGAACACAAACTTCATATAATCACATAAATAACATGTAAACATAATCAACTAGATTCTAATATGTGAAGACAAGAATTAACATAATGATACCATTTTAATTCAAGTAGTCAACTAAATTCTAATAACATGTAAACATGTGAAGACAAGAATTAAGCCATACCTTTGCCCTGATGATAGCAGTTTACCTGACGTTTAAAGATCACTTTCACTTAAGATGCCGAGTTCGCGTCGTATTTTGAAAAATGAGTCTTTAGGAAGTGGTTTAGTGAAGATGTCCGCAAGTTGGTTATGAGTATCCACAAAGGTTACTTCAACATTGCCTTTAAGCACATGATCACGCAAAAAGTGGTGTCGTATATCAATGTGTTTGGTCCGAGAATGCATGATTGGATTATTTGAGATATTGATTGCACTAGTGTTGTCGCATCGTAGCGGAATGCATCCAAGATCAATTCCATAATCACATAGTTGTTGCTTGAGCCAAAGGATTTGTGCGCAACAACTTCCTGCTGCTATGTATTCTGCTTCAGCAGTACTAAGTGCGACACATGCTTTCTTTTTACATGACCAAGATACGAGTGCATTGCCCAGTACATGACAAGTGCCGCTTGTGCTTTTACGGTCTGTTTTACATCCTGCATAATCTGAATCTGAATATCCAACGAGGCTATAGATGCTACCTTTAGGATACCATAGTCCAACATTGATGGTGCCTTTTAAGTATTTCATGATTCGTTTGACTGCTACAAGATGTGATTCTTTCGGATCTGCTTGAAATCTTGCACATAGACAAACACTAAACATGATATCTGGCCGACTGGCCGTTAGATATAATAAAGAGCCAATCATACCTCGATATTTTGAAATATCTACAGATGCACCAGTTTCATCTTTATCAACATATGTTCCGGAGCCCATGGGAGTTGCACTCTCCTTGCATTTTTTCATGTCAAATCTTTTTAGCAGTTCTTTGCAATATTTTGCTTGATTGATGAAGATGCCATGCTTGAGTTTCTTGATGTGAAGACCAAGAAAATAGTTTAATTTTCCCATCATGGACATTTCAAATTCGCCTTGCATCATCAATGAGAATTCTTCACATATTGCGTTATTTGTTGAACCGAATATGATATCGTCAACATAAATTTGGACCAACAAGGTGTGACCATTATTTCGTTTAATAAATAATGTCTTGTCAACCTTTCCCTTTTCAAAACCTCTTTCACACAGGAAGGCACTCAATCTATCGTACCAAGCTCTTGGTGCTTGTTTTAGACCATAGAGAGCTTTCCTTAGTTTGAATACATGTGTAGGATTCTTGAAGTCTTCAAAGCCGGGTGGTTGCTTGACATATACTTCTTCATTGATGTATCCATTTAGAAATGCGCTTTTCACATCCATCTGAAATAATTCAAAGTTCATAGAGCAGGCATAAGCAAGTAGTAACCGTATTGCTTCTAACCTTGCTACCGGAGCAAATGTTTCGTCAAAATCGATTCCTTCTTCTTGATTGTATCCTTGGGCGACCAATCTTGCTTTGTTGCGGACAACTATACCATTTTCGTCAAGTTTATTTTTAAATACCCATTTTGTACCAATTATGTGTTTGTCACCTGGATTAGGGACAAGTTCCCATACTTCGTTTCTTTCGAATTGATTAAGCTCTTCTTGCATTGCAAGTATCCACTGATCATCGTTTAGTGCTTCACCAACTTTGGAAGGTTCGATTTGTGACACAAATGCCATGTTTAAACATGCATCTTGCAATTTGAGTCTAGTTGTAACTCCTTTGTTGATATCACCAATGATGTTATCAATCAGATGATATCGATGGGTTCTCCATTCCTTTGGGAGTTCATTGATTTCCTTTTCCATGTCGACTTCATTTTCTTGACTTGGCTGATCAATTGGATCTTCTTTACGTGGATCACTACTTTCAATATCATCATCATCAAAAGAAATAGCTTTGTCCTCTTTCGAGGGGTTAGTTTCATCAAAAGTAACATGTATTGATTCTTCTACAATTAAAGTTCTTTTATTAAAGATCCTAAACGCTTTACTAGATAATGCATACCCAATAAATATACCTTCATCTGCCTTTTCATCGAATTTTCCAAGATTATCTTTTCCATTATTTAGCACAAAACACTTGCATCCAAAGATGTGGAAGTGAGAGATGTTAGGTTTTCTACCTTTGTATAGTTCATACGGAGTCTTCTTAAGAATTGGCCGAATGTTTACTCTGTTAGTAACATAGCATGCCGTGTTTACGGCATCTGCCCAAAAATACTTTGGTAGATTTGAATCACTTAACATTGTTCTTGCAAGTTCTATCAAGGACCTGTTCTTTCTCTCAACAACCCCATTTTGTTGAGGTGTTCTTGGTGCAGAAAAATTGTGAAAAATTCCATTTTCTTCACAGAATTCTTCAAATAAGGTATTTTGAAATTCTCTACCATGATCACTTCGAATTGATACAATCTTGGATGATTGTTCATTTTGGACTAGTTTGGCGTAATTTTTAAAGGCTTTAAAAGCTTCATTTTTGTTTGCCAAAAACAAGGTCCATGTGTACCTTGAAAAGTCATCAACAATAACTAGTCCGTATGAATTTCCACCAAGACTTTTAGTTCTTGATGGACCAAACAAATCCATGTGTATCAATTGAAGTGGTCTTGTAGTAGATATAACATTTATGGCTTTAAAAGAAGTTTTCGTTTGTTTACCTTTTTGACATGCGTCACATAATTTATCCTTGACAAATTTCATTTTTGGTAATCCGACAACAAGATCATGTTTGACTAGTTTGTTTAAATGATCCATGTGAATATGAGCAATTCTTTTATGCCATAACCATGCATCATTGTTGTTGCTTACCAAAAGAAATTTCATTTTCAAGGATAGATCATCAAAATTAAGTATGAAAATATTCTTGAAATACTTTGTGAGCATCCCTGCAAAATTGAAATCAGATTTTATTAGGTACCCAAAGTGATTTGGGTCCTTGGGGGTTAGTGCCTTTCTTGACCCATATGCAATGGCCTTTAGGAATGCTAATGTTTCTTATATGACAAGTATTTGGTGTGTGTCCATAGATACCACAATATGAGCAAGTAGGAATTTTTCTTGTATATGTATGAAATTTATTGTTAGTAATCCTTTCCTTTAGTGAATGCTCTTTTTGTACAAATGTCATGTTTCTTAGATTTGTTTGAGTACTTGATTTTACAAAAATGGTCTTACTAGTGCTTGGTTTATCAAATTTAGAAAATCCAATACCACTTTTATCATTAGAATATCTTTGCATGTTTAGAACATTTTCTAATCCTATATGTCCTTTTTCATACCTTTCTATTACTCTATTTAGTTGAACAATTTTAAATGAAAGTGAATCACAATTATTGCATGTAGAATTTTGCTTAGATTTTTCAGCATCTTTTTCCATAAGATTAATTTTTTCTTTAAGATATAAGATTTCTTTCTTTTGAGTTGATACTTGTTTAAGCAAATTTTTACATTCAGCAAGAAGTTCCTTTATTGCATTTTGTGCTTCATTGTATTCTATAACTAATTCATGATTATATGGAGGGTTGTTTGAGTTACTAACCTCTTCGTCATCGGAGTGATGTGACGCCATTAGTGCAACATTTGCGCATTCATCACTTTCAGTTTCTGATGTTGAACTTATGTCGTTATCTTCCCATGCTATATATGCTTTCTTGAAATCTTTTCTTTTACCGGCACTTTTCTTGATGAGATCTGGACAGTCTGCTTTAATATGTCCTTGTTTTCCACATTCAAAGCATGTGAAGTTTTTCTTCGTGCTATCGTATAGCACTTTTCTTTTATCGTCATCGGTCCAAGAGTTCTTTATTTTAATTTCCTCTTTGTTGTTAATGACTGTTGTTGGAATGTATGGACCATTTTCGACAGCATCCCATATTTCGTCTCCCTGTGCCTCAAGGTATGCTTGCATGCGGATTTTCCAGAAATCGTAATGTTCACCGACGAAACATGGTGGTTTGTTACTGCTGCCACCATCTCTGAAAACTGGTAGTGCGGAAGCCATTAGTTATTTGATCAAGGAATAAATTACCTTGAACCTGCTCTGATACCAATTGTAAGATCAGATGTGCACCTAAGAGGGGGGGGGGTGAATTAGGTGTTTGGTTATTTTGATTGTTTTTAGAATTATAGTGATTGATTTTTGCGCTTATGGATAGTAAAATATAATGTAAATGGCAGTAATGTAAAGAACACAACAGATTTATCCTGGTTCCCCTAATCACCAAGGGTACGTCCAGTCCTCTTGCACACCACAAGAGATTTTCTTCACTATCTGTCAGAATATGTACAAGTCCTCACCCTGGGACCTTGGCTACAATCTTCTAACAAACTTTCAAAGATAGAACACTACTATCTTAGATACAGCACTTTAAAGAAAGCACAACTTTCTTTTACAATCACTTTGTTGTTTTTGATAAGGATATAGGAATAGAATGAAGGTAGTATAATTCAAGATCTATTCAAGTACTTTTGAGAACCTTAAGGATATGAAAATGATATGCAAGTACTTGAACTTGTGAAAAAGACTTAGAAAAATTTAGAAAATTTAGTATTCGAACTACCATATTTCTGTATTCGAATACAGCTTGCTGCAACGTTAAAAATTTTCAAACATTTCACTGTGTAGTCGAATACAGATGAGATGGCCAACTCTCTGACTTAGCCATGTTTTATCTTGTATTCGACTACAAGATATTTGTATTCAAATACGACTTGCTGCAACGTTTAAAAATCATTCAAAATTTTCACTGTGTAGTCGAATACAGATGAGATGGCCAACTCTCTGACTTAGCCATGTTTTTATCTTGTATTCGACTACAAGATTGCTGTATTCGAATACGATATTAATTTTTGTCAAAAATAAAGATTTTAATAATTTGAAAATATTATTTTAGACTTTTGAAAATATTATTTATGCATATGCAAAGTAATTAAGGTTCTCTTGTATTTGAATTATGACTTGAATTATTTTACCTTTATATAATCTATTTATTTGTCATTTCATCAAGGGATGTTTGAGGAATTCTTCTTTTTGTTGCTGTGTCACCATTGGTCTTTGTGTATAATCAAAAATGTATTTTTACAAAAGTTTTAAAACCATAAATGGATTAGAATAATCGAACGAATGACAAAAATGACCTAAATGTTAATCTAGTGACACAAACGCACTTATTGGATGCAAAAGATTGGTTACAACTCTAAATGGATTAGAATAAGCCCGGGGAGGACGAAAATGGCGTAAAGTTTAATCCAACAACACAATCGCACTAATTGTATGCACAAGATTGATTAAAAATCCTGAATGGATTAAAGTAAGCCTAGGGAAGACGAAAATCACGTAAATGTTAATCCAATAACACAAACGCACTTATTAGATGCACTAGATAGGTTAAAAACCATAAAAATGGAATAGAATAAGCCGAAGGATGACGAAAATGACCTAAATGTTAATCCATTGACACAAACGCACCTATTGGATCCACAAGATTGGTTAAAAACCCTAAATTGGTTAGAATAAGCCTAGCGACGACGAAAATGACCTAAATGTTAATCTGATGACACAAACGCAAGTATTGGATGAACAAGATTAGTTAAAAACCCTAAATGGGTTAGATTAAGCCTAGGGAGGACGAAAATTACCTAAATGTTAAACCAATGACACAAACGTACTTATTGGATGCACAAGAATGGTTAAAAACCCAAGATGGATAAGAATAAGCATTAGGAGGACGAAAATGACCTAAATGTTAAACCAATGCACAAGATAGGTTAAAAACCCTAAATGGATTAGAATAAGGCGAAGGATGACCTAAATGTTAATCCAATGACACAAGTGCACTTATTGGATGCACCATATTGGTTAAAAAACCTAAATGGATTAGAATATGCCCTAGGAGGAAGAAAATAACCTAAATGTTAAACCAATGTCACAAACGCACTTATGGATGCACAAGATTGGTTAAAAACCCAAAATGGATTAGAATAAGCCGAAGGATGAAGAAAATGACCTAAATATTAATCCAATGACAAAAACGAAATTATTGAATGAACAACAATGTTTAAAAACCGTAAATGGATTAGAATAATCAAACGGATGACGAAAATGACCTAATTGTTATTCCAATGACGAAAACGCACTTATTGGAAACACAAGATTGGTTAAAACTCTAAATGGATTAGAAAAAGCCTGGGGAGGACGAAAATCACCTAAATGTTAATCCAATAACACAAACGCACTAATTGGATGCACAAGATTTGTTTAAAACACTAAATGGATTAAAGTAAGCCTAGGGAGGACGAAAATCACCTAAATCTTAATCCAATGACACAAATGCACTTATTAGATGCACAAGATAGGTTAAAAACCATAAAAATGGATTAGAATAAGTCGAAGGATGACGAAAATGACCTAAATGTAAATCCAACGACACAAACGCTCTTATTGGATGCACAAGATAGGTTAAAAATCCTAAATTGATTAGAATGCGCCTAGCGACGACGAAAATGACCTAAATGTTAATCCAATAATACAAACGCACTTATTGGATGCACAAGAATGGTTAAAAACCCTAGATCGATAAGAATAAGCATTGGGAGTACGAAAATGACCTAAATGTTAAACCAATGACACGAATGCAGTTATTGGATGCACAAGATAGGTTAAACACCCTAAATGGATTAGAATAAGGCGAAGGATGACGAAAATGTCCTAAATGTTAATCTAATGAGATAACCGCACTTATAAGATGCACAATATAGGTTAGAAACCATAAAAGTGGATTAGAATAAGCCGATGGATGAGGAAAATAACCTAAATGTTAAAGCAATGACCCCGCACTTATTGGATGGACAAGATTGGTTAAAAACCCTAAATGGATTTAAATAAGCCTAAGGAGGACGAAAACGATCTGAATGTTAAAGCAATGACGCAAACACAATGATTGGATGCACAAGATTGGTTAAAAACCCTAAATGGATTAGAATTAGACAAAGGATGACAAAAATGATGTAAATCTGAATTTAATGACACAAACGCACTTATTGGATGCATAAAATTGTTTAAAAACCACAAAATTATATGATTAAGCCTAGGGAGGACGAAAATTACATCAATGTTAAAAAAAGGACACAAACGCATTATTGGATACACAAGATTGGTTAAACACCCTAAATTGATAAGAATAATCGAAAAGATGACAAAAATGACCTAAATGTTAATCCAATGACACAAAATAACTTATTGAATGCACAAGATTGGTTAAAAATCCTAACTTGATTAGATTAAGCCCAAGGAGGACGAAAGTAACTTAAATGTTATCCAATGACACAAACACACCTTTTGGATGCACAAGATTGGTTAAAAACCCAAAATGGATTAGAATAAGCTGAAGGATGATGGAAATGAACTAAATCTTAATTTAATGACACAAACACACTTATTGGATGCACAACATTGGTTAAAAACCCTAAATTGATAAGTCTAAGCCTAGGGAGGACGAAAATTACCTAAATGTTAAACCAATGACACAAACGCATTATTGGATTCACAAGATTGGTTAAAAACCCTAAATGAATTAGATTAAGCCCAGGGAGTACGAAAATGACCTAAATGTTATCCTATGACACAAACATAACTATTGGATGAACAAGATTGATTAAAAACCGAAAATGGAGTAGAATAAGCCGAAGGATGGCGGAAATGACGTAAATCTTAATTTAATGACACAAACACACTTATTGGATGCACAAGATTGGTTAAAAACCCTAAATTGATAAGATTAAGCCTAGGGAGGCGAAAATTACCTAAACGTCACACCAATGACACAAACGCACTTATTGGATGCACAAGATTGCTTAAAAACCCTAAATGGATTAAAATAAGCCCTGGAAGGATGAAAATGACCGAAATGTTAAACCAACGATATAAACGTACTAATTGGATACACAAGAATGCTTAAAAACCTTTAATGGATTAGATTAAGCATTGGGAGGATGAAAATGACCTAAATGTTAAACCAATGACAAAAACCCACTTATTAGATGACCAAAATATTAATCCAATGATAGAAACAAACTTGTTGGATGCAAAAGATAGTTTTAAAACCGTAAATGGATTAGAATAATCGAACGGATGAAAAAAATGACATAAATGACAATCCAATAACACAAACGCACTTATTGGATGCACAACATTGGTTAAAAACCCTAAATTGATAAAACTAAGCCTAGGGAGGACGAAAATTACCTAAATGTTCAACCAATGACACAAACGCATATAATGGATGCACAAGGTTAGTTAAAAATCCTAACTGGATTAGATTAAGTCCAGTGAGTACGAAAATAACCTAAATGTTATCCAATGACAGAAACACACCTATTAGATGCACAAGATTGGTTAAAAACCCAATATGGATTAGAATAAACCGAAGGATGATGGAAATGACCTAAATCTGAATTTAATGTTACAAAACACTTATTTGATGCACAAGATTGGTTAAAAACCCTAAATTGATAAGATTAAGCCCAGGGAGGATGAAAATTACCTAAATGTTAATCCAATGACACAAACGCACTTATTGGATGTACAAGATTGGTTAAAAAGCCTTAATTCATAAGATTAAGACTAGGGACGACGAAAATTACCTAAATGTTAAACCAATGACACAAACACACTTATTGGATGCGCAAGATTTGTTAAAAAACCTAAATGGGTTAGAATAAGCCGAAGGATGACGAAAATGACCTAAATGTTTATTTATTGACACAAACGCACTTTTTCGATGCACAAGATTGGTTAAAAACCAAAAATTTATATGATTAAGCCTAGGGAAGGCGAAAACTACCTAATGTTAAACCAATGACACAAACGCATTATTGGATTTACAACTTAGTTAACAACCCTAATGTTAAACCAATGACACAAAAATGACCTAAATGTAAATCCAATGACAGAAATGCAATTATTGGATGTAGAAGATTGGTTAAAAACCCTAACTGGATTATATTAAGCCCTGGGTGGACGAAAAATGACCTAAATGTTATCCAATGACACAAACACACCTATTGGATGCACAAGATTGGTTAAACACCCAAAATTGATTAGAATAAGCCGAAGGATGACGAAAATGACCTAAATATTAATTTAATGACACAAACGCACTTATTGGATGCAAAAGATTGGTTAATAAACCTAAATTGATAAGACTAAGCCTAGGGAGGACGAAATTACGTAAATGTTAAAACAAGGACACAAACGCATTATTGGATACACAAGATTGGTTAAAAACCCTAAATGGATAAGAATAATCGAAAGGATGACAAAGAAGACCTTAATGCAAATCCAAAGACATAAACGCACTTATTGGATGCACAAAATTGGTTAAAAACCCTTAATTGATAAGACTATGCATTGGGAGGACGAAAATGACCTTAATCTTAAACTAATGACACAAAAGCACTTATTCGATGCACAAGATAGATAAAAAAAACCCTAAATGGATTAGAATAAGGCGAAGGATGAAGGAAAAGACCTAAATGTTTATCCAATGATACAAATGCACTTATTGGATCCACAAAATTGGTAAAACCCTAAATGGATTAGAATAAGCCTGGGGAAGAAGAAAATGACCTAAATGTTAAACCAATGACACAATCACACTAATTGGATGCACAAGATTGCTTAAAAACCTTAAATGGATTAAAATAAGCCCTGGAAGGATGAAAATGACCGAAATGTTAAACCAACGATATAAACGTACTAATTGGATACACAAGAATGCTTAAAAACCTTTAATGGATTAGATTAAGCATTGGGAGGATGAAAATGACCTAAATGTTAAACCAATGACAAAAACCCACTTATTAGATGACCAAAATATTAATCCAATGATAGAAACAAACTTGTTGGATGCAAAAGATAGTTTTAAAATCGTAAATGGATTAGAATAATCGAACGGATGAAAAAAATGACATAAATGACAATCCAATAACACAAACGCACTTATATGATGCACAACATTGGTTAAAAACCCTAAATTGATAAAACTAAGCCTAGGGAGGACGAAAATTACCTAAATGTTCAACCAATGACACAAACGCATATAATGGATGCACAAGGTTAGTTAAAAATCCTAACTGGATTAGATTAAGTCCAGTGAGTACGAAAATAACCTAAATGTTATCCAATGACAGAAACACACCTATTAGATGCACAAGATTGGTTAAAAACCCAATATGGATTAGAATAAACCGAAGGATGATGGAAATGACCTAAATCTGAATTTAATGTTACAAAACACTTATTTGATGCACAAGATTGGTTAAAAACCCTAAATTGATAAGATTAAGCCCAGGGAGGATGAAAATTACCTAAATGTTAATCCAATGACACAAACGCACTTATTGGATGCACAAGATTGGTTAAAAAGCCTTAATTCATAAGATTAAGACTAGGGACGACGAAAATTACCTAAATGTTAAACCAATGACACAAACACACTTATTGGATGCGCAAGATTTGTTAAAAAACCTAAATGGGTTAGAATAAGCCGAAGGATTACGAAAATGACCTAAATGTTTATTTATTGACACAAACGCACTTTTTCGATGCACAAGATTGGTTAAAAACCAAAAATTGATATGATTAAGCCTAGGGAAGGCGAAAACTACCTAATGTTAAACCAATGACACAAAAGTGACCTAAATGTAAATCCAATGACAGAAATGCACTTATTGGATGTAGAAGATTGGTTAAAAACCCTAACTGGATTATATTAAGCCCTGGGTGGAAGAAAAATGACCTAAATGTTATCCAATGACACAAACACACCTATTGGATGCACAAGATTGGTTAAACACCCAAAATTGATTAGAATAAGCCGAAGGATGACGAAAATGACCTAAATATTAATTTAATGACACAAACGCACTTATTGGATGCAAAAGATTGGTTAATAAACCTAAATTGATAAGACTAAGCCTAGGGAGGACGAAATTACGTAAATGTTAAAACAAGGACACAAACGCATTATTGGATACACAAGATTGGTTAAAAACCCTAAATGGATAAGAATAATCGAAAGGAAGACAAAGAAGACCTTAATGCAAATCCAAAGACATAAACGCACTTATTGGATGCACAAAATTGGTTAAAAACCCTTAATTGATAAGACTATGCATTGGGAGGACGAAAATGACCTTAATCTTAAACTAATGACACAAAAGCACTTATTCGATGCACAAGATAGATAAAAAAAACCCTAAATGGATTAGAATAAGGCGAAGGATGAAGGAAAAGACCTAAATGTTTATCCAATGATACAAATGCACTTATTGGATCCACAAAATTGGTAAAACCCTAAATGGATTAGAATAAGCCTGGGGAAGAAGAAAATGACCTAAATGTTAAACCAATGACACAATCACACTAATTGGATGCACAAGATTGCTTAAAAACCTTAAATGGATTAAAATAAGCCCTGGAAGGATGAAAATGACCGAAATGTTAAACCAATGATATAAACGTACTAATTGGATACACAAGAATGCTTAAAAACCTTTAATGGATTAGATTAAGCATTGGGAGGATGAAAATGACCTAAATGTTAAACCAATGAAAAAAACCCACTTATTAGATGACCAAAATATTAATCCAATGATAGAAACAAACTTGTTGGATGCAAAAGATAGTTTTAAAACCGTAAATGGATTAGAATAATCGAACGGATGAAAAAAATGACATAAATGACAATCCAATAACACAAACGCACTTATATGATGCACAACATTGGTTAAAAACCCTAAATTGATAAAACTAAGCCTAGGGAGGACGAAAATTACCTAAATGTTCAACCAATGACACAAACGCATATAATGGATGCACAAGGTTAGTTAAAAATCCTAACTGGATTAGATTAAGTCCAGTGAGTACGAAAATAACCTAAATGTTATCCAATGACAGAAACACACCTATTAGATGCACAAGATTGGTTAAAAACCCAATATGGATTAGAATAAACCGAAGGATGATGGAAATGACCTAAATCTGAATTTAATGTTACAAAACACTTATTTGATGCACAAGATTGGTTAAAAACCCTAAATTGATAAGATTAAGCCCAGGGAGGATGAAACTTACCTAAATGTTAATCCAATGACACAAACGCACTTATTGGATGCACAAGATTGGTTAAAAAGCCTTAATTCATAAGATTAAGACTAGGGACGACGAAAATTACCTAAATGTTAAACCAATGACACAAACACACTTATTGGATGCGCAAGATTTGTTAAAAAACCTAAATGGGTTAGAATAAGCCGAAGGATGACGAAAATGACCTAAATGTTTATTTATTGACACAAACGCACTTTTTCGATGCACAAGATTGGTTAAAAACCAAAAATTGATATGATTAAGCCTAGGGAAGGCGAAAACTACCTAATGTTAAACCAATGACACAAAAGTGACCTAAATGTAAATCCAATGACAGAAATGCACTTATTGGATGTAGAAGATTGGTTAAAAACCCTAACTGGATTATATTAAGCCCTGGGTGGACGAAAAATGACCTAAATGTTATCCAATGACACAAACACACCTATTGGATGCACAAGATTGGTTAAACACCCAAAATTGATTAGAATAAGCCGAAGGATGACGAAAATGACCTAAATATTAATTTAATGACACAAACGCACTTATTGGATGCAAAAGATTGGTTAATAAACCTAAATTGATAAGACTAAGCCTAGGGAGGACGAAATTACGTAAATGTTAAAACAAGGACACAAACGCATTATTGGATACACAAGATTGGTTAAAAACCCTAAATGGATAAGAATAATCGAAAGGATGACAAAGAAGACCTTAATGCAAATCCAAAGACATAAACGCACTTATTGGATGCACAAAATTGGTTAAAAACCCTTAATTGATAAGACTATGCATTGGGAGGACGAAAATGACCTTAATCTTAAACTAATGACACAAAAGCACTTATTCGATGCACAAGATAGATAAAAAAAACCCTAAATGGATTAGAATAAGGCGAAGGATGAAGGAAAAGACCTAAATGTTTATCCAATGATACAAATGCACTTATTGGATCCACAAAATTGGTAAAACCCTAAATGGATTAGAATAAGCCTGGGGAAGAAGAAAATGACCTAAATGTTAAACCAATGACACAATCACACTAATTGGATGCACAAGATTGCTTAAAAACCTTAAATGGATTAAAATAAGCCCTGGAAGGATGAAAATGACCGAAATGTTAAACCAACGATATAAACGTACTAATTGGATACACAAGAATGCTTAAAAACCTTTAATGGATTAGATTAAGCATTGGGAGGATGAAAATGACCTAAATGTTAAACCAATGACAAAAACCCACTTATTAGATGACCAAAATATTAATCCAATGATAGAAACAAACTTGTTGGATGCAAAAGATAGTTTTAAAACCGTAAATGGATTAGAATAATCGAACGGATGAAAAAAATGACATAAATGACAATCCAATAACACAAACGCACTTATATGATGCACAACATTGGTTAAAAACCCTAAATTGATAAAACTAAGCCTAGGGAGGACGAAAATTACCTAAATGTTCAACCAATGACACAAACGCATATAATGGATGCACAAGGTTAGTTAAAAATCCTAACTGGATTAGATTAAGTCCAGTGAGTACGAAAATAACCTAAATGTTATCCAATGACAGAAACACACCTATTAGATGCACAAGATTGGTTAAAAACCCAATATGGATTAGAATAAACCGAAGGATGATGGAAATGACCTAAATCTGAATTTAATGTTACAAAACACTTATTTGATGCACAAGATTGGTTAAAAACCCTAAATTGATAAGATTAAGCCCAGGGAGGATGAAAATTACCTAAATGTTAATCCAATGACACAAACGCACTTATTGGATGCACAAGATTGGTTAAAAAGCCTTAATTCATAAGATTAAGACTAGGGACGACGAAAATTACCTAAATGTTAAACCAATGACACAAACACACTTATTGGATGCGCAAGATTTGTTAAAAAACCTAAATGGGTTAGAATAAGCCGAAGGATGACGAAAATGACCTAAATGTTTATTTATTGACACAAACGCACTTTTTCGATGCACAAGATTGGTTAAAAACCAAAAATTGATATGATTAAGCCTAGGGAAGGCGAAAACTACCTAATGTTAAACCAATGACACAAAAGTGACCTAAATGTAAATCCAATGACAGAAATGCACTTATTGGATGTAGAAGATTGGTTAAAAACCCTAACTGGATTATATTAAGCCCTGGGTGGACGAAAAATGACCTAAATGTTATCCAATGACACAAACACACCTATTGGATGCACAAGATTGGTTAAACACCCAAAATTGATTAGAATAAGCCGAAGGATGACGAAAATGACCTAAATATTAATTTAATGACACAAACGCACTTATTGGATGCAAAAGATTGGTTAATAAACCTAAATTGATAAGACTAAGCCTAGGGAGGACGAAATTACGTAAATGTTAAAACAAGGACACAAACGCATTATTGGATACACAAGATTGGTTAAAAACCCTAAATGGATAAGAATAATCGAAAGGATGACAAAGAAGACCTTAATGCAAATCCAAAGACATAAACGCACTTATTGGATGCACAAAATTGGTTAAAAACCCTTAATTGATAAGACTAAGCATTGGGAGGACGAAAATGACCTTAACCTTAAACTAATGACACAAAAGCACTTATTCGATGCACAAGATAGATAAAAAAAACCCTAAATGGATTAGAATAAGGCGAAGGATGAAGGAAAAGACCTAAATGTTTATCCAATGATACAAATGCACTTATTGGATCCACAAAATTGGTAAAACCCTAAATGGATTAGAATAAGCCTGGGGAAGAAGAAAATGACCTAAATGTTAAACCAATGACACAATCACACTAATTGGATACACAAGAATGCTTAAAAACCCTAAATGAATTAGAATAAGTATTGGGAGGAAGAAAATAACCTAAACGTTAAACCAAAGACACAAGATTGGTTAAAAACCCTAAATGGATTAGAATAAGCCAAAGGATGACGAAAATGACCAAAATATTTAACCAATGATAGAAACAAACTTATTGGATGCACAACATAGTTTTAAAATCATAAATGGATTAGAATAATCGAACAGATGACAAAAATGACCTCAATGTTAATCCAATGACACAAACGCACTTATTGGATGCACAATATTGGTTAAAAACCCGTAAATGGATTAGATAAAGCCTAGGGAGGACGAAAATTACCTAAACGTTAAACTAATGACACAAACGCACTTATTGGATGCACAAGATTAGTTAAAAACCCTAAATGGATTAAAATAAGTCCTGGAAGGACGAAAATGACCGAAATGTTAAACCAATCACATAAACGAACTTATTGGATGCACAAGATAGGATAAAAACCCTAAATGTTTAAGAATAATCAAACGGATG
Source organism: Cicer chorassanicum (assembly GCA_037974735.1). NCBI lineage: Eukaryota > Viridiplantae > Streptophyta > Magnoliopsida > Fabales > Fabaceae > Cicer > Cicer chorassanicum. Next base: position 51,119,721 of record JBBPBP010009779.1, on the reverse strand, counting down.
ACAAAAATGACCTAAATGTTAATCAACTGACACAAAGACAGTTATTGGATGCTCAAAATTGGTTAAAAACCCTAAATGGATTAGAAAATGCCCTGGGAGGACGAACATGACCTATATGCTAAAATAATGACACAAACGCACTAATTGAATACACAAGAATGCCTAAAAACCCTTAATGGATTAGAATAAGCATTGGGAGGACGAAAATGACCAAAATATTAATCCAATGACAGAAACAAACTTATTGGATGCACAAGATAGTTTTAAAACCGTAAATGGATTAGAATAATCGAATGGATGACAAAAATTACCTAAATGTTAAACCAAATGACACAAACACACTTATTGGATGCACAAGATTGGTCAAAAACCCTAATTGGAGTAGAATAAGCCGAAGGATGACGACAATGACCGAAATGTTTATTTAATGACACGAACCCAATTATTGGATGGACAAGATTGGTTAAAAACCAAAAATTGATAAGATTAAGCATAAGGAGGACGAAAATTACCTAAATATTAAACCAATGACCCAAACGCTTTCTCGGATACACAAGATTGGTTAAAAACCCTAACTGGATTAGAATAATCGAAAGGATGACAAAAATGACCTAAATCTTAATTAAATGACACAAACGCACTTATTGGATACACCAGATTGGTAAAAAACCAAAACTGGATTATATTAAGCCCAGGGAGGACGAAAATAACCTAAATGTTATCCAATGGCACCAACACACCTATAGGATGCACAAGATTGGTTAAAAGGCCAAAATTGATTAGAATAAGCCGAAAGATGATGGAAATGACCTAAATCTTAATTTAATGACACAAGTGCACTTATTGGATGCACAAGATTAGTTAAAACCCCTAAATTGATAAGAGTAAGCCTAGGGAGGACGAAAATTACCTAAATGTTAAACCAATGACACAAACACATAATTGGATACACAAGATTGGTTAAAAACCCTAAATGGATTTGATTAAGGCCAGGGAGGACGAAAATGACCTAAATGTTATCCAATCACACAAACACACCTATTGGGTGCATAAGATTGGTTAAAACCCCAAAATGGATTAGAATAAGCCGAAGGATGACAGAAATGACCTAAATCTTAATTAATTGACACAAACGTAACTATTGGATGTACAAGATTGGTTAAAAACCCTATATTGATAACATTAAGCCTAGGGAGGATGAAAATTACCAAGACGTTAAACCAATGACACAAACGCACTAATTGGATGCACAAGATTGGTTAAAAACCCTAAATGGGTTAAAATAAGCCTAGGAAGGATGAAAAAGACAGAAATGTTAAACCAATGACACTAACGCACTAACTGGATACACAAGAATGCTTAAAAACCCTTAATGGATTAGAATAAACAATGGCAGGACGAAAATGACTTAAATGTTAAACCAATGACACAAACGCACTTTTTGGATACACATGATTGGTAAAAAACACTAAATGGACTATAATAAGCCGAAGGATGTCGAAAATGACCTAAATATTAATCCAATGACCGAAACGAACTTATTGGATGCACAAGATAGGTTAAAAACCCAAAATGGATAAGAATAATCAAACCGATGACAAAAATAACCTAAATGTTAATCCAATGACACAAACGCATTTATTAGATGCACAAGATTGGTTAAAAACCAAATATTGATAAGATTAATCCTAGGGAGGACGAAAATTACCTAAATGTTAATCCAATGACACAAACGCACTTATTGGATGCACAAGACAGGTTAAAAACCCTAAATGGATTAGAATAAGCCGAAGGTTAATAAAAATGACCTAAATGTTAATCCAATGACACGAACACACTTATTAGATGCACAAGATTGGTTAAAAATCCAAAATTGATTAGATTAAGCCTAGGGAGGACGGAATTTCCCTAAGCGTTAAACCAATGACACAAACACACTTATTGGATGCACAAGATTGGTTAAAGACCATAAATAAATTAGAATAATCGAAAGGATGACAAAAATGACCTATATGTTAATCCTATGACTCAAACGTACTTATTGGATGCACAAGATTGGTTAAATACCCTAAATGGATTAGAATAAGCAAAGGGAGGACGAAAATGACCTAAATTTTATCCAATGACACAAACACACTTATTGGATGCACTATATTGGTTGAAAACATTAAATGGATTAGAATAATCCAAAGGATGACAAAAATGATCTAAATGTTAATCCAATGACACAAACGCACTTATTGATGCAAAAGATTTGTTAAAAACCCTAAATGGATTAGAATTAGATCGGGGAGAACCAAAATGCACTAAATGTTAATCCAATGACACAAACGCACTTTATAAATGCATAAGATTGGTTAAAAACCCTAAATTGATTAGATTAAGCCTTGGGAGGACGGAAATTACCTAAATGTTAAGCCAATGACCCAAACACACTTATTGGATGCACAAGATTGGTTAAAAACCCTAAATGGATTAGAATAATCGAAAGGATGACAAAAATGACCTATATGTTAATTCAATGACTCAAACTCACTTATTGGATGCACAAGATTGGTTAAAACCCATAAATGGATAAGAATAAGCATAGGGAGGTCAAAAATGACCTAAATGTTAAACCAATGACACAAACGCACTTATTGGATGCACAAGATTGGTTAAAAACCCTAAATGGATTAGAATAAGCCGAAGGATCACGAAAATCACCTAAATGTGAATCCAATGACACAAACGCACTTATTGGATGCACAAGAATGGTTAAAAACCCTAATTGGATTAGAATAAGCCTAGCGAGGAGAAAAATGACCTAAATGTTAATCCAATGACACAAATGCACTTATTGGATTCATAAGATTGGCTAAAAACCCTAAATGGATCAAAATAAGCCCTAGGAGGACGACAATGACTAAAATGTTAAACCAATGACACAAAAGCACTTATTGGATGCACAAGAATGGTTAAAAACCCTAAATGGAATAGAATAATCCGAAGGATGAAGAAAATGTCCTAAATATTAATCCAATGACATAAATGAACTTAATGGATGCCCAAGATAGGTTAAAAACCCTAAATGGATTACAATAATCGAAAGGATGCCAAAAATGACCTAAACGTTAGTCCAATGACACAAACGCGATTATTGATATGTTAAACCAATGAGAAAAAAGAAAGATTGGTTAAAAACCATCAATGGATTAGGTTAATCCTATGGAGGACAAAAATGACCTAAATGTTAATTTAATGACACAAATGCACTTATTGGATGCACAAGATTGGCTAAAAACCCTGAATGGATTAGAATAAGCCCAGGGAGGACAAAAATGACCTAAATGTTTATCCAATGACCCAAACGCACTTATTTGATGCAACAGATTTGTTAAAAACCCTATGTGCATTAGAAGAAACCTAAGGAGGAGGAAAATGACTTAAATGTTATTCCAATGACAGAAACACACTTATTGGATGCACAAGATTGGATAAAAATCCTAAATGGATTAGATTAAGCCTAGGGAGGACGAAAATGACCTAAATATTAAACCAATGACACAAACGCAATTATTGGATGCACAAGATTGGTTAAAAACCAAAAATTGATAAGATTAAGCCTAGGGAGGATGAAAATTACCTTAATGTTAAACCAATGACACAAAATCATTATTGGATACACAAGATTGGTTAAAAACCCTAAATGGATTAGAATAATCGAAAGGATGACAAAAATGACCAAAATGTTAATCCAATGACACAAACGCACTTATTGGATGCACAAGATTGGTTAAAAACCCTAAATTGTTAAGATTAACCTTAGGGAGGAAAAAATTACCTAAATGTCAAACCAATGACACAAACACACTTATTGGAAGCACACGATTAATTAAAAACCCTAAATGGATTAGAGTAAGCCGAAGGATGACTTTAATGACCTAAATGTTTATTTAATGACACAAACACACTTATTGGATGTACAAGATTGGTTACAAACCAAAACATGATAAGATTAATCCTAGGGAGGACAAAAATTACCTAAATGTTAAACCAATGTCACAAACGCATTATTGGATACACAAGATTGGTTAAAAACCCTAAATGGATAAGAATAATCGAAAGGATAATAAAAATGACCAAAATGTTAATCCAATGACACTAACGCACTTAATAGATGCACAAGATTGGTTAAAAACCCTAAATTGATTAGATTAAGTCTAGGTAGGGCGGAAATTACCTAAATGTTAAACCAATGACACAAACACACTTATTGGATGCACAAGATTGGTTAAAAACCCTAAATGGATTAGAATAATCGAAAGGATGACAAAAATGACCTATATGTTAATCCAATTACAAAAACGCACTTGTTGGATGCACAAGATTGGTTAAAAACCCTAAATGGATAAGAATAATAAAAAGGATGACAAAAATGACCTAAATGTTAATGCAATGACACAAACTTACTTATTCGATGCACAAGATTTGTTAAAAACCCTAAATTGATTAGATTAAGCCTAGGGAGGACAAAAGTTACCTGAATGTTAAACCAGTGACACAAACACACTTATTGGATACACAAGATTGGTTAAAAACCCCAAATGGATTAGAATAGGCCGAAGGATGAAGGAAATGACCTAAATCTTAATTTAATGACACAAACGCACTTATTGGAAGCACAAGATTGGTTAAAAACCCTAAATTGATAAAACTAAGCCTAGGGAGGAAGAAAACTACCTAAATGTTAATCCAATGACACATATGAGCTTATTGGATGCACAAGATTGGTTAAAAACCCTAAATGGATTAGAATAAGACTAGGGAGGAAGAAAATGACCTAAATGTTAAACCAATGACACAAGCACACTAATTGGATACGGTAGAATGGTTAAAAACCCTAAATGGATAAAAATAAGCATTTAAAGGATGAAAATTACCTAATTGTTAAACCGATGACACAAACGCAATTATTGGATGCACAAGATTGGTTAAAAACCCTAAATGGATTAGAACAAGTCGAAGGATGACGAAAATGACTTAAATGTTAATCTAATAACCCAAACGCACTTATTGGATGCACAAGATTGGTTAAAAACACTAAATGGATTAGAATAAGCCTAGCGAGGATGAAATTGACCTAAATGTTAATCCAATGACACAAACACACTTATTGGATTCACAAGATTGGGTAGAAACACTAAATGGATTAGATTAAGCTTAGGGAGGACAAAAATTTTCTAAATATTAAACCAATGACACAAACGCACTTTTTAGATGCACAAGATTGGTTAAAAATCCTTAATGGATTAAAATAAGCATTGGGAGGATGACAAATGTTAAACCAATGACACAAACGCCCTTATTGGATGCACAAGATTTGTTAAAAACCCTAAATGGATTTGGATAAGCCGAAGGAGGACGAAAATGACTTAAATATTAATCCAATAATAGAAACGAACTTATTTGATGCACAAGATAGTTTAAAAACCGTAAATGGATTAGAATAATCGAAAGGATGACAAAAATGATCTACATGTTAATCCAATGACACAAACGCACTTATTGGATGCAAAATATTGGTTAAAAACCCTAAATGGATTAGCATAAGCCTAGCGAGGACGAAAATGACTTAAATGTTAATCCGATGACACAAACACATTTATTGGATTCACAAGATTGGGTAGAAACCCTAAATGGATTAGATTAAGCTTAGGGACGACGAAAATTACCTAAATATTAAACTAATGACACAAACGCACTTATTGGATGCACAAGATTCGTTAAAAACACTAAATGGATTAGAATAAGCATAGGGAGGACGAAAATGACCTAAATGTTATCCAATGACACAAACACACTTATTGGATGCACAAGATTGGTTAAAAACCCAAAATGGAGTAGAACAAAGTTGAAGTTGACGGAAATGACCTAAATCTTAATTAAATGACACAAACACATTTTTTGGAGGCACAAGATTAGTTAAAAAGCCTTAATTGATAAGAATTGGATGCACAAGATTGGTTAAAAACCCTAAATGGATTAGAATAATCGAAAGGATGACCAAAATGACCAAAATGTTAATCCAATGACATAAACGCACTTATTGAATGCATAAGATTGGTTAAAAACCCTAAATTGATAAGATTAACCTTAGGGAGGACGAAAATTACCTAAATGTTAAACCAATGACACAAACACACTTATTGGATGCACAAGATTGGTTAAAAACCCTAAATGGATTAGAGTAAGGCGAAAGGATAACAAAAATGACCTAAATGTTTATTTAATAACACAAACGCACTTATTGGATGTAAAAGATTGGTTAAAAACCATAAATTGATAAGATTAATCCTAGGGAAGACGAAAATTACCTAAATGTTAAACCAATGTCACAAACTCATTATTGGATACACAAGATTGGTTAAAAACTCTAATTGGATAAGAATAATTGAAAGGATAACAAAAATGACCTAAATGTTAATCCAATGACACTAACGCACTTATTAGATGCAGAAGAATCGTTAAAAACCCTAAATTGATTAGATTAAGCCTAGGGAAGACGGAAATTACCTAAATGTTAAACCAATGACAGAAACACACTTATTGGATGCACAAGATTGGTTAAAAACCCTAAATGGATTAGAATAATCGAAAGGATGACAAAACAGACCTAAATGTTAATCCAATGACACAAACGCACTTATTAGATGCACAAGATTGGTTAAAAATCCTAAATTGATTAGATTAAGCCTAAGGAGGACGAAAATTACCTAAATGTTAAAGCAACGACACAAACACACTTATTGGATGCAGAAGATTAGTTAAAAACCCTAAATGGGTTAGAATAATTGAAAGGATGACAAAAATGACCTATATGTTAATCCAATGACACAAACGCACTTATTGAATGCACAAGATAGGTTAAAAACCCTAAATGGATTAGAATAAGCCGAAGGATGACGAAAATGACCTAAATATTAATCCAATGACACAAACTCACTTTTCGGATGCACAAGATTGGTTAAAAAGCCTTAATTGATAAGATTAAGCATAGGGAGGACGAAAATTACCTAAATATTAAATCAATGACACAAGCACACGTAGTGGATGCACAAGATTGGTTAAAAACCCTAAATGGATTAGAATAAGCCGACGTATGACGAAAATGACCTAAATGTTTTTTTAATGACACCAACACAGTTATTGGATGCACAAGATTGGTTAAAAACCTTAAGTGGATTAGAATAAGGTGAAGGATGACGGAAATGACCTAAATGTTTATTCAATGACACAAACACAGTTATTGGATTCACAAGATTAGGTAGAAACCCTAAATGGATTAGATTAAGCTTAGGAAGGACGAAAGTTACCTAAATATTAAACCAATGACACAAACGCACTTATTGGATGCACAAGATTGGTTAAAAACCCTTAATGAATTAAAATAAGCATTGGGAGGATGAAAATGACCTAAATGTTAAACCAATGACACAAACGCACTTATTGGATGCACAAGATTGGTTAAAAACCCTAAATGTATTAGAATAAGCCGAAGGATCACGAAAATCACCTAAATGTGAATCCAATGACACAAACGCACTTATTGGATGCACAAGAATGGTTAAAAACCCTAACTGGATTAGAATAAGCCTAGCGAGGAGAAAAATGACCTAAATGTTTATCCAATGACATAAATGCACCTATTGGATTCATAAGATTGGTTAAAAACCCTAAATGGATCAAAATAAGCCCTAGGAGGACGACAATGACTGAAATGTTAAACCAATGACACAAACGCACTTATTGGATGCATAAGAATGGTTAAAAACCCTAAATGGATTAGAATAATCCGAAGGATGAAGAAAATGTCCTAAATATTAATCCAATGACATAAATGAACTTAATGGATGCCCAAGATAGGTTAAAAACCCTAAATGGATTACAATAATCGAAAGGATGCCAAAAATGACCTAAACGTTAATCCAATGACACAAACACAATTATTGATATGTTAAACCAATGACAAAAAAGAAAGATTGGTTAAAAACCATCAATGGATTAGGTTAATCCTATGGAGGAGAAAAATGACCTAAATGTTAATTTAATGACACAAATGCACTTATTGGATGCACAAGATTGGCTAAAAACCCTTAATGGATTAGAATAAGCCCAGGGAGGACAAAAATGACCTAAATGTTTATCCAATGACCCAAACGCACTTATTGGATGCAACAAATTTGTTAAAAACCCAATGCAGACTAGAAGAAAACCTAAGGAGGAAGAAAATGACTTAAATGTTATTCCAATGAGAGAAACACACTTATTGGATGCACAAGATTGGATAAAAATCCTAAATGGATTAGATTAAGCCTAGGGAGGACGAAAATGACCTAAATATTAAACCAATGACACAAACGCAATTATTGGATGCACAAGATTGGTTAAAAACCAAAAATTGATAAGATTAAGCCTAGGGAGGATGAAAATTACCTTAATGTTAAACCAATGACACAACATCATTATTGGATACACAAGATTGGTTAAAAACCCTAAATGGATTAGAATAATCGACAGGATGACAAAAATGACCAAAATGTTAATCCAATGACACAAACGCACTTATTGGATGCACAAGATTGGTTAAAAACCCTAAATTGTTAAGATTAACCTTAGGGAGGACAAAAACTACCTAAATGTTAAACCAATGACACAAACACACTTATTGGAAGCACAAGATTAATTAAAAACCCTAAATGGATTAGAGTAAGTCGAAGGATGACTTTAATGACCTAAATGTTTATTTAATGACACAAACAAACTTATTGGATGTACAAGATTGGTTACAAACCAAAACATGATAAGATTAATCCTAGGGAGGACAAAAATTACCTAAATGTTAAACCAATGTCACAAACGCATTATTGGATCCACAAGATTGGTTAAAAACCCTAAATGGATAAGAATAATCGAAAGGATAATAAAAATGACCTAAATGTTAATCCAATGACACTAACGCACTTAATTGATGCACAAGATTGGTTAAAAACCCTAAATTGATTCGATTAAGTCTAGGTAGGGCGGAAATTACCTAAATGTTAAACCAATGACACAAACACACTTATTGGATGCACAAGATTGGTTAAAAACCCTAAATGGATTAGAATAATCGAAAGGATGACAAAAATGACCTATATGTTAATCCAATTACAAAAACGCACTTGTTGGATGCACAAGATTGGTTAAAAACCCTAAATGGATAAGAATAATCAAAAGGATGACAAAAATGACCTAAATGTTAATGCAATGACACAAACTTACTTATTCGATGCACAAGATTGGTTAAAAACCCTAAATTGATTAGATTAAGCCTAGGGAGGACGGAAGTTACCTGAATGATAAACCAATGACACAAACACACTTATTGGATACACAAGATTGGTTAAAAACCCCAAATGGATTAGAATAGGCCGGAGGATGAAGGAAATGACCTAAATCTTAATTTAATGACACAAACGCACTTATTGGAAGCACAAGATTGGTTAAAAACCCTAAATTGATAAAACTAAGCCTAGGGAGGACGAAAACTAACTAAATGTTAATCCAATGACACATATGCACTTATTGGATGCACAAGATTGGTTAAAAACCCTAAATGGATTAGAATAAGACTAGGGAGGAAGAAAATGACCTAAATGTTAAACCAATGACACAAGCACACTAATTGGATACGGTAGAATGGTTAAAAACCCTAAATGGATAAGAATAAGCATTTAAAGGATGAAAATGACCTAATTGTTAAACCGATAACACAAACGCAATTATTGGATGCACAAGATTGGTTAAGAACCCTAAATGGATTAGAATAAGCCTAGCGAGGACGAAAATGACCTAAATGTTAATCCAATTACACAAACTCCCTTATTGGATTCACAAGATTGGGTAAAAAACCTAAATGGATTAGATTAAGCTTAGGGAGGACGAAAATTTTCTTAATATTAAACCAATGACACAAACGCACTTTTTAGATGCACAAGATTGGCTAAAAACCCTTAATGGATTAGAATAAGCCTAGCGTGGACGAAAATGACCTAAATGTTAATCCAATGACACAAACACACTTATTGGATTCACAAGATTGGGTAGAAACACTAAATGGATTAGATTATGCTTAGGGAGAACGAAAATTTTCTAAATATAAAACCAATTACACAAACGCACTTTTTAGATGCACAAGATTGGTTAAAAATCCTTAATGGATTAAAATAAGCATTGGGAGGATGACAAATGTTAAACCAATGACCCAAACGCATTTATTAGATGCACAAGATTTGTTAAAAACCCTAAATGGATTTGAATAAGCCGAAGGAGGATGAATATGACTTAAATATTAATCCAATAACAGAAACGAACATATTTGATGCACAAGATAGTTTAAAAACCGTAAATGGATTAGAATAATCGAAAGGATGAAAAAAATGATCTACATGTTAATCCAATGACACAAACGCACTTATTGGATGCAAAAGATTGGTTAAAAACCCTAAATGGATTAGATTAAGCTTAGGGACGACAAAAATTACCTAAATATTAAACCAATGACACAAACGCACTTATTGGATGCACAAGATTCGTTAAAAACCCTAAATGGATTAGAATAAGCATAGGGAGGACGAAAATGACCTAAATGTTATCCAATGACACAAACACACTTATTGGATGCACAAGATTGGTTAAAAACCCAAAATGGAGTAGAAGAAAGCTGAAGTTGACGGAAATGACCTAAATCTTAATTAAATGACACAAACACATTTTTTTGAGGCATAAGATTGGTTAAAAACCCTAAATGTTAAACCAATGACACAAACGCATTATTGGTTACACAAGATTGCTGAAAAACCCTAAATGGATTATAATAATCGAAAGGAAGGAAAAAATGAACTAAATGTTAATCCAATGACACAAACTCACTTTTCGGATGCACAAGATTGGTTAAAAAGCCTTAATTGATAAGAATTGGATGCACAAGATTGGTTAAAAACCTTAAATGGATTAGAATAATCGTAAGGATGACCAAAATGTTAATCCAATGACATAAACGCACTTATTGGATGCACAAGATTGGTTAAAAACCCTAAATTGATAAGATTAACCTTAGGGAGGACAAAAATTACCTAAATGTTAAACCAATGACACAAACACACTTATTGGATTCACAAGATTGGTTAAAAATCCTAAATGCATTAGAGTAAGCCGAAAGGATAACAAAAATGACCTAAATGTTTATTTAATAACACAAACGCACTTATTGGATGTACAAGATTTGTTAAAAACCATAAATTGATAAGATTAATCCTAAGAAGGACGGAAATTACCTAAATGTTAAACCAATGTCACAAACTCATTATTGGATACACAAGATTGGTTAAAAACTCTAAATGGATAAGAATAATTGAAAGGATAACAAAAATGACCTAAATGTTAATCCAATGACACTAATGCACTTATTAGATGCAGGAGAATTGTTAAAACCCCTAAATTGATTAGATTAAGCCTAGGGAGGACCAAAATTACCTAAATGGTAAACCAATGACACAAACACACTTATTGGATGCACAAGATTGGTTAAAAACCCTAAATGGATTAGAATAATCGAAAGGATGACAAAACAGACCTAAATGTTAATCCAATGACACAAACGCACTTATTAGATGCACAAGATTGGTTAAAAATCCTAATTTGATTAGATTAAGCCTAAGGAGGACGAAAATTACCTAAATGTTAAACCAATGACACAAACACACTTATTGGATGCACAAGATTAGTTAAAAATCCTAAATGGATTAGAATAATTGAAAGGATCACAAAAATGACCTATATGTTGATCCAATGACACAAACGCACTTATTGGATGCACAAGATAGGTTAAAAACCCTAAATGGATTAGAATTAGCCGAAGGATGACGAAAATGACCTAAATGTTAATCCAATAACATAAACGCACTTATTGAATGCAAAAGATTGGTTAAAAACCCTAAATGGATTAGAATAAGCCTAGCGAGGACAAAAATGACCTAAATGTTAATCCAATTACACAAACTCCCTTATTGGATTCACAAGATTGGGTAAAAACCCTAAATGGATTAGATTAAGCTTAGGGAGGACAAAAATTACATAAGTTTTAAACAAATGACATAAACACACTTATTGGATGCACAGATTGGTTAAAAACCCTTAATGGATTAAAATAAGCATTGGGAGGATGAAAAGGACCTAAATGTTAAACCAATGACAGAAACACACTTATTGGATGCACAAGATTGGTTAAAAACACTAAATGGATTAGAATAAGCCGAAGTATGACAAAAATGTCCTAAATATTAATCCAATGACAGAAATGAACTTATTGGATGCCCAAGATAGGTTTAAAACCCTAAATGGGTTACAATAATCGAAAGGATGCCAAAAATGACCTAAATGTTAAACCATTGACACAAACGCACTTATAGGATGCAAAAGATTGGTTAAAAACCCTAAATGGATTAGAATAAGCTGAAGGTTGAAAAAAATGACCTAAATGTTAATCCAATGACTGAAACGAACTTATTGGATACACAAGAATGACCTAAATGTTAATCCAATGACACAAACGCCATTATTGGATGCACGTGATTGGTTAAAAAAACTAAATGGATTAGAATAAGCCTAGGGAGGACGAAAACTACCTAAATGTTAATCCAATGACACAAATGCACTTATTGGATGCACAAGATTGGTCAAAACCCTAAATGGATAAGAATAAGCATTGGGAGGACAAAAATGATCTATATGTTAAACCGATGACACTAACGCACTTATTGGATGCACAAGATAGGTTAAAAACACTAAATGGATTAGAATAAGCCGAAGTATGACGAAAATGTCCTAAATATTAATCCAATGACAGAAATGAACTTATTGGATGCCCAAGATAGGTTTAAAACCCTAAATGGGTTACAATAATCGAAAGGATGCCAAAATTGACCTAAATGTTAAACCGATGACACAAACGCACTTATTGGATGCACAAGATTGGTTAAAAACCCTAAATGGATTAGAATAAGCTGAAGGTTGACGAAAATGACCTAAATGTTAATCCAATAACACAAACACACTTGTTGGATGCAACATATTTCTTAAAAACCCTATATGGATCAGAATAAGCCGAAGGATGACGAAAATGACCTAAATATTAATCCAATGAAACAAACGCACTTATTGGATGCACAAGATTGGTTAAAAACCCTTAATGGATTAGAATAAGCCCTGGGGGGACGAAAATGACCTAAATGTTAAACCTATAACACAAACGCACTAATTTGATACACAAGAATGCTTAAAAACCTTTAATGGATTACAATAAGCATTTGGAGAACAAAAATGACCTAAATGTTAAACTGATGATACAAACGCACTTATTGGATGCAAGAGATTTGTTTAAAACCATAAATGGATTTGAATAAGCCGAAGGATGACGAAAATGACCTAAATATTAATCCAATGACTGAAACGAACTTATTGGATACACAAGATAGTTTAAAAACTGTAAATGGATTAGAATAATCGAAAGGATGGCAAAAATGATCTTAATGTTAATCCAATGACACAAACGCACTTATGGGATGCACAAGATTGGTTAAAAACCATGGATTAGAATAAGCCGAAGGATGACGGAAATGACCTAAATGTTAGTCCAATGACACAAACGCATCTATTGGATGCACAAGATTGGTTAAAAACCTTAAATGGCAAAGAATATGCTCAAGTAGGACGAAAATGACTTAAATGATAATCTAATGACACAAACACACTTATTGAATGGTCAAGATAGGTTAAAAACCCTAAAAGTATTAGAATAAGCCGACGAATGATGAAAATCACCTAAATGTTAATCCAATGACACAAACGCATTTATTGGATGCACAAGAATGGTTAAAAACTCTAACTGGATTAGAAAAAGCCTAGCAAGGACAAAAATGACCTAAATGTTAATGCAATGACACAATTGCACTTATTCGATTCATAAGATTGGTTAAAAACCCGAAATGGATTACTTTAAGCCTAGGGAGGACGAAAATTACGTAAATGTTAAACGAATGACACAAATGCACTTATTGGATGCACAAGATTGGTTAAAAACATTAAATGGATAAAAATAAGCCCTAGGAGGACGACAATGACTGAAATGTTAAACAAATGACACAAACACACTTATTGGATGCACAAGATTGGTTCAAAACCCTAAATGGATTAGAATAAGCCGAAGGATGACGAAAATGTCCTAAATATTAATCCAATGACACAAATGAACTTATTGGATGCCCAAGATAGGTTTAAAACCCTAAATGGATTACAATAATCGAAAGGATACCAAGAATGACCTAAACAGTAAACCAATGACACAAACGCCATTATTGGATGCACGTGATTGGTTAAAAAAACTAAATGGATTAGAATAAGCCTAAGGAGGACGAAAACTACCTAAATGTTAATCCAATGACACAAATGCACTTATTGGATGAACAAGAATGGTCAAAACCCTAAATGGATAAGAATAAGCATTGGGAGGACAAAAATGATCTAAATGTTAAACCGATGACACAAACGCACTTATTGGATGCACAAGATAGGTTAAAAACCCTAAATGGATTAGAATAATCAAAAGGTTGACAAAAATGACCTAAATGTTAATCGAATGATATAAACACACTAATTGGATGCACATGATTGGTTAAAAACCCTAAATCGATTTGAATAAGCCTTTGGGAGGACAAAAATGACCTAAATGTTAAACCATTAACACAAACGCACTACTTGGATACACAAGAATGCTTAAAAACCTTTAATGGATTAGAATAAGCATTGGGAGGGAATAAAATGACCTAAATGCTAAACAAATGACACAAACACACTTATTGGATACACAAGATTTGTTATAAACCCTAAATGGATTTGAATAAGCCGAAGGATGACGAAAACGACCTAAATATTAATCCATTGACAGAAACGAACTTATTGGATGCACAAGATAGTTTAAAAACCGTAAATGGATTAGAATAATCAAAACGATGACAAAAATGATCTATATGTTAATCCAATGACACAAACGCACTTATTGGATATAAAAGATTGGTTAAAAACCCTAAATGGATTTGAATTAAATCGGGGATAACCAAAATGAACTAAATGTTTATCCAATGAAACAAACGCACTTATTGGATGCACAAGATTGGTTAAAAACCATGGATTAGAATAAGCCGAAGGATGACGAAAATGACCTAAATGTAAATCCAATGACTTAAATGCATCTATTGGATGCACAAGATTGGTTAAAAACCTTAAATGGGAAAGAATAAGCCCTTGGAGGACGAAAATGACATAAATGATAATCCAATGACACAAACGCACTTATTGGATGCACAAGATTGGTTAAAAACCCTAACTGGATAAAATTAAGCCTTGGGAGAACGAAAATGACCTAAATGTTAATCCAATGACACAAACGCACTTATTGGATGCACAAGATTGGTTAAAAACCGTAAATGGATTAGAATAAACCGAAGTGTAACGCCCCGAATTTTGATCCAAGACATCACTTAAACATTTTTGTTTTCTTTCAAAAACGACAGAATTTTTTTTTTCAGAAAGTAGTTCATCGTGTGATCATTAAAATTTCACTAATAATAAATTGATTCCATTTTTTATGAAATAGCACAACGCAATTTTAGTGGATGTTATTATTCTTATAAAGATAATTTGCTAATTGTGGAAAACGTTCACTTACGTCCAAAAATAGAATAAATTCGTTTTAAGTGAAATAAAAACAACTGATTTAGATTTTTCCTAGCGGAAGGATCTCACCTCTGCATTTCTATTTAAAATTGACGATGAAAAATAAATAAACTGTAAAAATGTACCACATCGGGCTTATCACTACAAACATTATATTTTTAATTAAAACACCCCTTTTTCCCATGCGCGTGTGCCAATCAATTGTCATTCATGCAACTCTTCGAGATCCTTAGTACCTAAATGTTGGTGTAAGGGGTTAGTTCATCCCACGACAAAAATTTAACGAAAAAATAAGTTAATAATCATAAAATATAAATATAAAATCTTTTTGTAATTAAAGATTTAGAGAAACTGATTTTTTTTTATCATTCACAGGGATGTATCAAAAGTCATAAAAAGACATCTAAATAAATCGAGTAGCAACTCACCTTAGAGCAAATAATTAGATCAAAATAAAAATGACAATAAAATGAATTGCAAGTTGTGCATGCTCCTAAACATATATGATCCGGATATAACCAGCCACACAGGCGTCCACACAAAAGTCACCCATACCAATGGGGAAAATTAAACCAGCCACACAGGAGTCCACAAAGATGCATATGATATGTCATGAAATGATAATAATGCTCGAAATTTACAAATCACTAGCCACTTAGGCAACCACAAAGAAAAGGTCATAACACAAATAACCAGCCACTTAGGCAACCATAAAGAGAGAACTATTCAAACCATAAATCACCAACCACTTAGGCAACCACAAAGATAATAATATTTAAAACACAAATAACCAGTCACAAAAATCAACTTAATCATGTTATCACAATTAAAAATTAGAACTTTTCATCAATTCCCTCAAGACTCATATAGTATTCATAAAAATCAAAACTTTGAAATGAAATAGCACAGAAATCGAAACTTTAAATTAAAAACATCCTAACAAACATATTACTCATGAGATCATAATAAAAATCATAACTTTATAATTAAATATACCTAGAAAACAGAAAAGTTGTAACTTTACATCAAATATATAACAACAAGCATATTAATCATGTTATAATAATAAAAATCAAAATTTTATAATTAATTTTATCAAGGTAAACATATTACTCATAAAAACAAAACATTATAGTTAAATTATCTAAGGCAAACATAGAATCAACATTTTTCTTTTAACACATCAAGACATCATATAAATATCTTAGAAATTATTAATTTAATATTCGGCCTAATCCATGAATGGAGAAAAGCCCTTACCTTGAGTGCTTTCCTTCCAGGCGACAATATATTGCCCTCGAAAACCTCACCAAGATGAAGGAACGAAAGTTTAGAACTTTGATCGGAATGCGAGGGAATGTGAGGGTGGTTGTTTGAGTGGCTTAGAAAATATTTGAGATAAATGAAACGTTGGTAATGGCGTGTGGATGATTATGACTTCTTTTTCTCTACTGCAAGTTTAATCGTGTCCTACGAATGAGAGGTGTATGTGACTAATAAAGGAGGCGTGGAGCTGATCCGAGAGAAGGAATAATTCTCTTCATTGAGTTTAATTGCACTCATGAATAAGAATTCAATTGAAATAATACCATTCAATGACCAACCGTTAAGAATTAATTGACATTCATGTATTTATTCTTGCTAGTTACACATTTGAATGGACACAAGGGAAAGTGCACGGTCCTATAAACTAATACTATTAAATATAAAATATTGTTATCAAAGGTAGTAGTGTGCGTGATTCAATTTTGACTTAGTCAAAATTGACTTGGTCATTGTTCACTCTAAGACAGAAATTTCTACGAGTTTTAATTCGTTAATAATAAAAATCCCAATAATTAAATATTTAATATAAAAATACTTCATCAAATAATTGAACATCCAATATATAATTATTTTACTATCATCACACTGAATTAATAAAACAGAATAAACCAAACTAAAGGTTTTAAATTAATTAATAAAAATAAAGGGTGTTACACGAACGATGCAGAAATGACCTAAATGTTAAGTTAATGATACAAACGACTTATTGGATGCACAAGATTGGTTAAAAACTCTAAATTGATAAGATTAAGCCTAGGGACACGAATATTACATAAATATTAAACCAATGACAAAAACGCATTATTGGATACACAAGATTGGTTAAAAACCCTAAATGGATTAGAATAAGCCTTAGAGGACGAAAATGACCTAAATGTTAAACCAATGACACAAACCCACTACTTGGATACAAAAGAATGGTTAAAAATCCTAAATGGATTAGAATCAGCATTGGGAGGACGAAAATGACCTAAATGTTAAACCAATGGCACAAATGCACTTATTGGTTGCACAAGATAGGTTAAAAACCGTAAATGGATTAGAATAAGCGGAAGGATGACGAAAATGACCTAAATGTTCATCCAATGACACAAACGCACTTATTGGATGCACAAGATTGGTTAAAAACCCTAAATGGATTAGATTAAACCTATGGAGGACAAAAATGACCTAAATGTTAGCCCAATGACACCAACGCACTTATGGGATGCACTAGATTGGTTAAAAACCCTAAATGGATTAGAATAAGCCCAAGGAGGACGAATATGACATAAATGTTAATCCAATGAAACAAACGCACTTATTAGATCCAACAGATTGGTTAAAAACCCTATATGGATTAGAATAAACCTATGGAGGACGAAAATGACCTAAATGTTAAATCAATGACACAAACGCACTTATCGGATGCTCAAGATTGGTTAAAAATCCTAAATGGATTTGAATAAGCCGAAAGATGACGAAAACGACCTAAATAATAATCCAATGACAAAAACGAACTTATTGGATGCACAAGATAGTTTAAAAACCGTAAATGGATTAGAATAATCGAAAGAATGACAAAAATGATCTAAATGTTAATCCAATGACACAAACGCACTTATTGGATGCACAAGATTGGTTAAAAACCCTAAATTTATTAGAATAAGCCTAGGGAGGACCAAAATGACCTAAATGTTAATCCAATCACACAAACACACTTATTGGATGCACAAGATTTATTAAAAACCATAAATGGATTAGATTAAGCCTAGGGAGGAAGAAAATGACCTAAATTTTAATCCAATGACACAAACGCACTTATGGGATGCACAAGATTGGTTAAAAACCCTAAATTGATTAGAATAAGCCTAGGGATGACGAATCTGACCTAAATTTTAATAAAATGACACAAACGCACTTATTGGATACAACAGATTGGTTAAAAACCCTATATGGATTAGAATAAGCCTAGGAAGTACGAAAATGACTTAAATTTTAAACCAATGACACAAACGCACTTATTGGATGCTCAAGATAACTTAAAAACCCTAAATGGATTAGAATAATCAAAAGGTTGACAAAAATGACCTAAATGTTAATTTAATGACATAAACGCACTTATTGGATGCACAAGATTGGTTAAAAACCCTAAGTGGATTAGAATCAGCCCTGGGAGGAAGAAATTGACCTAAATGTTAAACCAATAACACAAACACACTAATTGGATACACAAGAATGCTTAAAAACCCTTAATGGAATAGAATAAGCATTGGGAGGATGAAAATGACCTAAATGTTAAACCAATGACACAAATGAACTTATTGGATGCACAAGATTTGTTAAAAACCCTAAATGGATTTGAATAAGCCGAAGGATGACTAAAATGACCTAAATATTAATATAGTGACAAAAACGAACTTATTGGATGCACAAGATAGTTTAAAAACTGTAAATGGATTAGAATAATCGAAAGGATGACAAAAATGACCTCAATGTTAATCCAATGACACAAGCGCACTTATTGGATGCAAAAGATTGGTTAAAACCCTTAATGGATTAGAATTAGCCCGAGGAGGACCAAAATGAACTAAATGTTAATCCAATGACACAAACGCACTTATTGGATGCACAAGATTGGTTAAAAACTATGTTTTAGAATAAGCGGAAGGATGACGAAAATGACCTAAATGTTAATCCAATGACAAAAACGCCCTTTTTGGATGCACAAGATTGGTTAAAAACCCTAAATCTATTAGAATAAGCCTAGGGAGGACGAAAATGACCTAAATGTTAATCCAATGATACAAACGCACTTATTGGATGCACAAGATTGGTTAAAAATCTTAAGGGCCCGTTTGATGGACACGATAACTAGACAGGATATTATACACGTATCCTATCCTTCCCCAATCCTTTGTTTGATGCAGCAATCAGATATGATACGGTAATCAATTTTTTTAAATAATCAGGTTGGAGCCGCATTATGTTATCCTTAATTTGAGGTCGGTTAGAATAATCCGTTCTCAACCGGATATCATTGTTTGCGTTTCTCTCTTCTTCTAATCTCAACAAGTCGTGTTCGAGTCTGGCCTGTGGCACTCTTTCATTTTATTTTTATTTTTTGGCACTCTTCCATTTTTTTTTTTTTTTTTTTTTTT
>JBBPBP010009779.1:50998713-51099030 GCA_037974735.1 Cicer chorassanicum | reverse complement strand
TTTTTCATATTTGCCATAATTTATTTTTCATATATATATATATGTATATATATATACTAAAATAGAGTTTTCGGAATTTGAGTCAAACAAACTCTAAGTCATTCTTCAATTGTGATAGATAGAGAATTCACAATTTTTCAAGTATATGAAGTAAATAAATTATTTACATTTTTATGATAATGAGTCATTCTTCAATTGTGATGGATAGAAAAATCACAATTTTTCAAGTATATAAAATTAAATAGATTATAAGGACAAATTTGTCATTTTATCAAAATATAAATCATATCATTTTGTTATCTGTTGTGTATCAAACACTGAATATGATAAACTAATTTTATCAAGTTTGTTATCATGTGCACGACAAATACAAGACATGATAACTCTTTATCCTACCCATATCCTAGCCTGTCTCTATCCTGCTTCTTATCCTATCCTGTGCCTATCATATCCGGTCCATCAAACGGGGCCTATATGGATTAGATTAAGCCTATGGAGGACGAAAATTACCTAAATGTTAACCCTATGACACAAACGCAATTATGGGATGCACAAGATTGGTTAAAAACCCTAAATGGATTAGAATAAGCCCAGGGAGGACAAATATTACCTAAATGTTAATCCAATGACACAGACGCACTTACTGGATCCAACAGATTGGTTAAAAACCCTATATGGATTAGAATAAACCTCTGGAGGACGAAAATGACCTAAATGTTAAACCAATGACACAAACGCACTTATTGGATGCTCAAGATTAGTTAAAAACCCTAAATGGATTTGAATAAGCCGAATGATGACGAAAATGACCTAAATATTAATCCAATGACAGAAACGAACTTATTGGATGCACAAGATAGTTTAAAAACCGTAAATGGATTAGAATAATCGAAAGGATGACAAAAATGATCTAAATGTAAATCCAATGACACAAACACACTTATTGGATGCAAAAGAATGGATAAAAACCGTAAATGGATTGAATTAGCCCGAGGAGGAGCAAAATGAAATAAATGTTATTACAATGACACAAACCCACTTATTGGATGCACAAGGTTGGTTAAAAACCATGGATTAGAATAAGCAAAAGGATGACGAAAATGACCTAAATGTTAATCCTATGATACAAACGCATCTATTAGATGCACAAGATTGGTTAAAAACTCTAAATCTATTAGAATAAGCCCATGTAGGACGAAAATGACCTAAATGATAATCCAATGATACAAATGCACTTGTTGGATGAACAAGATTGGTTAAAAACCCTAATTGGATAAGATTAAGCCTAAAGAGGACGAAAATGACATAAATTTTAATCCAATGACACAAATGCACTTATTGGATGTAGAACATTGGTTAAAAACCCTAAATGGATTAGAATAAACCGAAGGATGACGAAAATGACATAAATGTTAATTTAATGATACAAACGACTTATTGGATGCACAATAATTAATTAAAAACTCTAAATTGATAAGATTAAGCCTTGAGACACGAAAATTACCTAAATGTTAAACCAATGACCCAAATGCATTATTGGATACACATGATTGGTTAAAAACCCTAAATGGATTAGAATAAGCCATAGGAGTACGAAAATGACCTAAATGTTAAACCAATCACACAAACCCACTTATTGGATGCACAAGATAGGTTAAAAACCCGAAACGTATTAGAATAAGCGGAAGGATGACGAAAATGACCTAAATGTTAAACCAATGAGAAAAACGCCTTTATTAGATGCACAAGATTGGTTAAAAACCCTAAATTTATTAGAATAAGCCTAGGGAGGACGAAAATGACCTAAATGTTAATCCAATGACACAAACGCACTTATGGGATGCACAAGATTGATTAAAAACCCTAAATGGATTAGAATAAGCGTAGGGAGGATGAAAATTACATAAATGTTAAACCATTGATACAAACGCACTTATTGGATGCACAAGATTGGTTAAATTCCTAAATGGATTAGAATAAGCCTAGGGATGACGAATATGACCTAAATGTAAATAAAATGACACAAACGCACTTATTGGATACAACAGATTGGTTAAAAACCCTATATGGATTAGAATAAGCCTAGGGAGTACAAAAATGCCCTAAATTTTAAACCAATGACACATCGCACTTATTGGATGCTCAAGATAGCTTAAAAACCGTAAATGGATTAGAATAATCAAAAGGTTGACAAAAATGACCTAAATGTTAATTTAATGACATAAACGCACTTATTGGATGCACAAGATTGGTTAAAAACCCTAGGTGGATTAGAATCAGCCCTTAATGGATTAGAATAAGCAATGAGAGTATGAAAATGACCTAAATGTTAAACCAATGACACAAATGCACTTATTGGATGCACAAGATTAGTTAAAAACCTTAAATGGATTTGAATAAGCCGAAGGATGACGAAAATGACCTAAATATTAATCCAATGACAGAAACAAACTTATTTGATGCACAAGATAGTTTAAAAACCATAAATGGATTAGAATAATCGAAAGGATGACAAAAATGATCTAAATGTAAATCCAATGACACAAACCCACTTATTGGATGCAAAAGAATGGATAAAAACCGTAAATGGATTAGAATTAGCCCGAGGAGGAGCAAAATGAAATAAATGTTAATCCAATGACACAAACCCACTTATTGGATGCACAAGATTGGTTAAAAACCATGGATTAGAATAAGCAAAAGGATGACGAAAATGACCTAAATGTTAATCCTATGATACAAACGCATCTATTAGATGCACAAGATTGGTTAAAAACTCTAAATCTATTAGAATAAGCCCATGTAGGACGAAAATGACCTAAATGATAATCCAATGATACAAATGCACTTGTTGGATGCACAAGATTGGTTAAAAACCCTAATTGGATAAGATTAAGCCTAAAGAGGACGAAAATGACATAAATTTTAATCCAATGACACAAATGCACTTATTGGATGTAGAACATTGGTTAAAAACCCTAAATGGATTAGAATAAACCGAAGGATGACGAAAATGACATAAATGTTAATTTAATGATACAAACGACTTATTGGATGCACAATAATTAATTAAAAACTCTAAATTGATAAGATTAAGCCTTGAGACACGAAAATTACCTAAATGTTAAACCAATGACCCAAATGCATTATTGGATACACATGATTGGTTAAAAACCCTAAATGGATTAGAATAAGCCATAGGAGTACGAAAATGACCTAAATGTTAAACCAATCACACAAACCCACTTATTGGATGCACAAGATAGGTTAAAAACCCGAAACGTATTAGAATAAGCGGAAGGATGACGAAAATGACCTAAAAGTTAAACCAATGAGAAAAACGCCTTTATTAGATGCACAAGATTGGTTAAAAACCCTAAATTTATTAGAATAAGCCTAGGGAGGACGAAAATGACCTAAATGTTAATCCAATGACACAAACGCACTTATGGGATGCACAAGATTGATTAAAAACCCTAAATGGATTAGAATAAGCGTAGGGAGGATGAAAATTACATAAATGTTAAACCATTGATACAAACGCACTTATTGGATGCACAAGATTGGTTAAATTCCTAAATGGATTAGAATAAGCCTAGGGATGACGAATATGACCTAAATGTAAATAAAATGACACAAACGCACTTATTGGATACAACAGATTGGTTAAAAACCCTATATGGATTAGAATAAGCCTAGGGAGTACAAAAATGCCCTAAATTTTAAACCAATGACACATCGCACTTATTGGATGCTCAAGATAGCTTAAAAACCGTAAATGGATTAGAATAATCAAAAGGTTGACAAAAATGACCTAAATGTTAATTTAATGACATAAACGCACTTATTGGATGCACAAGATTGGTTAAAAACCCTAGGTGGATTAGAATCAGCCCTTAATGGATTAGAATAAGCAATGAGAGTATGAAAATGACCTAAATGTTAAACCAATGACACAAATGCACTTATTGGATGCACAAGATTAGTTAAAAACCTTAAATGGATTTGAATAAGCCGAAGGATGACGAAAATGACCTAAATATTAATCCAATGACAGAAACAAACTTATTTGATGCACAAGATAGTTTAAAAACCATAAATGGATTAGAATAATCGAAAGGATGACAAAAATGATCTAAATGTAAATCCAATGACACAAACCCACTTATTGGATGCAAAAGAATGGATAAAAACCGTAAATGGATTAGAATTAGCCCGAGGAGGAGCAAAATGAAATAAATGTTAATCCAATGACACAAACCCACTTATTGGATGCACAAGATTGGTTAAAAACCATGGATTAGAATAAGCAAAAGGATGACGAAAATGACCTAAATGTTAATCCTATGATACAAACGCATCTATTAGATGCACAAGATTGGTTAAAAACTCTAAATCTATTAGAATAAGCCCATGTAGGACGAAAATGACCTAAATGATAATCCAATGATACAAATGCACTTGTTGGATGCACAAGATTGGTTAAAAACCCTAATTGGATAAGATTAAGCCTAAAGAGGACGAAAATGACATAAATTTTAATCCAATGACACAAATGCACTTATTGGATGTAGAACATTGGTTAAAAACCCTAAATGGATTAGAATAAACCGAAGGATGACGAAAATGACATAAATGTTAATTTAATGATACAAACGACTTATTGGATGCACAATAATTAATTAAAAACTCTAAATTGATAAGATTAAGCCTTGAGACACGAAAATTACCTAAATGTTAAACCAATGACCCAAATGCATTATTGGATACACATGATTGGTTAAAAACCCTAAATGGATTAGAATAAGCCATAGGAGTACGAAAATGACCTAAATGTTAAACCAATCACACAAACCCACTTATTGGATGCACAAGATAGGTTAAAAACCCGAAACGTATTAGAATAAGCGGAAGGATGACGAAAATGACCTAAATGTTAAACCAATGAGAAAAACGCCTTTATTAGATGCACAAGATTGGTTAAAAACCCTAAATTTATTAGAATAAGCCTAGGGAGGACGAAAATGACCTAAATGTTAATCCAATGACACAAACGCACTTATGGGATGCACAAGATTGATTAAAAACCCTAAATGGATTAGAATAAGCGTAGGGAGGATGAAAATTACATAAATGTTAAACCATTGATACAAACGCACTTATTGGATGCACAAGATTGGTTAAATTCCTAAATGGATTAGAATAAGCCTAGGGATGACGAATATGACCTAAATGTAAATAAAATGACACAAACGCACTTATTGGATACAACAGATTGGTTAAAAACCCTATATGGATTAGAATAAGCCTAGGGAGTACGAAAATGCCCTAAATTTTAAACCAATGACACATCGCACTTATTGGATGCTCAAGATAGCTTAAAAACCGTAAATGGATTAGAATAATCAAAAGGTTGACAAAAATGACCTAAATGTTAATTTAATGACATAAACGCACTTATTGGATGCACAAGATTGGTTAAAAACCCTAGGTGGATTAGAATCAGCCCTTAATGGATTAGAATAAGCAATGAGAGTATGAAAATGACCTAAATGTTAAACCAATGACACAAATGCACTTATTGGATGCACAAGATTAGTTAAAAACCTTAAATGGATTTGAATAAGCCGAAGGATGACGAAAATGACCTAAATATTAATCCAATGACAGAAACAAACTTATTTGATGCACAAGATAGTTTAAAAACCATAAATGGATTAGAATAATCGAAAGGATGACAAAAATGATCTAAATGTAAATCCAATGACACAAACCCACTTATTGGATGCAAAAGAATGGATAAAAACCGTAAATGGATTAGAATTAGCCCGAGGAGGAGCAAAATGAAATAAATGTTAATCCAATGACACAAACCCACTTATTGGATGCACAAGATTGGTTAAAAACCATGGATTAGAATAAGCAAAAGGATGACGAAAATGACCTAAATGTTAATCCTATGATA
Organism: Cicer chorassanicum; assembly: GCA_037974735.1. NCBI lineage: Eukaryota > Viridiplantae > Streptophyta > Magnoliopsida > Fabales > Fabaceae > Cicer > Cicer chorassanicum. The sequence continues at coordinate 51,093,065 of JBBPBP010009779.1, read as the reverse complement.
CAAACGCATCTATTAGATGCACAAGATTGGTTAAAAACTCTAAATCTATTAGAATAAGCCCATGTAGGACGAAAATGACCTAAATGATAATCCAATGATACAAATGCACTTGTTGGATGCACAAGATTGGTTAAAAACCCTAATTGGATAAGATTAAGCCTAAAGAGGACGAAAATGACTTAAATTTTAATCCAATGACACAAATGCACTTCTTGGATGCAGAACATTGGTTAAAAATCCTAAATGGATTAGAATAAACCGAACGATGACGAAAATGACCTAAATGTTAATTTAATGATACAAACGACTTATTGGATGCACAAGATTGCTTAAAAACTCTAAATTGATAAGATTAAGCCTAGAGACACGAAAATTACCTAAATGTTAAACCAATGACCTAAATGTATTATTGGATACACATGATTGGTTAAAAACCCTAAATGGATTAGAATAAGCCCTAGGAGGACCAAAATGACCTAAATGTTAAACCAATGATACAAACCCACTTATTGGATGCACAAGATCGGTTAAAAACCCGAAATGTATTAGAATAAGCGGAAGGATGACGAAAATGACCTAAATGTTAATCCAATGAGAAAAACGCCTTTATTAGATGCACAAGATTGGTTAAAAACCCTAAATTTATTAGAATAAGCCTAGGGAGGACGAAAATGATCTAAATGTTAATCCAATGACACAAACGCACTTTGTTGGATGCACAAGATTGGTTAAAAACCATAAATTTATTAGATTAAGCCTAGGGAGGACGAAAATGACCTAACTTTTAGTCCCATCACACAAACACACTTATGGGATGCACAAGATTGGTTAAAAACCCTAAATGGATTAGAATAAGCCCAAGGAGGACGAATATGACCTAAATGTTCATCCGATAAAACAAACGCACTTATTGGATACAACAGATTGGTTAAAAACCCTATATGGATTAGAATAAGCCGAAGGATGACGAAAATGACCTAAATGTTAATCCAACTACACAAACTAACTTATTTGATTCGTTAAATATCCTAAATGGATTAGAGTAAGCCTAAGGAGGATGACGAATATGACATAATGTTAATAAAATCACACAAACGCACTTATTGGATACAACAGATTGGTTAAAAACCCTATATGGATTAGAATAAGCCTAGGGAGTACGAAAATGCCCTAAATTTTAAACCAATGACACATCGCACTTATTGGATGCTCAAGATAGCTTAAAAACCCTAAATGGATTAGAATAATCAAAAGGTTGACAAAAATGACCTAAATGTTAATTTAATGACATTAACGCACTTATTGGATGCACAAGATTGGTTAAAAACCCTAGGTGGATTAGAATCAACCCTGGGAGGAAGAAATTGACCTAAATGTTAAACCAATAACACAAACGCACTTATTGGATACACAAGAATGCTTAAAAACCCTTAATGGATTAGAATAAGCATTGAGAGGATGAAAATGACCTAAATGTTAAACCAATGACACAAACGCACTTATTGGATGCACAAGATTAGTTAAAAACCTTAAATGGATTTGAATAAGCCGACAGATGACGAAAATGACCAAAATATTAATCCAATGACAGAAACGAACTTATAAGATGCACAAGATAGTTTAAAAACCGTAAATCGATTAGAATAATCGAAAGGATGACAAAAATGATCTAATTTTAAATCCAATGACACAAACGCACTTATTGGATGCAAAAGAATGGATAAAAACCCTAAATGGATTAGAATTAGGTGGAGGAGGAACAAAATGAACAAAATGTTAATCCAATGACACAAACCCTCTTATTGGATGCACAAGATTGGTTAAAAACCATGGATTAGAATAAGCCTTGCGAGGACGAAAATAACCTAAATGTTAGACCAATGACACAAACGCACTTATTGGATGCTCAAGATAGGTTAAAAACCCTATATGGATTAGAATAGTCAAAAGGTTGACAAAAATGACCTAAATGTTAATCCAATAACAAAAACGCACTTATTGGATGCACAAGATTCGTTAAAAACGAATTAGAATAAGCCCTATGAGGACAAAAATGATCTAAAAATTAAACAATTAACACAAACGCACTAATTGGATACACAAGAATGCTTAAAAACCCTTAATGGATAAGAATAAGCATTGGGAGGATAAAAATGACCTAAATGTTAAACCAATGACACAAACGCACTTATTGGATGCACAAGATTTGTTAAAAACCCTAAATTGGTTTGAATAAGACGAAGGATGACGAAAATGACCTAAATAATAATCCAATGACAGAAACGAATTTATTGGAAGCAAAAGATAGATTAAAAACCGTAAATGGATTAGAATAATCGAAAGGATGACAAAAATGATCTAAATATTAAGCCAATGACACAAATGCACTTATTGGATGCAAAAGATTGGTTAAAAACCCTAAATGGATTAGAATTAGCCTGGGGAGGACCAAAATGAACTAAATGTTAATCCAATGAAAAAAACGCACTTATTTGATGCAAAAGATAGGTTAAAAACCATGGATTAGAATAAGCCGAAGGATGACGAAAATGACCTAAATGTTAATCCTATGACACAAACGCATCTATTTGATGCACAAGATTGGTTAAAAACCTTAAATGGAAAAAATTAAGCCAAGGGAGGACGAAAATGAAATAAATGATAATCCAATGACACAAACGCACTTATTGGATTAGAATAAGCCTAAATGGATTAGAATAAGCTGAAGGATGACGGAACTGACCTAAATGTTAATTTAATGATACAAATGACTTATTGGATGCACAAGAATGGTTAAAAACTCTTAATTGGTAAGATTAAGCCTAGGGACAAAAAATTTACCTAAATTTTAAACCAATGACACCAACGCATTATTGGATACACAAGATTGGTTAAAAATCCTAAATGGATAAGAATAAGCCCTAGGAGGACGAAAATGACCTAAATTTTAAAACAATGACACAAACCCACTAATTGGATACACAAGAATGGTTAAAAACACTAAATGGATAAGAATCAGCATTGGGAGGACGAAATTGACCTAAATGTTAAACCAATGACAGAAACGCACTTATTGGATGCACAAGATAGCTTAAAAACCCTAAATGGATTAGAATAAGCGGAAGGATGATGAAAATGACCTAAATGTTAATCCAATGACAAAAACGCCCTTATTGGATGCACAAGATTGGTTAAAACCCCTAAATTTATTAGAATAAGCTTAGGGAGGACGAAAATGACCTAAATGTTAATTGAATGACACAAACACACTTATAGGATGCACAAAATTGGTTAAAAACCCGAAATGGATTAAATTAAGCCTAGGGAGGACGAAAATGACCTAAATTTTAATCCAATGACACAAACGCACTAATGGGATGCACAGGACTAGTTAAAAACCCTAAATGGATTAGAATAAGCCCAGGGTGGACGAATATGACCTAAATGTTAATCCAGTGACACAAACGCACTTATTGGATACAACAAATTGGTTAAAAAACCCTATATGGATTATAATAAGCTGAAGGATGATGAAAATGACCTAAATGTTAATCCAACGACACAAACACACTTATTTGAGTAAGCGTAGGGAGGATGAAAGTTACATAAATATACAAACGCACTTATTGGATGCATAAGATTGGTTAAAATCCCTAATTGGATTAGAATAAGCTAAAAGATCACGAAAATGACCTAAATGTTTATTCAATGACATAAACGCACTTGTGGGATGCACAAGATTGGTTAAAAACCCTAAATGGATTAAAATAAGCCCAGGGAGGACGAAAATTACTCAAATGTTCAACCAATGAGACAAATGCATTTATTGGATGCACAAGATTGGTTAAAACCCCTATATGGATTAGAATAAGCCTAGGGTGGATGAAAATGACCTAAATGTTAAACCAATGACACAAACGCAGTTATTGGATGCATAAGATTGGTTAAAAACCCTAAATGGATTATAATAAGCTGAAGGATGACGAAAATGACTGAAATGTGAATCCAATGACACAAATGAACTTATTGGATGCACAAGATAGGTTAAGAACCCTAAATGGATTAGAATTAGCCGAAGGATAACGAAATTGACCTAAATGTTAATCCAATGACACAAATGCACTTATGGATGCAGAAGATTGGTTAAAAATCCTAAATGTATTAGAATAAGCCTAAACTTGTATCGTTAGAGATTATGATATGACATGTTAATTGAATATTTAGTCCCGTTAGGTTTATCACATATCAATGTCATCACAACATAGACTAGTTTGTCTATAAATTTAAATATTTCATGAACTAATTTGTCTATAAATAGTTCATTCACAATAAATACTTTCAAATTTATCTCTGAGATAACAAAATTTCATCGATAAAGTTATCTTCTAAAAGATGAAATTGATGTGAGATCAACGTGGATAAGTCACATATTCAATTGTTGTATCACATCAAAATATCTAACGATAAATATTCTATTGTTGTATCACATCAAAATATCTAACGATCTAGTTGTCAATTCATAAAATTCATGGACTAATTTGACCGACACTTACAATTTCAAAGATCAATTTGTGTATTCACTCGTTTATGATCTAGCTTACAACATATCCAAAATAGATGAGATACTTTTTAAAAAGACAAGGCTAAGGTTTTTTTTTTAAAATTAAATCTAGTTAGCAAAAAATTTCAGACCATCAACCTCTAGAAAACCTTTTTTTGTTGTAGAAAAAAAATCTTTTAGATCTATTAAGTCGGCCTATTTAAATAAATATGAATAATATGTTAGATATTAAACCTTTTATTTCTATTACTACAATGACTATTATATGTTAAATTTTGATCTTTATGTTAAATTACGAATAAGTTAACCTTTTAGTAATTTAAATATATTAGTTTGCTTAAATTTTTGACATATTTAAGTGTATTTTTATAACAGAAAATGGAAGTATGATGTCATATTAAGTCGAATTATTTAAAAAGTATTAATTTCATTGACTTATTAGCCCATTGGTATGTTTAAAGATATATTTGATTAATTATTTAAAAATATTAATATGAGATATATTTTTTAGTGGATTAATATATCATATCATACATTCATAAAAGTTAAATTCATGCCTACAAACATTTACGACACACAAAAATTAGACTTAAACATTCAATTTTTTACATATGAGACTCAAATCATACAAAACCTAACTCGATATAGCCTATTCCGACTCCAAGTGGATCTCCATCATATCCTTCATGAATTAAATAATTAGGAATGATGTGAATGAATATTCATAATAGAGTGGATAGAGTTTTTATCGATTAAATTAATTTGATACAGGTTTGAATAATTATTGGTACACAGTATAACATTTTTGAGTTGTGGAAACAATAAAAAAGTGTAGTGTAAACCACAAAAATTGTGGCTTAAAGTTTAGGCAACAGTTTACAAAGTGTGGTTTAGGTGTCCGTGGTCTATTCTCTATGACAACAGATTTTTACTTTTACCACAATTATCGAAACCTTTCTAGCACTTTTAGCCCATGTTTTTTTAGGCTACGGTGATGACAATGTTTTAAACCACACTTTCTATGTGTTGTCTATACTTTTAGGCCACGAACATCAAATGTTGCATATTTCTTTAGTCTACATTTTTCTATGTATTGCATATACCTTTAGGCCACAATCATGCAAATGTTGCAAGCCTTTTTAAGGCACACCCTCATCATTTAGGCAAACACTGATAACTAACATTATTGCTTAAAATAATTGAACATTAAAAAATAGTCATTGAACATAGTTAAGTCTTAATTAAAGTATATGTTACCAAGAAAAATAATTGTATTGTAAAAATATTATAACACAAATAGTATTAGGCACCCAAAAAAAAATCAATATATAATTAGATCAATCATTATCATTTTTATAAAAACCATAAAACTTTTATTCCAAGAAAGTAACAACCAAGTTTTGCATTCCCAAAACGCATACAAGTTTTCCATGCATTCCACTAGCTTCATTCATTTTGGTGATGATCTTCATGTCCAACCTCAAAAAAACTAATATTATATTAATTATGTTAATAAAAATAAAGGAAAAATATATAATTATAGTTATCAACATTAAAAAAATGAATCACAATTTTTCAATAAAATTTAACAAGAACAATGAATATATCAACTAGTAGTTGTAAGCAAACTACCAAATAACAAGCAAAGTTATGTGGCTTCTGTGATAAAAACAAGGTCTCCACATCTAAGACATGAAGTTTTATGTAAATTACTACATATTGGATTCCCTCTGTTTGCTAGAAGTTGAATATAAGATAAATCAATCATATCTAAATAGTAACAACTAATTAATCTTTGCCAATATTACTTTATGTAACAAGATTTATACACACTAGTCATAGTTAGTTTTGGACCAAAGCAACTACGCATTATTTTAACTTATTTTATTTTAAAGCCAAGGTTGGTTGCTTCTTCTTGGGCTCATCCTCTACAAGTTCAATTTCATGTGATCTGAGAGCTAATTAATTCTTCTAGCTTAAGAGTATTCAGCTCCTTTGTTTCCTGAATGGCAATGATCTTAGGTCTCCACTTGCTGGACAGACTTCTTAATATCTTCTTCACATGATCAATAGTAGTATAACTCTTCTCAAGTATCTTTAATCTTGAGACTAGAGTTTGGAATCTGGAAAACATTGTTTCAATGTCTTCATCTTCTTCCATCTTGAACAACTTATACATTTTGACTAGGAGGTTGGTCTTTGCTTCATGAACTTTCTTGCTTCCTTCATAGATCAGAATCAGACTATCATAAATACTTTTTGTTGTCTCCTTGTGGTGCACTTGTCAAACTCCTTGAAAGTGATTGCATTTATCATGAATGTTTTGGACTTGTGATGCATCTTGTACATTTTCTTCTAATCAACATCGATCTTTTTCCATGGAATCTCAATATCATCAATATTCTTTGGAGTAGTATAACCATCTTCCACCAAGTCCCAAAGTTCAAGATCTTGTGAAATAAAGAAACTTCTCAGTCTGTCCTTCCAGTACTTAAAATGTTCTCCATCAAAGAGAGGTGGTATGTCGATGTTTTTTCCTACAGCTTTTTCACTGAATCCAGACATGTTGAACCCTTGGATCTTTCCTCAAACACGGTAAAGTGCTCAGCCTTGAGACTGAGCTCTGATGCCAATTGAAGGTGCAAACATGAGAAGACGGGGTTTAATTGTGTTTGACTAAGTTGATAACTTTTTCATTATTTGATTAAAGTCTTGATCATTTACTTGGAATGGAAGCAATAACAAAACTAAGGAGTGCAGGAATAAAGTGACACAAGTAATTTATCCTGGTTCACCACTAACTTGGCTACATCCATGCCCTTAACTCATAAGGATTTAATCCACTAATTCAACAACTTGAATTACAAAGCACATGACTCTCCAAGACAGTCTTCTCAAACAGCCTGAGCACCCTAGACTTTTGAGGAACACACATACCTTGACTCTACCAGCCAAGTCTTCTCCACACAATCTGACAACCCCAAATTGTTGAAGGCACACTAACACCACTATCGGGTTTGAATACACAAGTTTGGAACTTGAGTAGTTGCTTCTAACCAGCCGATTATAACAATGACTATCACACTCTAAGAAGAACACTTAGAAAATATTTCTCATTCAAACAAGTGTTTTTTTCTTTGAACTCTAAGATAAATTTGGAATTTTGAGCTTGAGTTCTTATACTCTTTTCTGATTTTTCGATGATCTTCTTCTTTAGCCTTGAGTATCTATTTATAGAAAAAATTAGGACTTCAATTAAGTCCTTGTTTAATTTTGAATTGTATCTTCATTCTTAGCTTGGTAAAAAATGATCTTATTCAAAAATAATTCTAAACAAGATGCTTTTAGATAATATGTTTTTTAGCCAATTCTTTATTTCTGAATCCAATATGAGCAGTTCTTTTAGATTGATTCTGTTAGTATTTTGTTCAGATTGAGTTTATAAATTCTTCATATTCATACTTTTCATATTTTGTTCAGATTGAGTTTGTAAATTCTTCATAATGATACTGTTGATATTTTGTTCAGATTGAGTATGTAAATTCTTTAGATTGATATTGTTCGTATTTTGTTAAGATTGAGTTTGTAAATTCTTCATATTGATATTGTTCGTATTTTGTTAAGATTTCTTTTGCAAATTCTTCAGATGAAACTTCCTTCCTATTGCTTGCTTTGATCTAGAAGGGAACATAGTGTTCGACTGGTTCTTGAACTTTCACAAACAAGAATATGACCAAGTGTAAAACCCCAATACATTATTATTATATGTGCGTTTGATATAATTGATAATTTTGTTCGTGTTTGCCTTAATAATTTATTTAAACTATTAATAATATTAAGATTTTGTTTGTTTATCCTTTAAAACCAAATAAAAATAGTAATAATGATTAACCTAGTACCTGTAACAGCCCGATTTTTAACACCAAAAACACGTGTAAATTTTTTTTTTAATAAATGAGTAAATAAATACTTTTGGATAGACTATTTAATGTCATAACACAACAACAAAATCAACATAATTTACCACAGCGGAAATAAGTTTAGAATTTACAGATCCAAAGTATTTAAACGTTTCCAAGTCATATCAAAAGTTTACAGGGACCCATCAAAATAATAAGTCGGGCTGACAATATAGGTACAGTCTTCCCAAATAAATAATTACACAACCAAAAGAAAGACTCAAGGACGTATACAGTCGCCTAGTCTGATCATGCTACCAAAAAGCTATGCAGCCCGAGTGACCTCCACGCGCCCAACACAAAACTCCTTACCTAGCTCCGATCAGGCATCGCTAATTACCTTCCCCTCTACAGGGTACTACCCGACAGGACGATCCTGAATCTCATCTGAGGGCAAAGCCCAGATTTCCACAATTGTAAAGGGTCACCAATCCGAAATTAACAAACATCACATAGCATTTATGTTTTTAAATGCATAAAAATCATCCTCCAACTTAGCATACATCTAAGAAGGGTTTACATATGCTAAACATGCATAAACAAAGTTGAAAAATGAAGATTTAAGCCAAACAGCACTGTTGTATTCGAATACACCCTATGTGTAGTCGAATACACTTGCGAAAACAGCAGGAAAACAGCAGAAAAACAGCAAAAACAGCAAAAACAGCACTGACAGCACTACTGTATTCGAATACAACCTGTCTGTATTCGAATACACTTCAAAAAAATCAAGTCAGTAGCTAATTTAATCATCTGTATTCGACTACAACACAGGTGTAGTCGAATACACCTGTCAAAACAGCAGAAAATCAGTTTTTAACCCTTTCAAAAACATTCCAACACTTCCAAATTCATTCCAACACTTTCAACACCAATTCAATCAATCACAAACACCAACACAACACAAATCGCAATCAAGTACGCATATACAAACATCATAACACGTCAAACATGACTCGCGTGCCAAGCACCCTAATGCAATGCGTATATGCCAATGCACATGATTCCAGAATATCAACAAAATCATCCTCGAAGGGGCGTAAATCATAATTGTACAGCCTCTCACAGACTAGTACTAATTACCAAGGTGCAGTCTCTCACAGGCTAGCACGATTTACTAATGTGCAACCTCTCACAGGTTAGCACGACGCGATAATCCATGTAAGGGTAAGATGAACCATCCAATCACGTGGAATCATCCCCTATACGGATAAGATGAACCATCCAATCACGTGGAATCATCCCGTGGCCCATCCGGTCACCACTATCACAGACGCGATAATCCCCGTAAGGATAAGATGAACCATCCAATCACGTGGAATCATCTCGTGGCCCATCCGGTCACCACTATCACAGACGCGATAATCCCCGTAAGGATAAGATGAACCATCCAATCACGTGGAATCATCTCGTGGCCCATCCGGTCACCACTATCACCATTTACTATGAAATGCATGAGCATACTCTGACTCTCGACAACACAATCATTAAGTAAATGGAGCTATTAAAAGATTCCCCATTTTTAATGCTCATTAACACTAATGATTTTCAAATTTAACACAGAGTATACTCAACTCATACAATCCATCAAATCACATGAAATTGAATTCATAAATCATATTGAATTCAAATCACCACATACACAATCTCATCAATTCATTTCACACCAAATCAAAATACACACATAATTTGAATTTATTCGAATTCCCACATATTGAAACATAAAGCAAATATCCACATTCAAAATATTACCCATAATCATAACAACTATACCAGGCAAGAATCACCAATACCCACACATCAAAGTTCATCAAATTCAATTTTCACCATTTTACTCACAAAATGGATTAAATTCATTTCTCACAAACCACACCTCAAACCCACCAAATTTCTTCTCCCCTAGCTTACAAGTAAGGTCCTAGATGCAAACTAAAAGTTTGGAAGGAGCCCCTTACCTCGATGGTAGCTCGAACAACCGATTACGGTTCCGCGATAAATTCTGACAAATTTTCGTTTCGCACGACACTTCGAAAATTAGTTCCCAAGCACCGCAACGTGATCACGATCAACTTTCTCTTCAGCCGCGTCGCGAGATAAAGCTTAGATCTAGGTGATATGTGAGGTTTTGTGTTTGGAGGTTTTGAAAAAAACAAAGGAAAGAGGGAGACGATGGAGTAGGTACGCGGGCAGGGAAAATGCTTTGCTTTTCTTTCTTTCTAATCCCTAGCCTTCATATATATATATATATATATATATATATATATAAATATAAATATATACATATTAAAATTAAACCAAACCAAAAATAATTAAAACTCTTACACATATCTCAACTATTTTGATAAAAATATCTATTCCCGTTGCAACTCAATTGACAGGTAAAATTTTCTGCAACTATAGATATTTTTAACAAGATTGTCCGGTAATAAATTTTCCGCAACGTAATTAAATTATTTCTCGCCAAATAATTTAAAACGGGACCCACAAAAATATTTATGGCATTTAACCTCCAAAATACCAATAAACTGGCTAAAAAGCCCCAGAATTCACATATAACATATCAAAAATACAAAAAGGGGTACATTTTAAAATTTACGGGTATTACATTCTACCCTCCTAAAAATAGTTTCGTCCTCGAAACTACGCGTCAGCAAACAACTCAGGATGTTGTTCCCTCATCTTGCTCTCCAATTCCCAAGTCGCATCTCCCGTAGTTGGGTTCCAAATCACCTTGACCAACGAAACATCTTTGTTCCTTAATCGCTTAATCTTCCTGTCATCAATCCTCATAGGTGGTACTTCAAATGACAAATTCTCCTTCAGCTGAATCGTATCCGGTTCAATCACATGCGACGGATCTGAAATATATTTCCTCAATTGCGACACATGGAACACGTCGTGAATATTAGACAGTATCGGAGGCAGAGCAATCCGATAAGCTACCGGTCCAATTCGTGCAGAAATCTGATATGGTCCAATAAATTTAGGAGTCAACTTCTTCGATTTCAAGGATCTACCGACTCCAGTCGTAGGCGTGACTCTTAGAAACACATGGTCACCTTGCTCAAATTCTAGAGGTCTGCGACGCTCGTCTGCATAACTCTTCTGACGATCTTGTGAAATCTTCATTTTCTCCTTTATCCTCTTCACCTTATCGGTAGTCTGTTGCACCATCTCAGGTCCTACAATCACGCTTTCACCGTCATTATACCAACATAAAGGTGTTTGACACTTGCGCCCATATAAAGCCTCATATGGTGCCATACCAATACTCGCGTGGAAACTGTTGTTATAAGTAAATTCAACCAATGGGAGCACATCATCCCAGCTTCCTCTATCATCCAAAACACAAGCTCTCAAAAGATCTTCCAATGACTGATTTGTTCTCTCAGTCTGTCCGTTAGTTTGCGGATGGTAAGCTGAACTCAACCGTAATTTCGTTCCCAACGCATCATGCAATGCTCCCCAAAAGTGCGATGTGAATTTTGGATCACGGTCTGACACAATGCTCGACGGTACTCCATGTAATCTCACAATCTCAGCAATGTAGATCTCTGTTAGCTTATTTACCTTATAAGTGGTCTTCACCGGTAAAAAGTGCGCATATTTTGTCAAACGATCCACTATCACCCATATCGAATCATTCTTCCTCCTCGTTCTCGGCAATCCGGTAATGAAGTCCATGGAAATGCTATCCCACTTCCACTCCGGTATATCCAAAGGTTGCAACATTCCAGCAGGTCGCTGATGTTCCACCTTCGCTTTCTGACAAGTTAAACAAGTTGACACATACTCCGCCACATGCCTTTTCATTCCAGGCCACCAATAATTCTGCCTCAAATCTTGATACATCTTCGTCGCTCTAGGATGAATACTCAATTTACTCTTATGAGCTTCATCTAAAATCGTTTTCCTCAGATCTGCAACTTCTGGTACACAAATTCTCCCATTACATCTCAAAATATTATCTGGCCCAATCTTAAACTCAGTCGCTTTCCCTTGCACTATTAGATTTCTCTTCTCTTGAATCAAAGCATCATTTTGAAAATTCGCAATGTCTTCAAGTAGTCCACTCGAAATCTTAATCATTCCGAATTTCAAAATTCCCGGTGCAAACTCTACCTTCAAGTGCAAGTCTCTGAATGCTTCCCACAACTCTTGTTGTCTAGCCATCACTATTGAACACATTGATACACTTCTTCTACTCAACGCATCAGCCACTACATTGGCTTTCCCAGGGTGGTACTGCAGTGTGAAATCGAAATCCTTAAGAGTCTCCATCCATCTTCTCTGGCGCATGTTCAACTCCTTCTGATCAAACAAATATTTCAAACTTTTATGATCACTGAACATTGTGAACGTGCATCCATAGAGATAGTGCCTCCAGATCTTCAATGCAAAAACTACCGCAGCAAGCTCCAAATCATGAGTAGGATAGTTCCTTTCATGAGTCTTCAATTGCCTTGAGGCATAAGCTACCACTTCCTTGTGTTGCATCAGAACACATCCCAAACCTTGGTGAGACGCATCGCAATAAACTTCATATGGTTCTCCTGGTTGCGGCAAGATCAAAACTGGTGAGGTCGTCAACTTCTTCTTTAATAACTGAAAATTCTCCTCACACTTCTCCGTCCATGCAAACGGTTGATCTTTTCTAGTAAGTTGCGTCAACGGAGCTACAATCTTCGCAAAACCATCAATAAACCTCCGGTAGTAACCTGCCAGCCCTACAAAACTTCGTATGTCAGTGACAGTTTGCGGCTGTTTCCAAGCAAGAACTGACTCAATCTTTGCCGGATCCACAGCGATTCCTTCCTTAGCTATCACGTGACCTAAGAAATTCACTTCCTCTAGCCAAAATTCACACTTCGACAAATTGGCATACAATCGTTTCTCACGTAAGATTTCAAGAACTTGGCGCAAATGCTCTTCATGTTCTTCCGTAGTCCTTGAATAAATCAATATATCATCAATAAACACCACTACAAACTTATCCAGAAATGGACTAAAAATTCTGTTCATGTAATCCATAAAAATTGCCGGTGCATTGGTAACCCCAAATGGCATGACCAAATATTCATAATGCCCATAACGAGTTCTGAAAGCAGTTTTCTGGATATCGTCTTCTCTCACTCGGATCTGATGATAGCCCGACTTCAAGTCAATCTTTGAAAATATCGCGGCTCCTCTCAATTGATCCATCAAATCATCAATACGCGGCAAGGGATATCGATTCTTAATAGTCACCTTATTAAGTTGCCGGTAATCCACACATAAGCGTGAGCTTCCATCCTTCTTTTTAACTAGCAACACCAGAGCTCCCCATGGTGAGACACTTGGTCTAATAAACTTTTTTTTTAACAAATCTTCAATTTGGCTTTTGAGCTCATTCAATTCCAATGGAGACATACGATACGGCGCAATCGAAATCGGCCCGGTTCCTGGGTGCAAATCAATGAAAAATTCCACTTCCCTTACCGGTGGTAATCCCGGAATTTCTGTGGGAAATACGTCTCGGTACTCCTTGACTAGCACCACGTCTTCTATATTGACCTTTATCTTTGCCTCCACGTTAGCCAAAGACAAAAACTCATGAGTTCCTTCTCTTAGTGACACCCCGAGTCTGTTAGCAGCTAGGTACTTAACAACTCCTGGTTCAGGGAAAAGAACCAGTTTGCGAGCACAATCCAAAATCACATAATGAGACGACATCCAATCCATACCGAGAATGATCTCGAGTGATTGTAGGGGTAAACAAATCAAATTAATCAAGAAATCCCTATTATGAATAGTCACCCGACACTGTAAACATGCAGTATTTACTGTCAACGTCTTAGCAGGTGTAGAAACAACCAAATCAAAAGGTAGAGGCGACACAGACAACTTCAATCGATTCACACACTCCATAGCAATGAAAGAATGGGTTGCCCCCGAATCAAAAAGTGCAATAAGAGTATTACTTGCAATCTCACAGTTTTGTTGAATTAGATTGCCCGATGGATTTCCAGCTTCAGCACCCATGAAATAAACACGTCCTCTAGCAGTAGAACGAGCAGCCCGAGTTGCATTCACAACCGGTTCTACCTTTGGAGTTGTACAATTCCTCGCAAAGTGCCCTGGCTTTTGGCAATTATAACAAATAAGTCCCTTGGAGGTGCAAACATTAGCATAATGTCCCTCCTCACCACATCGGAAACACCGATTTCCTTGTCCCACACGACTCCTGAAATTCGGGTTCTCCGGATAATTCTGACCTCTATTGTTGTTCTGTGGTCGGTCGTAGGGTTTAGCAATTTGTTTCCCTTTGTTCTGATAATTCACCCTACTAGGTCCGCCGGTATTAAAATTCCCTCCCCGGCTAGCTCTCTTGTCCTTCATCTCTTCAACCTCCCTACACTTCTCCACAAGAACTTGGAAACGTTGAATTCCCAAGGGTAATACAGAATCCTTAATCTCATATTTCAATCCATCTTGAAAACGATGGCACATAAATGGTTCATCAACCTCTTCTCGAAAAAATCGGAAATGCCTTGACAAAGACTCAAACTTCGCGGCATATTCACCCACAGTCATATTTCCCTGATGAAGTTTCAGGAAATCATCACCCAATTTGGTCCTAACACTCATCGGGAAGTATTTGTCTAAAAACCTCCTTTTGAAGGACTCCCAATTCACCTCCTCATGAGCCGATCCCATTAAAAGTCTTGTACTCCTCCACCAATACTCCGCATCCCCTAGCAACAGATAAGTAGCATAATTAACCTTCACCCCCGCCTGACAGTTAATCATTTCAAATATTTTCTCCACCTCTTGGATCCACTGATCCGCTTTTTCAGAACTCTCATCACCCCTGAACTTAGGAGGATTGTAACGACGGAAATCTTCTAATCCTCTTGACTCAGCGGCCCGGATCTCTCTTTCTCGTTTCTCGAGATCCCTTTGAGTCTTCGCGGCGGTCTGTGCAGCAACAGAAGCAGCCATATTAATCATAGCTTCCGCCAAAATGTCATCCCGATTAACGTTGACCCTTGGAGCATCATTCCTTCTCGGTGGCATGGTTTCCTACAAAACCAGCATCGAGAAGAAATCTCAAAACCACTTTGAAAAATTCAAAGGATAGCCTGCGACTATAACAACGCAAAACTAAAGAGAACCCGACAACTCAGACGAATCACCCTGACGCATGATCAGACAACAACTCCCAACCTACAGGTTTACCTACAATATCTAACCATAACTCCACATTTCCAAGGAAACCCAAACCAAAGCTCTGATACCACAATTGTAACAGCCCGATTTTTAACACCAAAAACACGTGTAAATTTTTTTTTTTAATAAATGAGTAAATAAATACTTTTGGATAGACTATTTAATGTCATAACACAACAACAAAATCAACATAATTTACCACAGCGGAAATAAGTTTAGAATTTACAGATCCAAAGTATTTAAACGTTTCCAAGTCATATCAAAAGTTTACAGGGACCCATCAAAATAATAAGTCGGGCTGACAATATAGGTACAGTCTTCCCAAATAAATAATTACACAACCAAAAGAAAGACTCAAGGACGTATACAGTCGCATAGTCTGATCATGCTACCAAAAAGCTATGCAGCCCGGGTGACCTCCACGCGCCCAACACAAAACTCCTTACCTAGCTCCGATCAGGCATCGCTAATTACCTTCCCCTCTCCAGGGTACTACCCGGCAGGACGATCCTGAATCTCATCTGAGGGCAAAGCCCAGATTTCCACAATTGTAAAGGGTCACCAATCCGAAATTAACAAACATCACATAGCATTTATGTTTTTAAATGCATAAAAATCATCCTCCAACTTAGCATACATCTAAGAAGGGTTTACATATGCTAAACATGCATAAACAAAGTTGAAAAATAAAGATTTAAGCCAAACAGCACTGTTGTATTCGAATACACCCTATGTGTAGTCGAATACACTTGCGAAAACAGCAGAAAAACAGCAAAAACAGCACTGACAGCACTACTGTATTCGAATACAACCTGTCTGTATTCGAATACACTTCAAAAAAATCAAGTCAGTAGTTAATTTAATCATCTGTATTCGACTACAACACAGGTGTAGTCGAATACACCTGTCAAAACAGCAGAAAATCAGTTTTTAACCCTTTCAAAAACATTCCAACACTTCCAAATTCATTCCAACACTTTCAACACCAATTCAATCAATCACAAACACCAACACAACACAAATCGCAATCAAGTACGCATATACAAACATCATAACACGTCAAACATGACTCGCGTGCCAAGCACCCTAATGCAATGCGTATATGCCAATGCACATGATTCCGGAATATCAACAAAATCCTCCTCGAAGGGGCGTAAATCATAATTGTACAGCCTCTCACAGACTAGTACTAATTACCAAGGTGCAGTCTCTCACAGGCTAGCACGATTTACTAATGTGCAACCTCTCACAGGTTAGCACGACGCGATAATCCATGTAAGGGTAAGATGAACCATCCAATCACGTGGAATCATCCCCTATACGGATAAGATGAACCATCCAATCACGTGGAATCATCCCGTGGCCCATCCGGTCACCACTGTCACAGACGCGATAATCCCCGTAAGGATAAGATGAACCATCCAATCACGTGGAATCATCTCGTGGCCCATCCGGTCACCACTATCACAGACGCGATAATCCCCGTAAGGATAAGATGAACCATCCAATCACGTGGAATCATCTCGTGGCCCATCCGGTCACCACTATCACCATTTACTATGAAATGCATGAGCATACTCTGACTCTCGACAACACAATCATTAAGTAAATGCAGCTATTAGAAGATTCCCCATTTTTAATGCTCATTAACACTAATGATTTTCAAATTTAACACAGAGTATACTCAACTCATACAATCCATCAAATCACATGAAATTGAATTCATAAATCATATTGAATTCAAATCACCACATACACAATCTCATCAATTCATTTCACACCAAATCAAAATACACACATAATTTGCATTTATTTGAATTCCCACATATTGAAACATAAAGCAAATATCCACATTCAAAATATTACCCATAATCATAACAACTATACCAGGCAAGAATCACCAATACCCACACATCAAAATTCATCAAATTCAATTTTCACCATTTTACTCACAAAATATTAAATTCATTTCTCACAAACCACACCCCAAACCCACCAAATTTCTTCTCCCCAAGCTTACAAGTAAGGTCCTAGATGCAAACTAAAAGTTTGGAAGGAGCCCCTTACCTCGATGGTAGCTCGAACAACCGATTACGGTTCCGCGATAAATTCTGACAAATTTTCGTTTCGCACGACACTTCGAAAATTAGTTCCCAAGCACCGCAACGTGATCACGATCAACTTTCTCTTCAGCCGCGTCGCGAGATAAAGCTTAGATCTAGGTGATATGTGAGGTTTTGTGTTTGGAGGTTTTGAAAAAAACAAAGGAAAGAGGGAGACGATGGAGTAGGTACGCGGGCAGGGAAAATGCTTTGCTTTTCTTTCTTTCTAATCCCTAGCCTTCATATATATATATATATATATATATATATATATATATATATTTATATATATATATATATATATATATTTATATATATATATAAATATATACATATTAAAATTAAACCAAACCAAAAATAATTAAAACTCTTACACACATCTCAACTATTTTGATAAAAATATCTATTCCCGTTGCAACTCAATTGACAGGTAAAATTTTCTGCAACTATAGATATTTTTAACAAGATTGTCCGGTAATAAATTTTCCGCAACGTAATTAAATTATTTCTCGCCAAATAATTTAAAACGGGACCCACAAAAATATTTATGGCATTTAACCTCCAAAATACCAATAAACTGGCTAAAAAGCCCCAGAATTCACATATAACATATCAAAAATACAAAAAGGGGTACATTTTAAAATTTACGGGTATTACAGTACCCTTCCTATTCAGACTTAAACAAAACTTAGCGAGGCATTTAGCTAGCATAGTAGGCTTATTAGCTAACCTAGTAGGCTTACATAGATATATATATATATATATATATATAGCTAAAAACAAACTCTGCTACACTAATCTGCCGCGCTGAATTTTTTTTTTTTTTATGCATATTAATTCCAATCCCTCCCTACATATTAACAAATCAGCCACAATCACAGAATTACATTTTAAGTCTATTATACACGGATCGTTGCTCGGTCGTGATTTTGTCGGCTATTACTATCGGATTAAAGAATCAAGCATATATTACTTTTTACAGGATCTTTCATTTCGTCTGGTTAGTCTCTCATTATTCTTAAATTATTGTCAAAATCTACCGTTTGTGTCAATATTAGTTGAGTTTTCTTCCGATGATTTGGTTACCGTCCTTTCCATATTTTATTTGATAATCCAGGTTCATGATTAAAATAAAACACTAACTATATTTTATTTATTAATTATATTATGTTTGAATACCAATTATTTATAGAATAAATTTTTTTAGTAAAAATAGTGTTTTCAACAGAATCAGTAAAATTGGTTTTTAAAGGTATCATAGCACAATATGGATCCAAATAAATAAATCTTGCTGATTTCAAAAACAAATTAAGAACTTGCACATATCACTTTATTTAATTTAACTAATTTATTTTTTTGACATGTTTTATTTTGTTATTTCATAGTTCATGTTATTAGTATTTCTTAATACTACATACAATATTATTATTAGCATACTTGTTTTAGCATATTATATTGAGTTTAAATAAATAAAGTTAAATTAATGTTTATATCAAAGAATATTAACTCTTTTTTAATACAACTTTTCTAGACATTCCTCTATTGTTTTGCCTTCAAATTCTTTTTTACATGAACATGTGCAATTGTATTCCCTATCTTATATATAAATAAATAAATAAATCTTAATTTGTTTAACATCCAAAGACTTTAGTTATTTTAATTATAATATAAAATTATTACAGTGCTCATTGCATTGTAAATTATTAAGATGCATAAAATAAACCAGATCAATCTGTGTAGATAGAAATGGTGTGCCTCTTCCAATCTTGAGATAAGATAGCATATACTGCATTTCTATATATGTGCCTACAGTTTAAAATTTATATCTTAAAGAGTCTAATTCTATGTTTTTGCAGCCGATAGCTTTGTTACTTTTCTTTCAATACGTACCATATATTGTTAGAATATTGCAATATCAAAATCATACACACACTACATTTATTTAGTAATATATAATTCTGTTATTTTTCATTTATTTTAAATAATATGTCTGTTTATATTAATATAATCATAAGCATGTGTAGTATTAAATATTTTTGGATGATATTGCAAATAGCAAACAATTTATTTATCTATTGGAGCAAGTAATTAATTTGTATTTGGTCGTTGCGATGCGTTGATTTATTTATTTTCTTTCGCGGATTATTAGAGACGAGGGTCAACGAAGACAAGACAAGTTAGCAGATCGGATTCGTTGGGCGAAATCTTCAATTGAGGTAAGGGGTGAAAGGAGGTTCGACTTTTTGAGTATAAAATAACGTGGGATGAACGGGAATACCGTAATTCTCAAATACTCATTCGGGGTTTACTACGCACGGTCGAGTCTTATTCAGTAATAATAATTAATTAATAATATATGAATGGTAATAGTGAGGACTAAAATATAATATAGCAACCTATAGAATTGTGAATTTATTTATTTCAAGATTGCATGTTGTTTGATTTTATGAAATCTTATGCTGATTGTTATTGTATGAATGATATGTACTTGAGGGTTCTTGTTACTTGATTGAAACTGTGATATTACTTGAATGTGCCACCTAATTGATTCCTTATTATGTGATTGATGAAATTGGACTATGTATTGTGAGTATTGTAAACAAAATATTGGGATTTTATTATGATTGACTGATATACATAAATAATGATGAATGTTGTGAAGTCAAATAAAAACTTATTGTGTTGTGATGATCGACTAAGTCTGAGATATGTGTTGTAGATTTTGGAGTTAGGATTATTTTGTCATCATATAGGGAGGGTCTGACAAACCTAGTGATTCGGGGAAGTACAACTGAATGAGCCAGATCGTGGAGGGCTACAGTCGAACTATAAGCTAAGACTAGTAGACCTTGGGGTATATCTAGTGGGGAATTCCTAAGTGGATTAGTGGGTTATTCCCTAAGGCCGGGAGCTACCGTGCAACACAAGAGCAGCCCGACCGTCGCGTATATGGGTCTCGGGTTAAGTTAAGGGGATCTACGAGGACTTGGCCATTCATGAATTGTCCGTCCACTCTTGTAGTTGCATAGTATCAGGCCTCCTAGCCAAGTACTTCAGAGTAGAATGGTACCAAATGATGAAGAAGTATAGAGTATAGAACATGCATAGCATTTCATCCTTGTGACTGCTCTATTGTGATTGATTTAGATTAACCTTTGATATTATGATCTTGAGTGTTTCTCCTGTTTGTACTGATTTGACTAATTGTGTGTTCTCCTCGTTTATCTTATACTGTCACGCAATTTCAAAACTCACCCTTCGTTGTTTGTGTTTGGCGTTTGCGATGGACGTAGATATGTTGTAAGCTACAGGTGATGACTAGTATCATCAGAGAGGTGGAAGCCATCCTGTCTTGAAGACTCTTATTATATGCATTGTGTTCACGTTATTTTGAGCGTATTTTATTTTGGGAATTTCTGCTCTGATAGTGACATCAGGTTAGAACTACATTTGCACTTAATATTAAACTTATGTATGTGTACTTCAAAAAGGATTTTGCTGTCTGATATTTTTTATTTTGAGTTGTTAAGTTTGATGGAAATTTTGGACTTATGTGACATGTTCATGCTTACGTGATACTTTTTACCTTAATAAAAAAAATGTTTGGAAGTTTATATATTTATTTATTCGAATAATTTCATTGTTTTAAAAAAAATAAGAAAATTAAATTTTTTTATTTGGGGTTTAGGGTGTCACACCAAGTCCAATTCAATATTTTGTCCTTTGTCAAAATCTAAATCATATCTTTTCCAATAATAAATTTATCTTGTTGTGAGTGTTTCTTCTTGTAAACCATTCTTGATTATATCTGCTTGTAAATAATTCATATCTTCTTGTGATAAATCTTGATCAAATCTTGTATATAATTCAATTCTTCTTGTAGATAAATCTTGATCAAATCTTTTTGTAAATAATTCATATCTTCTTGTGATAAATATTGATCAAATATTCTTATAAATAATTGATAAATCTTGATCAAATCTTCTTGTAAATCTTGACCATATATTTTTTTCAACTTGGTCAAAGATTTTCTTCAATTATTAATGTGAATCAAATCTTATTTTATATTGTCTTCAAAAACATGAATCTTCTTTCATACTCTGTGAAGTCAAATATATTGTTCTCATAAAATATATTTATTAACATCAAAACTCTAAGTATAAAACCAACTTGGTTCCAACATGATAAACTATCTATTGCAAGAAAAGACTAGCAACATATTACAAGTACTAAATACCAACAACTAGTTATAAGTCTACAAGATACCTAATCATAGAAATAAATCAACCTATCTAGTCTCATAGTTAAGTAAGTCGAACTAGTATACTTATACCTTTTTAGGAACATGGTTCGATGTAGAAGAATGGAATGTTGCACTATTAGAACATGGGTAGATGTAGAAGAATGGAGTCCCATCATGTTATCAACAACAACTTCGCTTAAACTTGGACTTTGCTGCTTCAACACACATTTTAGAAGTTCCTCATATGCTTCCATCCTCTTCTTTGTAAATGACTCATATTCTTCCATCCTTTACTTCATGCTACTAATTTCACCTTCATAATATTTCTTGATGTTAGCAATCTCTTCATTTTTTTTAACATTGTTGGTGTAGCTGTTCTTCCACAACAACGAACTCTATCGGACTTTTCTTTACCAAACAATGATTGAAAGGCTTGGTCAGGAGGCTCACTAGAGTTTTGGATTGAATCCTGAAATTTAGCGTGATAGAAAAAAATCAATGTTAAAATTTGAAAATTTAGACATTAGAAGTGTATAATGAGAAGAAAAATATACAATGGATATCTCTATTTCTTCATCAATTTTTCCTTTTTTTCGCTGACGAGTTATGACATACATTTCAGCTTAGGTGACTTCCTCCCTATTTTCCTTCTTTGCACGTTATATTGGTAAATGAATTGAAAATAAAGTAACAAAAAGTGATTGTGATAACTTGTTATTTATATATAACAAAGACACATAAATAAGTAAAAATATTGTACATCTTTTGCCCGAATTCTAGCAAAATTTGTCGTCTCTATTCGGTGCATAAACTTCTCTTTAGCCCTATTGACATTATTTTTCTTGCTAATGTTCTACAATGTAAGGAAAAAAATTAAAGTACGAATATATACAGAAAAGATTCTATATAACACACAATGACTAAAAGTAATGTAAAGTTTGTATACACTTACTTGGATGGTACTATTGTTCCAATATTTCAACAATCTCTAGAAATGAGGTTCTGGTATGCTTTCAAACCTATTTTTTAACCTTTCTTTTGAGGTTTAGTATTTCAAAAAATGTGCCCTCTTGATATAACATTTGTAATGTCTCCATGCATCATTTATAAGAGAAAATACAGTTTTCTTTTCTTTCTCAGGAATAATATATTTATTCTAAAAATCATTATTGTGATCCACATCTGTTAACTACTTTACGATCAAATAAAATATGAAAATTCAACTCTCATACTTGAATATAAGGCCATATACATTCCTCATGATTTTTGTACACTTTTTTAAAGTTCGTATAAATCAAGGGACAAAAATTTAAGTTCCTTTCGATAATTCCCAAGAAATAACCCAAGTCAACTACAACTTTGTCGTCAGGTCCTATCATTTCCCCATCATTGTCTAAGATTACTTATAGACAATCTTGGATTTTTCTTCCATGTATTTTCAAGCATTGAGTTGGCCCTCCTATTTTTTCTTTAGTTGTCTCTATTTTGACATTAAGCTTATATAACATAAGATAAAATCCTAAAGATGGGTCACAAATATATATATGACAAATTAATATTTGATTATTACCATTGTTTTTGTCATCTTCATCTTTGTCTTCATTTTCTTCTTCCATGACATATTCTTCATCTTCACTTCCAGTATTATTTCCCAACTCTTCTTCATCATCAAGTTCATTATTTTTCTTGAGAAAATTTTCTATTAACATTGGCTTGCACAAAGGCATTCTTTTTGTCTTCGTTGTTGCACTTTGTTGACTTGTCATTACCTCATCATCTTCATTCTCCACCCTTTTCTTGGCTTTTTGATTCTGCATAGGTGCTTTGCTTTGATTCATAATGTGGCCTTTTAGATCTTGGTTTTATCTTGGTCCTTGATTGTTAGTCATTGATGCTTCATTTGAGACTTTCTTGCATTGTCAAACTTCTTTTTTGTTGAATCAAGATCCCTATTTGAAGATATATTTGTTTGACCAATTGCTGCAACACTAACTAAAACCACAACAACACTATGAAAAAAATAGATAAAGTAATATGTTAGTTACTGATACGTATGAATGAGACTAGTATGAGAGAACGCGAGAGAAAATGAGAGAAACTAGTATGAGCAAACACGAGAGAGATTGAAACTAGGGAAGGCGCATGCAAGAGGAAACTGCAAGGATTCAACAAGAGATCATATGAATAGGAAGAGGAATTGCAACATTGAAATTGGAAGAGGAAACTATGAGACATTGAGTTAGGCTTCATGGGAAAAGGAACGCGGAAACTAAGAGAGATTGATTCGGGGAGAGAGGAGCATGATACCTACGAGAGGTTGAGGTGCGATTGAGTTATGGTGGAGCATGGAGGAATAGATTTAGTTAGGGTTCTACTTCTCTTCAACAAAATAAAGAAAACTAAATGTGTAACACACTTTATGTCTCACTTTTTATAGCCTAAGACCACATTTAAAATGTTTAGTTATTAAATTTTAATAGTCAACAGTTTTTCTTCGTGGTAAAACATCAACACTTTAAAAATTGTGGCCTATTCGTTGCCAATAACAAAATAAGCAACAATATTTCATTCGAAACCGAGAATTGTACTCCATAAATAAATTATAGACAACACCTACAAAATCGTTGACTATTTCTATTTCCAGCCATGACTTTTTAGCCGTAGCTAAATGAAGTGTATAATCTAAAGTAAAAAATATTGTAGTGACATATGTCAATACTCAAAATCGTTGAACTCAAGTGATTCCTTAGTTTAACTGAATAATCAATTGTTTGAGATAATTCAAGTTCGACCATTTATTGGATCAAACAATCTTCAGTTAAATAATTTACTTACTTTCTAGTCGAATTTCAAATTATTTGTCGCACTGCCCATTAAACCGAAGGTTAAAACAAAATATAGGTACACTATTCTTATTGTATTGTAAAATCATAATTTGTTTAATTTTAGATATATTTAAATTAAATTGAAATTAGATATTTTGATTGATTGAATATTTTGATTGTATTATATTGAATAATTAATTTAGTAAATCAAAATAGTATTGTTACATTGGATTGTAATCTTAACTAAATTGTCATTCTCATTCAAGTAATTTTTATTAATTTATTTTAATCAAGATAGGGGATCCAATTATGTTTGAACTATGCACTTCTATTTTTTATGATATTAATTGTTGTACGAATTCTATTACGTAGCATAAGATTTTGGATTAAATATTGAACCGAAAAAAGAATGAAATATTAAAGACTTAAAGCATGAAGTTTAATTGTATTTATCATTTTACAACTTATTGAAATTGAGAAAGATCATAGATACATTCACATCACATGCATGGTTGTACTTGTATCAGCTAGCAGTACAAATAAGAGTTCCATCAGCTTTGTAAATTTTACAGCCAGTTGATGCAAGGCAACAGTTGCACGGTGGATTGAGGTGTTGGTCACCTGAAGAAGGGCAAGTCATGTATCCAGCTGAATCATAGCAAATTAGTGGGCAAACTTTTGCATCAACAAATTTCAGATTGCCTCCTAAAAGAATTGCACCTATAGGTCATAAACAAAAAAATGTTAGATTAATTTTTTTTTTTAATAATTTGATAAATATTGTTTTTTATTTTCAAGGGACGTAAAATATATATAGTCATGATCTAAAGGTGGACTTTCTTTTATTATATTTTTCTTTTTACATGTTTATTAATAAAATATTCAACAATAATATATATACACATATAATTTCTATATACTCACTTGACACCTTACTTTCTCTCTTTTTACCGTACCTGTAAGAGTAATTTTTTGTACATCTATTTAACACCCTAATAAAGTATTTAATATACAAAAGTAATTTTATTTATTATTTAAAATTTCTTTTTTCTACCCTGAACCAGAACAAACGGTGGGTGTCAAATAGCGTGTATACGAATCTTTTTTCTAAAATATTATATCTACTTTTTTTTATCATTATAAAATTCTTTTTTTACCAAAAAAAAATACATATCTACCATTGGACAATTTTTTGTGAGGTATATAATAAACATACTCTTATTTTCAGGAAGAACAAAGAATGACTCAAATGAGCAATCATCAGAGTTTTGATGGATTTAACAATATATGATAGATGCGGAGTATACCCGTAGAAAAGTTGACATAAGGTAATAACATTAACCGTGAGATGTATGGCTTAAGTTTGTGAATTCAGTTGGTCTAAATTTTTTGTTTAGGCTGGTTAGTCTCAATCTTAAGCTAATATATTTCTATGTCTATGCAAAGTATACAATGCTAAAAATAATTAAAAGATCCAAAAAGAAAGATATTAAAAGAGAAATTTTATGTTGAAAGAAAGAGAGTTGCTGGGCTCAAGTCAGATGTACCGCAGACGAAGACAAGAAGGATAGACCCAACCTTAAAAGCCATGTTTTTTTCAACACCAATGAAATCTTATGTCTCGTATTTATAGCATCAAAAGATAATACTCTCTTCATTTCCAAATAGTTTTTGAGCAAGAAAAAATAGTCTGAAAATAATTATTTGGGTTTCAAGACAACTTTAATTAATTTCTTTTTATCAATTTTGCTCTCTAATAACATTATATTCATCACTTTCAATTTATTATGTCTTCACTTTGCATTTATAATAATTAGAATCAATCAATAATTTATAAAAATAGTTTTTCTTTTTTTTTAATTTTTCATTTATGATTTTTTTTAATAGATGTGAAATGGTCAAATGCATACTTCATATAAAAGAATCATAGATTGATTATTTATTTTTTGAAAATCAAAGTGTTGACTTTATCAAAATAATAAGAATATCTGCATGGTGAAGTTCTAAAGTCTAAACAATGCTAGCGGAAGCGAATTTGAAATTTTCATAATCTCTTGCAGTTGTTGTCGTATGCAAAATTATAAGTCTAAAAAATACTAAATAATGACTATTTATTAACTATGATAATAGGAGGAACATTTAATATATTAAATATGAGTTAATTTTCAATTTGAGATACATCTCTTTCATAATATTTAATGTGTGTGAGATTCCTTACTAAACTTTTTTTTTTAAAATAGACAGGATACGTTAAATTATCATATCTTACTTTCATTCAATGTTTGACCTTTAGGATATAATATAGTTCAATCCATTTCCTATTGTATATATCTAGTGAAAAGTTTATCCTAAGGGGAGGTTGGATCATAAACCAAAAAATTGTTTTCTGCGTTGAACTTTAGGGTAAGGGTGGTTTGTTTCTCAAAAGTCTTGGGTTTTTAGGCTGTTTAGGAAGAATGACTTGGAGGGTTAGGAGCTTTGTAATTCAAGGTATTTGAATTAGTGGATTAAAGCCTTCTGAATGAGAGGACTAGATGTAGCCAAGTTAGTGGTGAACCAGGATAAATCTATTTGTCTAATTATTTATGCTTTAATTGTTTGTTGCCTCTGAACCAGATTGCTTCTTATCTAAGTAATTCACAAAAACCAACTAGCCTTCATTAAATTAGCAAAACGTTATCAACTTTGGCAAACAAAATTCAACCGTTTTCTTGTGTTTAAACATTTATTTGGTATCAGAGCTCGATCTCAATGTTGAGCACTTTATAGTGTTTTTGGGAAGATCCAAGGGTTAAACATGTCTGGATTCAATGAAGAAGTTGGTGGAGGAAACAATAAAAGACCACCTTTGTTTGATGGAGAAATTTTGAGTATTGGAAGGATAGGCTGATAAGTTTCTATATTTCACAATATCTTGAACTTTGGCACATGGTGGAAGATGGTTATATTGTTCCAAAGAATACTAATGGTATTTAAATTCCAACAAAGGAGATGAATGTTGATTATAAGAAGATGTACAAGATGCATCATAAGTCCAAAAAATCCATGACATAAAGAATGTGATACTACTCAATCTGAACAAAATCAATCTAGAAGAACTGCTCATATTGGATTCTGAAATAAAGATTGTTCGAACCAAGTTTGTTTTACATTAGAGTTTTAATGTTAACAAAAGTATTTTATGAGAACAATATATTTGACTTCAAAGAGTATGAAAAAATATTCATGTTTTTGAAGAAAATCTAAAATAAGATTTGATTCAAACTTATAATTGATGAAAATCTAAAATAAGATTTGATTGAAGAAAATCTTTGACAAAGTTAAAAAGAAAATATGGTTAAGATTTGAAGATGTAATTTAGGTTTAAAAAAGATTTGAAGAAGAGTTGATCAATATTTGAAGAAGATTTAATTAGGATTTGAAGAAGATTTGATCTAGATTTGAAGAAAATTTGATCAAGATTTATCTACAACAAAATATGATCAGAATCAATTTAAACAACATACAATTCAGAATTAAACAAGGACTAAATTGAAGCTCAAATTTTCACTATAAATAGACACTCAAGGCTGAAGGAGAAAAGCATCAAAAAGCAGAAAAGAGTAGTCTTAGAGTTTAAAGAGAGAAACACTAGTTCAAGTTTGAAATATTTTCTAAGTGTTCTTTTCTTAGAGTGTGAGAGTTATTATTATTATCAGCTTTGTTAGAAGCAACTACTCAAGTTCCAATCTTTTGTATCCAACCCGATAGTGGTTTAGTTCCTTCTTCAATATAGGGTTGTCAGGAGAAGACTTGGCTTGTAGGGTCAAGGTGGCTAGTTCCTCAAAAGTCTGGGGTTGTCAAGCTGTTTGGGAAGACTGCCTTGGAGGGTCAGGTGCTTTGTAATTCAAGGTATTTGAATTTGTGGATTAAAGCCTTTTGAATGAGGGGACTAGATGTAGCCAAGTTATGGTGAACCAAGATAAATCTACGTGTCAAATTATTTATGCTTTCATTTCTTGTTGCCTCTAAATCCGATTGCTTCTACACCAAGTAAGTCACCAAAATCGAATGTTGACCAAGTTAGGAATGAAGATACAATTGAGAGTTAACCAATGACTTAATTAAAGCCCTAATTTTATCTATAAAATGATACTCAAGGCTGAAGAAGAAGATCATCGAAAATCAGATAAAAATAGAAGAACTCATAAGCTCAAAATTTCATATTCATCTTAGAGTTCAAAGAGAAAAACACTTGTTCAAGTTAGAAATATCTTCTTAGAGTGTGACAGTTATTATTATTATTAGCTTTGTTAGAAGCAAACACTTAAAGTTCCAAACTTTTATATCTAACCCTATATTGGTTTAGTTCTTTATTTAATCTGGGGTTGTTAGGTTGTTAGGAGAAGACTTGGCTTGTAGGGTCAAGGTGGTTAGTTCCCAAAAAGTCTGGGGTTGTCAGGCTGTTTGGAAAGACTGTCTTGAAGGGTCAGGTGCTTCGTAATTCAAGGTATTTGAATGAGTAGATTAAGGTCTTCTAAATGAGGGGACTAGATGTAGTCATGTTAGTGGTGAACCAGGATAAATCTATGTGTCCAATTATTTTTGCTTTCATTGTTTGCTACCTCTGAACCCGATTGCTTTTTTTTTTTTCTAAGTATTTCATAAAAAGCAACCAACCTTCTTAAAATTAGCAAAAACTTATCAACTTTGGCAAACACAATTCAACTCTTCTTCTCGTGTTTGCACCTTCAGTTTCAATTTTGACTATGTTTTCAGGTTATGCAGATTATGTTCTCGATGTTGGTTTACTCTTAGGTTTATGGGTATAAATTTGGGATTGAAATTAGGTTGCTATGTAAGAATTTCTTGTTCCCAGTGGTTGTTAGATTGAAATTGGGTTGTAGAAAATTTCAATTCATGAAACATACAATTTGTTTTTTTTATTCTAAATGGATGTTTTAAAGGTAATGGTCACCAATAGGAAGAAGGGTTCATGTAGGCGGTGATATGGGTTGTGATTTTCTTCTATGTTGAAAATTTCAATCAATGAACCCTCTTTCCCTTTTTTCCCTCTTTATTGATGTATAATTTTATTTCAATTTGTAGCATCTCATCCTGACTACTTTTCATTCATTGCATTTGTCCAGACCAATAACTTTTTGGCATGTTCTTAAATCCTTTCATTTCCCTTTCCATACTACATTACACTGTCTGGAATCTCCACTTTCATCTCAAACATTTTTCTTTTATATTTGGATTATTATTGTCTTTTGTTATACTCTCTTATTAATTAGGATTCCATGTATTGATTCCTTAGTATGACAATGGTGAAATTATGAAATAAAATAAGTTGCTTGGCTTTATTGTTTAAAAAAAGACAAGTGGACTACATATTGTAGTAACCTTGAATATATTGTATTGTTTTATTCGTGTTTTAGATTTCTTGTTGTAAAGGACAATCTTATCTATGTTAATGTAATAAGTTTTGGCACAACTTTTTACATTACCTCTTTTGAAAAATTAGTACAAAGAGAGATCTAATATTTTGTTGAAGGTTGCATTAAATTAAATTGGTTTAGTTATATATTGAAGTTGCTTGTTTTAGTTATTTGAATGATTTGTAGTTGCTTGTTATATATTGAAGTTCTAATACTATGTTGAAGGTTACTATCTAGAGATGTCTAACAAGTTGCTTGTTTTAGTTGTTTGGATGATATTTATAAAATTGTGTTTAACTTATTTTCAGAGGCCAAGCTAAGAGGGAATTTAAAGTTTAGGTAGAAGTTATTGATTGTGTGCGGCAAATGTAGTTTAGACTTCCTTCCATTCTTTTAATTCTCTAATAATGAGTATAGAATCTTCTTTATATTGTTTTTTTTTTTTTGTATTTTTTTAATAAACTTATCTTATGATCAAAGTTCGGTGTAGGATAGCATGGGTATTTTATTATAATTGGTGTTGTTGTGACTATCTTTAGCAGAGATTATATGTGTCATTATCTTTGTTTGTGTCTCTAATTTATTTAGTTGTTTATATTTTCCCTACTATCTTTTTGCGCTGTTGCCTTTTAGTTGGTTGTTAAATTTATATTCTAATATATTAAGATTTTATAGGGAGAGTTTTAATTTGTTCAAGTTTTAATATATACTTTTTTATGTTTAAGACTAAGGAGTTGGGAAGAGAAGCCGCATTGGATGAACTCTTCCCAAGAATTCACACTAAGAAGAAGGATTCTTCATGGTGAATGATAGAACGAAGAAAACATACGTATGTGTAATTGATGAATGCATTACTTACAAGTTATGTAGTTATGTAATGCTGTATATAAATTTTATATTGGTTTCTCTTGACTAGGAAATATTTAAGGAGAAGGCACAATATCCCTCTCAAGTAGGAGAGGCTTCTGATAGTGGCACCCAGGAGATTGACCTTGCAACCCGATTATAATTGTGTGCTGAATCTGTTGGGGGAAAGAATCAGGGACGTCTCTATGGTGTTGGAGATATGTCAAAGCATTATAAGCTAGGTGTTTCCTCTCTTACACAACATTCTTGTGCAACTACATATGGCAAAGAGTGTTGCTTCTATATGGGGTGACCAACATCGTCGCCATCCTGACTATGAGGAGGATGACTGACTCTAACTCTTACAACAGAGAGGACTAAATTATGGTTTGTTTTGCTTGGATATGACTTTGACACGATCTAACATCTAGCATATGACTTTTTTTTTTTGAAATATCTAGCTTATGATTTGATTCAGACTTATTTTGTGCAGATTAGACTAATGTTTATTGTATGTTTCTTTTAAGACTTGTTTGGCATATTAGTTTGATGTTTATTTTGAGACATGTATGTCAATTTGGATCAATATTTAGTTTGATGCTTGTTTATGTCACATACCAAATTAAGGTTTTCAAAATAAGTATCTTTTAGTTTTTATTGGGTTTCTCTCTTTGTTTTTGTTGCTTACATATAGATCATTTTGTGATATATGGATGGCATAAAAATATATTATTATAATATCTTTGTTGTTTGCAGAATTTATAGATAGTTAACTCATTTGTGTAACGAGAATCTGTGTTGGAAAAGTGAAGAAAATATATGGGTTATACTATTTATATGAGGAGAAAAGTGATATTTCACATTTTTGTGGGAGTAGTGGTATAAATAGGAGGGTAGAAGGTAAAATTTTCCCTATTTATTTTCTATGAAACGACTTTTATGGGCCAAAATCATAGATGTCTCAACTCTCACTACAACAATCTCCACAATCCAAAAAGAAAATTGACTATCATCCGTCCTCCTTACTTCAATAGGGCTACCACAAACTTGCCCATGTAAACCTCTAGATTTCCCTCTGAACTTTGAGAAAACATTTCAAGTGAACTCGTCAACAATGATAGAGGATATTTTTTTTTTGATAAAACGATATTCATTCATTCATTCAAATTGATGAAAAATATATCCATCGAGAACAATACAATTTAAAATCGCTAAAATCAAAAAAGATGAATCTACAAAAAACTTACAACACCCAAGTTAATAGCATAATATGGAAAAACACCTACAAATGTAGCAAAACCTATATATATGATAATATTGCATATCGATGACGCCAAAGTCAATGATAAAATTGCATAAAACCTATAAAGTGTTTGAAATATTTATGTCTCAAGAGCTGCAATATCGATGACCCCAAAGTCAATGATTGCATTTTCACTAGATCGAAGTTGATTTGCTGATCTAAATCAAATAAACACTGCAACGAGACGGGAAATCAAAATGATGCATTAAGACAACGAGCAAAACAGCATTGCATTTGGACGACGAAATCACAAACGAAATACGAATATATATATATATATATATATGTATGTGTGTGTGTCAAAGACCACTTATTTAAATAGAAGTAAAGAAAAAATGAATAAAAGTGGTTAGTTCAAGTCAAAAATAGTCTTAAACCACCCTTCCCTTTACAAATGGAAGAAAAAAAAGAGGGTTAATATAAAAAGGAACTGTCAGTGCTTAGTCCAGTTAGTTAATTATTAGTTAAAATAGTCTGATTGATATTTTAGATGTATTAGTAATTATTTTATATTATTATGTTTTTCAGAATTTTCTTTAGGTCCTTAAGATGATGCCACGTGGATGATTAAGATTTAATTAGAATAGTATATATTAAATGTATTGTTCCATTTTAGAAATCAATTAATTGAAGAAAAAATAAATCAATCAATGAAGAAATGTCTTTTAATTTTAACTCTTCAATTTTACATAAAATAGTCATTTTCATTAGATATGATGACTGCTATCAAATTTTCAATGACATCATTTGGGTTTGTTTAATTTTGACTCGATCAAAGTTTATTATGTAGCTTGGCTTGTAGAGAAAATAATAATAATACTTAAACACAAAAGTCAAGTTAAAGTTCACAGGCTTATGATTCTAGTAAGAGATGATGGAATGGATTAGTTTGAGTCTACTAAAAAATTCAAACAAGGAAGGAATTATTCCAAAAAACAAAATGTAGAGTTCACACAATGTACCATACGTGAAAGGTGGACCGTTGATTTGTTAAATTTTATTTGAATGGTTGTGATCACAAAAAAACCCGCACCCGAAAATACTCGTGAATAAAATATGTGATAAATGAGAGAATAATTTAATGGGTATTTGTGGATAAAATAGATGAATAATTCGATTACTCCTCAATTAATGAGGAGGAGACGAGTTGTGAGGTACTTGTGTCTACACATACCCCTACCTATAATAAATCTACATAATTATTTATATTTATATTTGGTTTAAGGATTTAATTGATATACACTGTAATGTTAGTCAAACAGTCGTTAGATAGTAAAATTATTTGACTTTTACCAAAATTAACTCTAAAGTCATTCTAATGAATGGTTGTGATTTACTGACAGTGTTTACACCGATAATGCATAACAATTAAACTCTTAATTTAAATACAAAATCCTAATTATGTCACTCAATTTGAAACTCACAACACAAGTCGTTTCTCACACCCACTTTCATAAACTAACAAATAAATGATAAAATTAATTCATAACAAAATGCATACTATTTTTATATGAATAAAAAAAACAGTGTTCCAATATCTAATTTTGTGTAAAATTTAATTTTTTATTATATCGAAAAATATTTTAGTAATTTACTAAATATATGTGGATATCCATGAAAACCCTTGAGCAGAGGGGGCCCTAAGGCAGTTTGAGATCAAAACAAAGTGAAGTATTATTTAAATAGTGGTGTCAAAATACACACAGTGACTGCCACAAGTTTCAAAATAAAGAAAATTTACACTAGCATAAGTCTAAAAATAACCACACTATCACTACCATAAAGTTCAAAATACACATAACTACACTATCGTAAGATTATATATAGATAATGCCTACAAGTCTAAGCAAAAGATGTAGTCATAACTACTAAATGAAATGAAGCTAGAAATCAGTATTACTCCTCGCCATCATCATGGTTAGACTCATCCTCTTCATAATCTAGATGACAACAATGGGAGGACTCAGCATGTATGGAAGCAACACTTTTTGCCAATGTTGCTAGCTGCATCTGGAGCTCTATAGTGCGCTGCTCTGTTTGTTAAACTTCCTCTTGTAGTTGTTACTCTACTTTCCTTAGCTCCTAGTGTACCTCATTGTCTTCCGCTTTTGTTTGCTTCTCAACTCCAGTTATTTGTGCAACTATCTCGTTAGAGTGCTGAAACAAGACATTGGTGTAACCTCTAGATGGATGAATAGGATGAGAGCCACGTTAGATACGCTCTTTATTATTTCCCCAACAAATTGGACCCATATGTCTAAGCGACCTTCCGCATTAACCACTTGGCTACCACTACTCGATGTTTCCCCACCTTTGGAGGTCTGATACAACTCACCTTAAAATATTTCCTGCTCAAATAGAAAATAATGTAACATAATCAAATTAATTTTTCAAGAAATACAAATTAAAGAATCAATGATTTAATATTCCTTACATATGTTTTTATTTTGCTATTTCGTCAACCCAATAGTTGTCCTTCTTCTTAGTTGAGTTTGTTAAAAACCTCATCCAATGTGGGGTCTCTATCTAATTCTTCAGCCTTACAATAAATAAAAAACAGCAAAATAATAAATAGGATGAGAGCCACGTTTAAGCAGCACAACAAAACATTTCACCAGCACAGCAAAACAAAACATTTCAACAAAATAACTCTATGCATTCTTAAACAGCAGCACAACAAAACATTTCATCAAAATAGCTTATGCATTCTCAAACAACAGCACAACAAAACAGAAAATAGTAGGCATTCCCTTGAGCCAAGCATTAAATGGTTATAAAATGAAAGCGTACCATTCGAATGGTATGGATATAGATCCACCATTATTGAAAGCTCCTCCATTAGAAGAAGCATAATTTTTTTTAGCTCGATTTGATATCTCCTTATACAAAGGATCCATCCATATCTTCTCAAGATCATTCTAAATACTCTCACCCATCCAAGTTGGACACTTTCACTTCTTTCTCACTTGCATCAATATCTCAGAAAAGAGGCATTGATCCTTTTGTCTTGAAGATATTCTTAATATGAAAATTATGCTTAAGTAAACAAGCAATTTTCTCCTACAACATTACATTATAAATAAGTTAGAATTTATTGATTACTATCCACACAATAGTTGAACTTAACAACATGATATAACATAATCTTAAACCAAATTTGTCAAACCAGCTTTCCAAAATTCTGAATTGGACTTAGTCATATTCCTACTTACGAAAGTTCAAGAATCGTTCCAACATTATGTTCCTGCCCAGATCAAAGCATGCAATAGGAAGGAATTTTCATCTGAAGAATTTACGAAAGCAATCTTAACAAAATACGAACAATATTAATCTGAAGAATTTGTGAAAACAATCTTAACAAAATACAAACAATATCAATATGAAGAATTTACAAACTCAATCGGAACAAAATACGAATAGAATCAAAAAACATCTTGTTCAGAATTATTTTTGAATAAGATCATTGTTGACCAAGTTGGGAATGAAGATACAATTCAAAATTAAACAAGGACTAAATTGAAGCCCTAATTTTTATCTATAAATAGATACTCAAGGCTGAAGAAAAAGATCATCATAAAATTAGAAAACAATAGAAGAACTAAAGCTCAAAATTTCAAATTCATCTTAGAGTTCAAAGAGAGAAACACTTGTTCAAATGAGAAATATTTTCTCAGTGCTTTTCTTAGAGTGTGATAGTTATTGTTATAATCAACTTATTAAAAGCAACTACTCAAGTTCCAAACTTTGGTATTCAAACGCGATTGTGGTGTTAGTATGCCCTCAATAAACAGGGGTTGTCATAATGTGTGGAGAAGACTTGGTTGGTAGAGTCAAGGTGTGTGTTCCTCAAAAGTCTAGGGTTGTCAGGTTGTTTAAGAAGATTGGCTTGGATGGTCAGGTGCTTTGTAATTCAAGTTGTTGATTTAGTGGATTAAATGCTTCTGAGTTAAGGGACATGATGTAGCCAAGTTAGTGGTGAACCAAGATACACTACGCGAAAAAACGCTTTTTATAGCGCTTTTTTTAAGCCATATACAGCGTTTTTTCAAAAAAATAAGCGATGTAGTATCTAGCGCTGTAAACAAGATACAACAGTGCTTTTTAAAATAAAAAAAGCGTTGTAAAATAGGGGGATATATTGTGCGCTTGTTATACTCATTTTACAGCGTTTTTTTGAAAAAGTGCTATAAATCCCTACAATAGTGTTTTTTCAATCCCTGCAATAGCGCTTATTTTGCATCTACAATAGTGTTTTTTCAATCCCTGCAATAACGCTTATTTTGCATGCACCTATTACAGCGCTTTTGCAAAAAAAGTGCTATAGTAGGTGCAATCAATAGATGCATTATTATGCACCTTTTACAGCGTTTTTTTCAAAAACGCATTGTTGTATCAAATTTACTTGTGTCACTTTATTCCTACACTCAGTTTTGTTATTGCTTTTACTCCAAGTAAATCATTAAGTATGAACTAGTTTTATCAAATGATGAAAAAGTTATCAACTTAGTCAAACACAATTCAACCCCCTTCTCGTGTTTGCACCTTCAATTTATACTCACAATCCACTACTTGGTTAAAACAAATAGTATCAAAATTCAAAATAAAAGAAAATAAATGAGATATTATCTTTCAATCATGATTATACTTGCAAAAAATTCAAACGTCAATTGTAGAATTATCCTCGTCTTCATCATCCATATCATTATCATTATCAATTGGAATATTTAGAACTAATGTTACATTGACTTCTTCGTCGCTATGTGTTTCATCATGCAAGTCAACCATTTCTTCAATTTCAGTTATTTGTTCAACTTGTGCCGTATCTTCATCTTGATATGGCATGTCCTCATCATTGTCGTCCACCTCTACACGACTCAAAGGCTTTGTTGTGATACATGCAGACCACTGATGCTTGTCAGTTCGCATTTCTAGACAAGATACATAATAAACTTGTCTAGGTTTTGTGCAATTATGAAGGGATCATAGAGGTCATATTTCTAATACATCTTGATATCAATGGATGAACTTTGGTTCCTTTGCTCCATCTAGGATCAAACCATTGGCAATAAAACAAGGCAACCTTGTAAGGTAATTTGTAATACTCCAACTCGAAGATATGTTGGATGAGTCAGTAGAAATCATATTACCCTCCTCTAGTAACCCCTTTCACATAAACTCCACTTTTTATGGTTTTCTTACCCAGAGCCCATGATTTTGTGAGAAATCTGTACCCGTTAATGTAATACTTGTGCCATGTTTTGACCATTGAGTCAAGACCCCAAGCTAATTATAACAAGTTGCGGTCGGTCACGCCATTTGCCTTGTCACTGGCTGATTCAAACAAGATATTCACAATAGTTAGGTAAGAACTTCTAATTTATTTCCAACAAACTTCAATAAGGCACTTACATGCGCACTGAACCATTATGAGAATTCTCCATGTATATGAGTTTTAGATGTTGGATCTTCTTCAGTAATGGAATTAGAGTGCAAAAAGGCATTGACAATAATGAGAGAATTGTTATAACATGTATTTGATAATTATGTGCGGTGTGTGTTTAAAGACTACTTACTCGATATATGGCTTGACCTCGTTGCAATTGATAAAGATATGTACATTAGTAGACTTTCTTTCAGCATCACCCAACCAATGTGTTTGCGCCTTCCCACTAGAACTTCCTAGTTGATAGTGTTGTTGTGATGACATCATTCAATTTTGCAGCTTCATTGCATTGGCTTCTAGCAAACAAGAACACTATTTTGAAATAATGGGAACAAAAATATGTTGTCTCTCGATGTAAGTATGACATACATATTTAGCCTTCCACTCTAGCCTTTTTTTTCACTATGCGCTTAAAATTACCCATCATTTTGAAAAAATGAGAGTAATAACTTAATAAATATGGAAATATCAAGAAAAAGATGAAATCCTTAAAGCTGAATACAAAATACCTTTCAAATGGATATATCTATCGATATTGAACTAGACCACCTACTTTTTCCTCATACGGAAGGTAAATTGGACGATGCCCCATTGACTCAAAGAATTCTTGTGGGAAGATTCTTTCAATTTGCATATGATGATTGGAATATTTTCTCCCAATTTGACCAATTCATAATGTTTTAAGGTATTCCACAAGCCCATAAAGAATTGACTTAATTCTATTAGCGGTTTCCATCTGACAATGAACTAAATACAAATGGAAGCAAACACTTATATTTGTTATGTGGAACCTATTCCAAGTCACTACGTTGGCAAATGATGGCCAAGTCCATTCTTGCTTTTTCATTGTCCTTTGTCTTGTTCTTAACATTCATGACAGTGTTAAACAAATTATCCAAGAATTTTTTCTATATCAATGACATCTAAATTGTGCCTTAATAAACTATCTTTCTAGTACGGAAGATCCCAAAATATGCTTCGTTTAGTCCAATTGTGGCTAACTCCGTATCCAAACTATTAAGAAACAGCATTATCTATCACTCGTGGAAAATTTTGAACCCAACCCCATACTTATTCTCTTGTCAATATAAGAGGAGATTCATCATTCGCAACCCTATTTTTAGTAAAACTTTTTTTACTTCTTCTAAATGCATGATTATGAGGTAAAAACCGATAGTGACAATCATACCATGAATTTTTGCCACCGTATTTTAAGGTAAAAGCCTTATTTCCATCCATACATAGCGGACATGCCAACATATCTTGAGTACTCCATCCAGATAGCATGCCATAAACAGGAAAATTATTAATTGTCCACATTAAGGTTTCCCTCATTACAAAGTTTTGTTTCATGGAAATATCATAAGTCAAAGCCCCTTCACTCCACAATTGTTGAAGCTCATCTATTAACGGTTGTAAATACACATCAATGTCTGATTTTGGGTTAGATGGTCGAGTTATGAGACAAGTCAAAAACATGAATGGTTTACTTATGCACATTTCAGGCGGGAGATTATACGGGGTCACAACAACAAGCCAACTAGAATATGGCGATGAAGATGCCTGAATGTATGGCGTGAAGCCATATGAACATAAACCAAGCCTTAAATTTCTTGGATCATTAGCAAAGTTTTGATACATTGCATCAAAATGCTTTCAAGCTTCCCCATCAGACAGATGACGTAAAATGGCTGAAATCGATCTATTATGAGGATGCCATCTCATTTCGGCTGCAGTTTTCATTAACAAATCATAAAACTCTTAAGCATCACCTATATTTTGGAGCTCTTCATTAATCTCTTCCTCGTTGCCCTCGTCACCTATATTTTGGAATTCATACACAGGAACAACTGCATCATCGACCATATGTTGCATTAACTTAAATGGATCATCGTTATCCATATGTCCACTACTACTTGGAACGTTTTCTAGTTCAATATGTGGGGTTTCATCATCATGCTCAGTCCAATACCAATAATTTGGCTCGAACCTAAACCTATACAAGTGAACTTTGACTTCACTTGCAGAAATACACCGCTACACATGCAATTATGACAAGGACATCTAATGCCACCATCTTTTACAATCTGATTTCACCTTACTACCTTCCTTATAAACTATTCGACACCTTTTTCAAAGGTTGGTTTCAACCCCCCTCGTTGAGCATAAAGTCTATCATATACACAACTATGCTCTGGGTGGTAGCTATCCATATTTTGAAGAAGGAGAAATAAAGAATGGGGGAGCGATGGAACTGAGAATGGGAAAGTAATTTTACATATCAAATAGGATATCTATATATACTCTAAAATATTATTAAATGGCGCCTTGTTATATATGATTTACAATAGTGGAAGAGGGTATTATAGGATACAAATAAAAAAAAAACATGTTATTAAAGTTGTTTTTGATGCTACAATGTGTAGTTTTTTTATAAGACTTTGATCTGAAGCACCATAGAGCTAATAATTATGCAAATAAGCATGAAAACATGAAGAAGAGGAATAATAAGAAGAAAAATAAAGGGATGAGATAAAAATATATTGGTTTCCTCATACAATGTGTTCAGCCCGTATCTTGGTTTCCTCCAGCTACTAATATACAAATAAAGAGGTGAGATATAAATATTTTAGTGAGCTTTGAAAATAAAGGTATAGGAGGTTTGAAAATATTTCTTTCATAAATATGCATCAAAACATGAAATTTTGATGCACCTCAAGCTGAAGCTCTCAACTTCAACTTCTTTATATAAAACTTAATTGAAATCATCCTTTTCATAATGACTCTAAAAACTATGCATGACCTCAAAAATCTTTTCTTTGTAAACAAATAAAAGTCACCAAATTATCTCAATGTGGGTCACCAAGATAATTGATTGCTGAGCGATAAAGGTGGTCTGGCCAAACCCCAATTAGTGTCTTGATTATTCTCCTTTACCTATTGAACCATGCTTGGAACAACCTGAACTTCCCCACTGCGAAAGGCCATGCATGATCTGATTAATAAGAATATAATGAACTTGAGATGTTTTGTATGCAATGTCTTTATTATGTCATGTATGCAATGCATCATTCATCTACAAAAATTATAGTGAATTAGGGGCAACGTGACCCTAGGTAGATTATGATCATATGATACATGGATCAGAGGATACAAGGACCATAGGATGCGTGTACCAGAGGCAACGTGGTTAGAGGATGCATGGACTAGAGGAAACATAGTTAGAGGATACATGGATCAGAGGCAACATGGTCTAAGGGTACGTGGACCAGGGAATAATCAGAAGAAATGTGTCGCGTGAAAGTATCAGAGGAAATGAGTCTTGTAGAAGTATAAGGGGAAACACGTCTCGCAGAAGTATTAGAGGAAACGCGTCTCGTGGAAGAATCAGAGGAAACACGTCTCATGGAAGAATCAGAGGAAACGCGTCTCGTAGAAGAATCAGAAGAAATGCATCGCGTGGAAGTATCAGAGGAAACGAGTCTTGTAGAAGTATCCGAGGAAACGCGTCCCGTGGAAGAATCAGAGGAAACGCGTCCCGTGGAGTATTAGAGGAAATGGGTCTCGTGGAATAATTAGAGGAAGTTGGTCTCATAGAATTATCATAGGGAACACGTCTCGTGGAAGTATAAGAGGAAACACGTCCAACGGAAGCATCAGAGGAAACGCATCCAAGGGAAGCATAAGAGGAAACGCTGATCAGAAGAGGTTGTGTTTAAGAGAACTTCTCTAGAGGCAAAATACTTATAATTTAAAGAATAGAAATAAGAGGTAGAAAAAGATGCAACCATTAGAGGTAAAAACAATTAGAATTTAAGAACGACCTATCAGGGCAGAAAGAGATACAACGATCAGAGGCAAAACTATAGTGGCAAGGGTGGAAAAACATCCAAGGCACTCACATTTGCCTTCAGTGGCATGATTTGCACTTTGAACTAAGATTAATCTCTCAAAATTTTATGATTTCCTAAATTACTGGCACAACAATCAAGCAACAAGCCAACAAACAACGTGCATTGTAATTTAAGATCATTGAGTGCAGATTTAAAACACCTATATGCTAAAAGTTCAATTCCACTCACACCTATATGCTAAAA
Organism: Cicer chorassanicum; assembly: GCA_037974735.1. NCBI lineage: Eukaryota > Viridiplantae > Streptophyta > Magnoliopsida > Fabales > Fabaceae > Cicer > Cicer chorassanicum. Next base: position 51,051,057 of record JBBPBP010009779.1, on the reverse strand, counting down.
GCTCTTCTAACTCGTAAAATCCCAAATTAATTTTTGACAAGAAGTAAAGGATGTGAGTGAACAACTCCAATAATCCTTGTACTAAAATAAGTTAATGTAGCAAAACTCACAACTTTCAGAATTCTCATCAGTTGAAGAAGGAGTTGTCCTAACAATTTTGGTTCCTCTTCAAGCTGTGTCCTCTGCTTCAGCTCGAAAGTCCCCCTTTGGATGGATTATTCCTTTTCTACTTCACGGATCTTGCTTGATTCTCTAAGTTGGGGAGGTTGAATCCTACATGCAAGGTTGCTGGGCAGGTCAGACGGTGTTAAGTACACTGATGTTTTTTTAGATTTGAAAAAGGAGAAATGGAGGATTTGAGGGAAATAATGAACAGTAACAATGGGGTTATCCTTCAAACTAATTACGGGAAGGAGAAGGGAAAAATGAGAGAATGATTGAGTATTTTCCCCGGAAAGAATAAAAAAATGAGAGGAAAGAAGGAAATTCTCCTTTTTGCCCCTTCGGCGTTCCCTGTATTACCCTTTTGTCCACTCCTATTTTAATTAAAATTCCTTAGTCCTAAATTAATATGTTAACATTTCTAAAATCCTTATTTTAATAGATTTTAATTAAACGGGTTGTTTATTTAATAATGTTAACTTTACCCAGAAATTAGATTATGGAAATTAATGTTAACATTTGAGTGGTTATATGCTTATTTAGTAACTTTTGACATTTGACTTTTGACAAATTTGCAGCTTCTTGTTGAAGAAAGAAAATCGTTATAATACAAATTTGATAGGTTGAAAATTTTGTTATCTTCTAATTTATGTAACATTATATATCATTGATTTTAGACAATATACTATGCTATGTATTATTTTCGGATCAAACACTACGCCAAAAATGACATTTTATAGCACATCTTTTACAGCGCTTATTAAATACAAGTGTTGTTGTATAATATTTTAAAAATAACGGAGGATACAATAGTGCTTTTTTGACAAGCGCTGTAGAAAAAGCCCTGTTGTAGGGTCATATAGGGTCACATAGCGCTTGCACATAATGTTTACAACTCTTTTACAACGCTTTTTAAAAAAGCTTTGTAAATTGAAGCGCTCTCACATAGCTATTAGAGAGCTTTTTGAGCGCTTTTAACACAAGAGCTGTAAAATGTAGCACTCCCGTTTTATGTTACATAGCTTTTAAAGAGCTTTTTGTAAAAGCGTTGTATATTACATGCGTTTTCATATAATTAAATGACCCATTAGAGCGTTTTTTATACAAGCGCTGTAAAAGGGTTGCACTTTCACATAATTAAAGGACCTATTAGAGTGCTTTTTATACAAGCGATGTAAAATCATTCACTTTATATAAATAAAAACAAATTTAAAACAAATTTAATACGTTGTCATAACCCTACGAACCCTCATCTCCTTTACTCTTGGAACCCTCATTTCCTCTACTGTACGCACATCTACTGCTCCTCCTTTAAAACAAATTGGATACGTTGTCTCAGGTACTGTATTTATTAATCATATAAAATCTATTCTTTTTTGAAATTTTTTGATCTGTTATGTTTTGAAATCAGACTTGGACCTTGGTTTCCATTTTCCAATATTAGACATATATATATGTGTACTATAGATTGGTATAATGTTATCAGTAGCTTATTATTTGTGTAACTGCATTTATATAGGTCATATAAAATGGACCGCAAATGGATGTCTGCCAATCGATTGTCAAAAGAGTATGAAAATGGAGTGAAGTAGTTTGTTGAGTTTGCAATGAAGAATGCAAAAGATCCAAATAGAGTCGTTTGTCCTTGTTTAAAATGTTGTTTTGGAAAACGCGTTAGAGCAGATGAATTGGAAGGACATTTAGTATGGCATGGAATTGATCAAAGATATACATGTTGGATAAGACATGGCGAGAAAAAAAATGGAAACATTAATTTTGAGAATGGTTCGACGTATGCTTCAACTGATTTCGATACAGATACATATGAGTCGGACCGAGTTTGTTGAGTGGTGCAGAGAAACCATTATATAATGGTTGTACTAAATTCACAAGAATGTCGGCTATATTAAAGTTGTACAACTTAAAAGCGAGTAATGGATGGTTTGATATAAGCTTCACCGAAATATTAACACTCTTACACTCTTAAAAGATATGTTGCCAGATGATAATGAACTTCCCAATCGAACCTACGAGGCTAAACGAATTTTGTGCTTTATTGGTATGAGTTACAAAAGGATTCATGTGTGTCCTAACGATTGCATTTTATTTCGAAATGAATATGAATTACTAAAGGCGTGTTCGAAATGCAATGTCTCTCGATATAAGAAGAAAGAATCTACTCCAGCAAAAGTCGTGTGGTATTTTCCAATAATACCAAGATTTAGGCGCATGTATCGCATTGAAGAAGATTCAAAACACTTGACATGGCATGCAGATAAAGAATTATAGATGGAAAGTTTCGACACCCTGCAGATTCTCCACTTGATATGACATGGCAAAAATTGATCACGAACTAAATTTGGGATAGAGTCAAGAAATCTACGACTTGCACTTTCTACTGATGGAATGAATCCACATGGTCTTCAAAGCATCTCACATAGCATGTGGCCTGTGATTTTGTTGATTTATAACCTACCTCCATGGTTATGTATGAAGCGTAAGTTTATGATGTTGTCTCTGTTAATTTATGGACCCAAACATCCGGGGAATGATATCGACGTATACTTGGCTCCATTAATTAAGGATTTAAAAATTATGTGGGAGACAGGTGTGGAAGTTTGTGATGGGTATAAGAAAGAATGTTTCAATTTGAGGGCTATGTTGTTCAACACAATTAATGATTTTCCAGCATATGGTAATTTATCAGGATATAACATTAAAGGTCAGTGTGCATGTCCTATATGTGAAGAGAGTACAAATTGGATGCGGTAGAAACATTGTAAGAAGAATGTATTTCTTGGACATCGTAGATTTTTAGCTTATAGTCATCAGTATCGTGGGCGGAGAAATTCATTCAATGGAAAATCAGAGGAGGATAGAGCTCTTTTAGCAACGACTAGTTATCAAATACTTGAAAAATTACAAGGTTTGACCAATAAATTTGGCAAACCTTTTGCAAGAGAGCTGGTCAAAACTGGGTGGAAGAAAAAGTCAATTTTCTTTGAATTACCATATTGGAAGTCATTGTATATAAGACATTTCCTCGATGTGATGCATATTGAAAAAAATGTATTTGATAGTGTTATTGGTATGTTACTCAATGTTCCAAGAAAGTCTAAGGATGGCATCAATGCAAGATTGGACTTGGTCGATATGGGAATAAGAAATGAATTGGGTCCCGTCAAGAAAGGAAATCGTATATATCTACCTCCAACCGCTCATACTCTATCTAGAAAGTAAAAAATTGTTTTGTGTAAATTTCTACACGAAGTTAAAGTTCCAGAAGGATAGTCTTTAAACATTAAAAATTTAGTTTGTATAAAAGACCTCAAGTAAAAATGTTTGAGGACCTATGATTGTCATATTCTAATGGAGCATTTGCTACCAATAGGTATACGTTCCATTTTACTTGAAAAAGTTCGATGAGCCATAACCAAATTATGTTTCTTCTTCAGGGAAATTTGTAGTAAAGTGATCCATCCTCAAAAATTACTGACATTGCAGAGGGAAATTGTTGTTACTTTGTGTGAGCTGGAAATGTATTTCCCACCCTCATTTTTTGATATAATGGTTTTCCTTACTGTTCATCTTGTTAAGGAGACAACTTTGTGGGCCAGCTTATATGAGATGGATGTATCCGATCGAACGATATATGAAAATATTAAAAGGGTACGTAAAAAGTAGAAGTCGACCAGAAGGTTGTATTGTTGAACGGTACATTGTCGAAGAAGCTGCTGAATTTTGTACTGAATATCTGTCCAATGTTGAACCCATAGGGTTTCCCATGTCTCATCATTCGGGAAGAATATCAGGAGAAAGGATAATTGGAAAGAGACTAATGACTATTTCAAGGACAGAATGGGAGCATGCACAATTGTATGTTCTGCACAATGATGATGAGGCTCAACCGTATGTTACAATACACATGGATCAGTTATCTAGTTTGAATATGAATAGGAATCAAATTGGATAACTCGAGAGCACAATCGAAGTTTTATAACATGGTTAAAAATCAAATAAAGTCAAAGTTTGATATAGACCCCAGATCAATGTTTACATAGATTGAGGTGGCTAGCAAATGGTCCGAGTTTACATGTTTTTTCTTACACCGATTATGTAATTAACGGCTACACATTTTATACCAAAGAACAAGATGATCAAACCACTATGCAAAATAGCGGAGTCACTCTCGTAGCTGAAGCGAAGCATATTTCAAGTGCAAAAGACAAAAACCCAATATATGCAAATCTATCATATTTTGGAGTTATCGAGCACATATGGGAGTTAGACTACACAATTTTTCGTGTTCCCATATTTGGTTGCAAGTGGGTCGATAATAATAATGGCGTTCGGATTGATGGGTCAGGGTTCTTGCATGTCGATTTTAATAGGGTGGGATACAAATATGAGACTTTTATTTTAGCGTCGCAAGCTCAACAAGTGTTTTATGTCACTGATCCTGCTGATGAGAAATGGTCTGTTGTCCTATCGACCAATAAAATAAGTGATGATAATAATAATGATGATGAAGATGTTGGTAATGATCTTTTCTTTGCAACATCACAACCACATGAAATTGATTCAACTGATGATGGTTTATATCTTAGAGATGATCATGATGAGGGAATTTGGATTAATCCATCGTTTCGTATCGTTAATGGACAAACAAATGTGAATCCCACCATGAAAAAAAGAAGGGCATCTTAATGTGTTTAATTGTTTTATATAAGCCATGTAATCTGAACTGAGTTCATGTAATTTAATTATTTGATCTGCCATAATTGAGCATTTTATTATTTAGCTTGAACAGTATTTGATTTTCTGCTTATACTTATTTTACTTATTTTTAGCTTATATTTAGCTTGATCTTAGTGTTTTATACTAAGTTCATGTAATTTAAGTGTTTGACCTGCCAGAATTGATTTTCTGCTTATATTGAACTTGAAAAAGCTTTGTTTGAGTAATGGGAATTTTTCTTGAACTAGAACTGATCATCCAAATATGAGCTGATCATGTAATTTAGCATTGATATATATATATATATATATATATATATATATAGGTATTTAACTAATTATTTGGAAGAAAAAAATCCAAATATAAGTATTTTACTAATTATTTAGCATTTGTAATTTTACAGCGCTTTTGCAAATAAGCGCTATAAAAAGCCTTTAAAAAAAATAAGGAGGTCGCATAGCGCTTACACATAATAAAACAAAGAGGTCTTTTAAAGCGCTTTTTGGAAAAACGCAGTAAAAGGCTTTTAATAAAATAAAATAAGGAGATCTTTTAAAGCGCTTGTTGCATAAGCGCTGCAAAAGGGTCACATAGCGCTTGCACATAATAAAACAAAGAAGCCTTTTAAAGCGCTTTGTGGAAAAGCGCTCTAAAAGGGTCACATAGCGCTTGCACATAATAAAACAAAGAAGCCTGTTGAAGCGCTTTGTGTAAAAGCGCTCTAAAAGGGTCACATAGCGCATAAAACAAAGCAACCATTTAAAGCTCTTTGTGGAAGCACTATAAAAGGGTCACATAGCGCTTGCACATAATAAAACAAAGAAGCCTTTTAAAGCTCTTTGTGGAAAAGCGCTGTAAAAGAGTCACATAGCGCTTGCACATAATAAAACAAAGAAGCCTCATAAGTGCTTTGTGGAAAAGCGTTGTAAAAGGCTTTTTCAAAAATAAAATAAGGAGGTCTTTTACAGCGCTTTTGGACAAGCGCTTTAAAAGGCTTCTAAAAAAGCGTTGTAATAGGGTTTTATATATAACAGTAAAGCGCATCAGTTTCCTCTTCATTACGTAAACTTCATATGCTTGTTTCCTCCTCCTCTTCATTCTCATTCTCATTGCGAACCCTACAAACCATATTGGCAACCATCTCCATTGCGGACCATCTCTACTACTATCCCTCATTGAAATACGTACTCTTCTCATTGCGAACCATCTTTGTTACTAACCTTCATTATGTATTTCTACGAACCCTACTCTCGTACGAACCAATCGTATTTATGCGCTGTTCCTTCTTAAACAAAGTCGTAACCCTACGAACCCTACGTATTTCTTCGCACTCTTCACTCTTCAAGATTGTATTTATTAAATTTTTTGTTTCACTAAAATGCATGTTAAACTTATACTGCTACGTACTTAGACTAGTACTGCATGTTTAACTTGTTGAAGTTATACTGAACTGCATGTTGAACTTGTTGTAGATAAATGGATACCAACAAGGATTTAGATCGTCAAAATGAGGAAGTTGTCACCACTAAGACTTATGAAAATGAAGTTAAACATGGTGCAACCATTATGCAAAATGTCATAAAAGCAAGAAGTAATGGCATAAAATTTGAGGTATACTATACATTCTTTGCTATTTATTTTTTATCTTTTTTCAAAGCATGTACTTACTATATGAGTTTATTAGGTGGGATAGAATGAAAGTGGCCAGCCAATTGAGCCCAACAGTTCCATGTTTGTAAGTTATATTGGTGCTGTTGTTCGTCAGAATATCCCCATCACAATTGACGATTGGAGAGATAAGGCGTTGAAGGATGCAAAAGATATATTGTGGACTGATATACAAGTAACTTTTTTACTCCACTTTTTTGTTACTTATAATTTTTCTATTGAAATACTTTACTCAAACTATATCTTTATTTGGTTTGCAGACTGCTTTTGATGTTGTCGGGGTGAGAAAGACTTACGTGCTTAGAGTTGTCGGAAAATTACACCGGGGATTTAGATCTCATCTCTCAAACTGCTATCTAAGAGATCGTGATGGAAATATGAAAGTTGAAGCTCCAAAAATATATAAACACTATATATCAAATGATGAATGGAGCACGTTTGTGGTAAGTGATTAATTTATTATCATTTGTGTTTTGTTATTCATATTCATAGCGTATTGTAAATTTTTACACGATTGTTATTTTTTTTGTATAGAGTATAAGTACGGCAAATCGCGAGGGGGCCAAAAATCCAACGCACCCATACAAAAAATCTCGTATGAGATATGCACGTTTAGAGCAAAAACTTGTAAGTAATTAAACATCACTTTTATATAATGTGGTACATTATAAACTATAGTTTCTAACTAATATTTTGTTTATGATCTTAACGAATAGCTACAAGAGACCCAGTCCGATCAACCATTGGGTCGTCATATTTTGTCAAAGGAGGCTCTTGTAAATAAAGATGGAATTGTTGATACTGAAAATGTTCAAAAAGTGATACATTTTTGTGTAAGTATATTATCACTTTAATGTTGTATTTTAAAAATGATATTGAACTTATCTTTTTAATCCTACATGTATTTTAGGACAATCTCGAACAAAGTTCGGAAAATCAAGAGGAGAACAAAGCTAGTTGCAGGGACATACTCGGTAAAGTGTTTAATGTTCCCTGAATTTTCTGGCCGCGTGAGGGGGAAAGAATTTGACGTAACTCCTAAAAGCTATTAATTGAAATGTATGTTTAATTGATATGTATATTTAATTGCACGATATATGATTATGATTGATTATATTTAATTGCTGATTTTTTCCGCTGTTAACTTTAATTTCACATTGATTTAGATTTAGACAAAGTCTAAAGGGAATGACAAGAAGATTCATCGCAACGAGTCAGTCACATCACCAGAAAAAGGTTTGTCACATTTATTCTGTCAGTTTGTCATTTTTTTAGATTCAATTAACTAACAAATTGATTAACCTCATTTTTTCAGATTCAATCAAAACCACCCGCACATCAAACCAGCTGCCAGAATAAAGCCGCACCACAGCTAGATGTTCATGGTAAAAATAAAGCTGGCAAACTTCAAAAATTGGAGGGTAATAAAGTTGGAAAACTTCAAAAGCTAGAGTGTAATAAAGCTGCCAAAGTTCAAAAATTGGATCCGAGAAAATCAGTTGGTTCTCCTAAAATAAGTCATCCACGCCTTGCTCGATATTGGTCGTTTCTTGACATACAGGCAAAAACAAATATGGACAGCAACGATTCACGCATCATAAGCATGGATAAAGCTATTTTGGAATATGAGTATGAAGAACTACATGAAAAAGAGCTCATATACGAACTTCTCAACCATAAGGAGCTGAGTGCTACTGTCATCAGCTTATACATTAGGTAAAAATTACTTTTAATTGCATTTATTGGTAACTAATTTAATTTATCTAATTAATCTAATTTGAAATTTTCATTGAAGGTTTTTGTATGAGAAGTTGGTGTGCACGCGCAAAATGTCAGATAGATTTTCATTCTTGTCTCCGCATAAGCTTTCAATGTTTAAACTCGATTCAGTTAATGTAAAGAAATATGTTGTAGATATCCTTTTGGGAAATAAAGAGAAGGATAAGTTGTTCCTTGCACCATATAATTCAGGGTAATTATATATTCTTTATTTATGTCTTTTTGAATTTATGAGATCTTAATTTATTAGTTGCGTAAACAAAATCGCCAACCAAATTTTTGTTGTTGTAGGGCACATTGAGTGTTATTTGCAATCAATGTGACCTCTAATGTTATATACTATTTAGATCCCTTGCACGACCATTACAATAATCACTCGGATATAAAGACTATCTTCGACACGTAAGTAATATTAATTTATTTCTTACATATATATATATAAATAATGTGTTTGTTAATGCTATAATAATCACATTTATTTATTTGATAGTGCTTTATCAAAGGGGTGCTACAGTGTCGAAGCAAAAGTCAAATAACATCACATGGATTCCAATAAATGTTTGAAATATATGCCTTTAAAATTTCATTTACAATCAATGCACAAATATTTATTGACTTATATGTTTTATTTTATAGTGTCCTCGTCAAACTAACAACATAGACTGTGGGTACTATATATTGCGATTCATGAAGGAGATTGTTGATATGAATCAAACTATAATCCCAGAAACGGTATGGTATTTTCATTATTTGATTTTCATATATAAACTATGTATATATTTGATTCTAACTAATTTATGTTCAATTTTTATATCACACAGTATTTTGACAATTCCAATCCAACATACTCTAAAAGAGATCTAACTATATAAAGGAAGACTGTTGTCAGTATGTGATCGAAATGAAGATTATTTGATTTGCTGTGAAATGGCATGCTGCAAGGTTGTGAATATGTAAATATATACAGTTCTGTGTTGTTGTGAAAATGTAGTTATATGAATATGTCTATTAATATGTATATGAATAGGACAAATTTGATTTGTTGTGAATATGTAGTTATATGAATATGTATATAGTTCTGTGTTGTTGTCAATATGTAAAGTTACAAGTTTGTTATGAATTGATTGTGTAAATATGTAAAGTTATAAAGTTATATTATAAAGTTATATAGTTTTGTTGTTGTGTACTAATTGTGTACTGATTGTGAACTGATTCTCGATGAAAAATTATTTTGGAAAAAAAATTAAAAGACAGCGCTTTCTAAAAAAATGTCATAAAAAATCTCAAACAAGCGTTATTTTAAAAATTCCATTTACAGCGTTTTTTAATAAAACTAGAATAAAAATGCACCTATTACAGCACTTTTTTGTAAAAGCGCGGTAAAACTACTACAACAACCAGCGCATTTTTAGAAGGGATTTACAGCGCTTTTCAAAAAAGCGTTGTAAAACTAATAAAACAAGTAGCGTGTTTTTAGAAGGGATTTACAGCACTTTTCAAAAAAGCGTTGTAAAACGAGTATAACAAGCGCGCAATATATCCACCTATTTTACAAGGCTTTTTTATTTTAAAGAGCGCTATTGTATTCTTAAACCCACACACAACCCACACATTAAACCCACACACAACCTTTTCATTGGGTGTATTCTTAAAAGCCAGTGCATTAATGGCTCTAAGCGTCCCCACTTCCACATTCATCGTATAGTGAATGCTCTAGGAATTTTGCCTCAAAATTCCATAGGAAGCGGCCCCACTTCCACATTCACATAGGTAAGTCTATCAAGAGTACTCCTGTAGCTAGGTACTCCATTCCATATAGAGTATAGATCTCATTAAGAGATTCTATTACCTCATCCTATCATTGCTTCAGGAATCATGCTTCTCTGATTTATAATAGCATGTTCATCTCATATCACTTCATGACTTGTTATTACCCATTGAACCTAATTCTTGGGATCTCCAGTCTTTTAGGTCAGGTTACCATCTTGAATGACTCTATAGGAATTAGTCCAATCCTTTTTGATGTATTTACGACTTTCTCTCTAGCTAACCCTTTCGTCAAATGATCTACTAAATTCTCATCAATGCATATGTGATCCACTATAACAACTCACTTAGAATATAATTCTCTAACAGCATTGTGCTTACGACGAATTTGTTGTCTCTTACCGTTGTAATAACGATTCTTAATCTTCGCAATAGCCTCGGTACTATCGCAGTGGATCAACACATCTGTCATAGGTTTTTCTCATAAAGGAATCTCAACAAGCAAGCATCTCAACTGGCTCGCTTCTTCACTAGCAGTAGCTAGTGCTATCATTTCAGACTCCATAGTGGACTGAGCCAATATCATATGTTCTTTGATTTCCAAGATACAACACCACTAGCTATGCTAAAATATAGCCATTGGATGCTTTGGAGTCATCTGATAAAATGTTGTAATCAGCTTCACTGTATCCTTCAAAGATGGCAGGAAATCTATGATAATGTAATCCAAGACTCATGGTCCTTTTTACGTATCTCATGACTCTTTCGATAGCATGCCTGATGACTCTTCATCATATAGTTTTCATTGTTTTTAGTCTTATTTATCTTTTATTCATTAGTTAATTTAAGGAGTTATTTGATATATTTTGTTGATTTTAGTTCTTTGATTTAACAAAATATTTATGTTCTTATTTCCTTGATTAAGTAGATATTTTTCGTAGTTTTGTGTTGTTTCTTTGTTTTAGTGCAGTGCTGAATTTTGGTGAGAAATCAACATGACCTATGTGGAGTATATCCGCCATATCTAGAGTTGTAGATGTTCCATTGGAGTCAAACTAAGTGCAAATAAAAGTTAAGATCCATAGCTACAACTTTCGGGAAGACATCAAAACCAAATTCGAACTCAAAATAGGAGAGCAATACACTAAACGCCAGGCAGAAGATATGGTGCGCTGGAAGCGCGCCAGAAGCGCGCCTGAAGCACATTTCGCGTTGATGCCACTGTTGTTGTGTGCCTGAAGTGCGCGACGCGCAATAGATTGAAACCCTTATTTTTCTGATTTGATTTCTAGTTATATGAATGAGTTTATTGAATTATTTTTCTCATCTATGTGCTTAATGCTTTTTATTGCATGATCAACATTAAAATGTTCTACGATTCGTATTATGAATGCTTGAGATGAGAAATTCATGAATTTGTAGTCTAGGGATGATGCAGGTCATGAAACCAATTAAATTAATTGCAAAGACAATAGTTTAACAAGAGAATTCCTATACGGTAAGGCTTAATTTTAATCTTAAATCCACTAAGGAATTAGGGGCTACTTTGGAATTAAAGGTTATGTCACTAAGACATTAGAGCAAGAATAATAAAGAGAATTTGTTAATAATTCAATAAAGGAATTCAGTAACTAGGATCAAATTAGACACCAAGGTTGGATTCGAAGTGAAACTCATCCCTGACATCTTTCTTATTATAAATGATCAATTTTATTACTGGTGTTAAGTTTAAATATTATTTCAATCAATTTGGGAACTTTTTGTTCAATTTTAGTAATTAAATATAATTTGATAGTAAAACGCAATCCTTGAGTTCTACACTCGGTACTACCGTTTTATTATTACTTGGAATGATTCAGTACACTTGCTGAAACGCTATCAGTGTCAAAGCTCCATACTAGGTCTTTTACCTGCACAATAGTCCCACGATGTAGGCAATGTCTGGTCTAGTACAGTCAATGGCATACCTGAGATTGCCAATGATGCTCGCATATTCAATTTGTCTAACACATTCACCAGTATTCTGAAAAATTTCACACTTGGATTATATGGTACACAAACAAGTTTACCTTCAAAGTATTTGTATTTCCGTAGGATCTTTTCAACATAGTGAAACTGATCAAAAGAAATTCCCTTTTATAACCTAGTAATCTTGATTCCTAGGATTACGCTCGCTTCTCCGAGGTCTTTTATATCAAAGTTGTTACACATCAATAATTTCACAATATTTACAGCATGAATGTTTGAGTCAAATATGAGTAAGTCATCTACATAGAGACATATGATAGTGCAAATGCCATTTTCTGATTTGTAATAAACACATTTGTCACTTTTATTCACTTTAAACTCATTCGATAAAATCAAGTTATCAAATTTTTCATGCCATTGATTAGGAGCTTGTTTAAGACCATATAAAGATTATTCTAACTTACAATCCTTGTTTTCTTGTCCATGAATCACAAAACCTTCAGGTTGTTCCATATAGATTTCTTCTTTCAAATCAGCATTTAAAAAAAACAGTTTTGACATTCATTTGGTGATAGTGAAATGAGTACCCTAACAGATGTTATTCTAGTGACCGGTGAAAAAGTGTGGAAGAAATCTATATTTTGTATTTGTCTAAAACCGTTGGCTAAAAGGAGAGCCTTGTATTTATCAACAGTCCCATCGGATTTTAGTTTCTTTGTCAAAATCCATTTACAACCTATTAGTTTGCAACCATGAGACAAGTCTACTAAATGTCAGGTTCTGTTAGACTCTAGATAATCCACATTTATAGCTTCTTGCCATAAATTTGCATCCAATGACAACAAAGCTTCTTGAAGATTTGTAGGATCCTCTTCTAAGGTATAGGCCGTATAATCGAGTCTATAATCTGTAGCAACTTTGACTCTCTTATTTCTTCAAGTTTTTATTTCGCCTTGTTTGCTGCTTTCAGTGCTCTTTGTCACAGGAATGTGACTTGGTTCGCTGTCCCCACTATTTCTTGATTTAAAATGGAGTTTATTTTCATAGAAGTCAACATCATTATACTATGATGAATTTCTTATTTAGGTCATAAAACTTATATGCTTTGTTGTTTATTGCATACCCAATGAATACACATTCATAGGCTCTACTGGCGAGTTTAATTCGCTTGGGATCGGGGATTTTGACATAAGTCAAACAACCCCAAGTTCGAAATTAAGACACGTTCGGTTGTCTTTTCTTCACTATCTCATAAGGAGATGTTTTGTTTTTAGATTTAGGGACTCTATACAAAAATAGCAAACATTCAATAAAGTTTCCCCCACCAATAAAGTTGTCACTAGTGTTAAGCATAATAGTGACAACTAGTTCAGTAAGAGTTCTATTCTTTTTTTCAACTTTACCATTCATTTCGGACGAATATAGTGCAGATGTTTCATGTATAATTCCATGCAATTTATAAAACTCATTAAACGAACTAGAATCATATTCAGTACATCTTAATCTTTATACTAAATTGATTTTCAATTTCAATTACAAAGATCTGAAACATGTCAAACGCTTCACTTTTATTGTTCATTAGATATACGAAAGTATAGTCAAAACAATCGTCAATAAAAGTGATAAAATAACGTTTTCCATTTCTTGTTAACGTCCCATCAAGTTCACAAATATATTAAATTTAAAGATTCATATTCTCTGACTACTGATTTATGTGAAATCTTTGTTATTTTAGCTTGACTATTAAAATCACATTTTTCAAAATTATTTAAAGATAACTCTTGGAATTAAACCTAAGTTACTTAAGTTCGAAATCCTTGTTCACATGACATAATCTAGCATGCCAAATATTAAAATCACACATGTAAACAGAATGAGACATTCTTAATTTAATTCAAACGTGCACCAGTGGTGAACCAATTGCCAACAAAAATATCGTATTTAGAATTGGTGTACAAATCTGCCTCTATGCCTTATTCAAAAGAAAACCATAAACAAGATTTTTTTTCTTTATCTTTGAGACTCTTTAGAGAATATTGTTTTGTTTTATGGCTGAGAGAATTTTTGAAATTCTTCCAAGCAGGGGCGGTTTGTCAATAATAACAACAATTTGAATTTCACGCGAGTGAGCCTCCACGAATTTTTCATTGGTCATCTGATACTCGAGGTAGCGGCTCACAACAAACTTTTTAGCCCGAACTTTCTCGGTATCATATTTCTTTTACATAGCATCCCAAACATCTCTAGTAGTATTATTGGAACTGTAGTAGTCATACAGATCATCAGCAAGTCCATTGGGTTAATTCTTCAGCTTTCTTATCCTTCTCTGTTTGCTTCAAACTGAAACATTTTATTGAAATCAGAGGCAATAGAACCAAATCCAGTAATCTCTTCTGTTGACATGGCATAAAGAAACGTCTTAAAATTATATTTTTGAGTTTCAAAAAATTGTTTCAAAATAAATTTATGTCACCGAATATATTATTGGATTGAGTCGCGGACTAGATCGCTCTCTTTAAAATATTTCGCGGCACTACCCAAATTGTGCAAGGCACACTATCAACCACAAAGTCCCCATGATAAAACAACTCAGATACACTGTATCAAAGTTCCACCGCACCGTAGAAAACCGTTCTAGAATTACAAAGTCAATATGGAAGTTAATAATTGTCACTCGTAATATGGTACTAATGACAACTAAAAATCGAAAAGATTATGGCACAAAAAACCGCTCTAAAAGACTACGGCCCAAAAATCGCTCATAGTGATACTAGGACTACTCAAAAATCGACAGAACTACGGCATAATAACTGCTCTAAAAATCGAAGGGACTACGGTACAAAACCGATCTAAAATATCATAGGGACAAAAAGAAAGGGGAGAAGTGTCTCAAAAATATATCAAGCAGAATAGAAAGGGGAGAAAATAGAAAGTTGGGAAATGCATCTAACTTTGGTGTACTTTTCACAAGAGTTTGAAACTGATTGTATAATGATGGAAGCAAACCCATATATATTTTCTATCTAATGTGGTACTTTAGTATTTATAGAGTTGAAAATTACTTAATATATGAGATTTGTCTAATGTGGGACTTCAACAATTTTTAAATTTACACACTAACATACTTTATGTTCCAACATTAATTATACAGAATGATCAACTATGAGAATGTTGCATTGAATTTTTTTTTTTTTATAGTATGCTCCATTAATGTTACATAAGTGTCATACGTTATTCTAATTAAAACCATATTGAAGTAGAAGTTGTTACAATTTCTACATCATAAGTTGAATACTTTAATACTATCAATCGATATATATAATAGGATATCCATCAAGGTAGATGTTTGGTCTACAATAACACATGATACAATAAAATTTAATAATATAGATAGGATTTATCCATCCCTCGTTATAGAAGTGTGTTTACGACCTCCATTTAGTGAGATGTAAAATGTAAAATAATGTGGGTCACTCAAAAATGGAATAATATATGATATATGTCTCATTTTGTGTTCGAATGTCTACTTGGAATGATTTAAGAATAAATAATTGAACACAACATAGATGATACATTTATGTCTCGTGTTCAATTAAGATATTCAGATAAAGATAAGTAAACTAACATGATTATGATTACATAAAATGATAAAAGCTTGTCACCAATTTTTTTATGATTTGTCTAGTAATGATGAATGGTTACAAGTCAATTATTATTTATAATATTCTATATTATATTAAAGATCAATTTAATGTATAATATTATTACCACACATTTATGAGGGCAAAAGTCGGCACAAAGTTACTCCTGTGTGGCTACAAATGCCGCCACAAAGTCACTCATTTGTGACTGCAAAAGCCGCCACAAAATGTGTAGTGTTCCGTTGGCATTTATTGCTGTTTTGGGCGCCACAAAGTCAATTTTTCTGGCTGATTTGGCCGCCACAAAGTGTCATTGTTCTCCTATAAATATGACTCTTCCTCTCATTTTTCATTTCTATCTTCTCTCTAAATTTTCTCTCACCTTCTCTCTACAAATATTTTTTCTCCAACATTTCTCTTTAAGTTGTTAAATTTCGGTAAGTTTTTATTTTATATTTTATTTTTTAATGTTATTTTTTATTTGAAGTTATTTTTTAAGGAATATTATTTAATTTTTAATTTGACAGTGGTGCTATTGTGGTTATTGCAAATAGTTGTTACATGTTTGTAATCTTCAAGTCAGACATTACTCGGCATCAAGTATGTAATGCATTTTAAATATAGATTAGTAATTATATAATTATTATTGTTATATGGTTATAAAATATTTTTAGACTTAATATTTTATTTTAGAATGTAGATTAATATATTGAGCATGATATTATTTTTAAACTTTAATATTAGTAAGATTTGTTAAACAAATTACTAGTAAAATATTTAATTTGTAAAATTTATACTCAAATTAAAATGAAGTTATTTTTTAAATGTTGATGAAGTGCTAATTTTTTTATTACAATTATTATTGGTATTATGATTTATTATGTTAGTAAAATATAATTTTATTAAGAAATTCTAATTTTTTTAGAAACAAAATAATACTTATGAAAAACAAGATTTATAATAATGATCTAATCATAAAATATGTAATATCATAAATATAAAATATTTTTATATTATTTTTAAAATACATAAAAAGTTCATCATTCAAAATGTTGGTCCTCCAAACTCCGCCTTCCAGCAACAATAGCACCAACCAATGTTTCAGAAACAGCAATAGTTTAATAATTATCAGTATGTTTCGTCATTTTCATAGCAGCTTCCTCAACCTCAAGCAGATCAAGCTCCATACCGACCAACTATGCCAACAGCTGGCTTGATCGAACGAGATTTAAATCAATCTCAACCAGCTATGGCTCCATCGACTAGTGGTGGTGTGCTTGAAGATGAATTGCAATTTCAAACCACGTTGTCTCCAACACCAATTAATAATACTTTTGAGAGACTTTTGTCGTCGGGTAATATTCCATCAAATAATGATGCAGGGAGTGGAACTAATAATCAGAGGAATTACTATGATGATTGATGTATTTGAATAATATTTGCTATTTTTATTTTTGGTTTGTACAAATTTATTATACATTATTATTTAGTTATGGTATGTTTAATTTTGGGTTCATATGACATAATTTATTAATTTTGGAATGTTTTATTTTGTTTGGTATATATAATTTAAATTTATAATTTTATATCATTTATTAATATATAATATTTATTTTAAATTGAATATAATTTCGAATATAATTTATTTTGTTTGATATATATGATTTATTAATATATAATATTTATTTTAAATTTACATTTTAAATTTTAAATTTTTAAATTATATTAATAATAATTTTTTATTTATAATATCATATTTTAATATTAATTTCAAATTTTATAAAATTATATTTTTTAATAAAGTCACACATTTGTGGAGGCCTAAGCCCCCACAAATGGGACAGTTTGTGGCGGCCAAAGCCCTCACAAATTGATTATTTTATGTCATGTCATCCTTTGTGGCAGCATAAGCCCTCACAAAGGACAACTTTTGTGGCGGTCTTGCCCCTCACAAACGCTTATTGTTTTAAATTCTTAGTCTTTTGTGGCGGCCTAACCCCTCACAAATTTGTGGCAGACTTTTCCGTCACAATTTTGTGAGGGCTTAAGCCCTCAAAAATGATAACCAAAAAAACTGAATTTTGTGGCCGTTTTGGCCGCCACAAACCTTTGTGATTTGCTTATTTCTGGCTGCCAAAGGCAGCCACAAATTTTTCTGTTGTGGCTGCTTTTCTCCCTTTGTGAGGGCATTTGGCCCCCACAAATCCGTGTTTTTCTTGTAGTGATTTAATGTGAATGACTGATGATTGTATCTCAGGGATCATGGACATGTGATGTATGTCAACATATTAAAATATTAAGCGTAATAATTATACAGAACGGTCAACTATGTGAATATTGCATTAATTTTTCTATATATAGTATGCTCCTTTAATGTTATATAAGTGTCACAAGTCATTCTCATTACAACCATAGTCTAGTAGAACTCGCTACAATTTCAACATGATAAGTTGAATTGTTTAATACTATCAAACCATATATGTAATAGGATATCCATCAAGGTAGATGTTTGTTCTACAATGAAACGTGATAAACAAAAATTAAGTAATATCGAGATGATATATCCATCCTTCATAACTGGAGTGTGTTTACGACCTCCATTTAGTGAGATGTAAAACAATGCGGGTCACTACAAAATGGAACAACATATGATATTTGTCTCGTTTTGTGTTTGAACGTATACTCGGGATAATTGAAGAATAAATAGTTGAACACAATGACGATGATACATTTATGTCTCGTGTTCAATTAAGACATTCGGATAAAAGTAAATAAACTACACAAGATTATGGTTACATAAAATGTCACTACAAGAAAACACTCATTTTGTGGTCAACTTATAAAATATTTTGTAGCTGAAAAAAACCCTCACAAATTACTGACCGAAAAAGCCCTCACAAATACTAAAATTGAAATTCGCTGTTATTTGTGACGGAGAAAGCCCTCACAATGGATTTGAATTTCAGCAGAATTTTGTGAGGGCAAAAGCCCTCACATAATTACACCGTTGAGCCTTTGTGAGGGCTTAGGCCGCCACAAAATCACACATTTATGAGGGCAAAAGCCGCCACAAAGTTACTCCTTTGTGACTGCAAATGCCGCCACAAAGTCACTCATTTGTGACTGCAAAAGCCGCCACAAAAGGCGTAGTGTACCGTTGGCATTTATGGCTGCTTTAACCGCCACAAAGTCAGTTTTTCTTGCTGCAAAGGCCGCCACAAAATAATTTATCAATTTTGGAATGTTTTATTTTGTTTGGTTTATATAATTTAAATTTATAATTTTATATAATTTATTAATATATAATATTTATTTTAAAATTTAAGTTTTTAATGTTTAAATTATATTAATATTAATTTTTTATATATAATATCATTTTTTAATATTAATTTCGAATTTTATAAGATTATTTTTTTTAATAAAGTCACACATTTGTGGCGGCCTAAGGCCCCACAAATGAGACAGTTTGTGGCGGCCTAAGGCCCCACAAATGGGACAGTTTGTGGTGGCCTAAGGCCCCACAAATGGGACAGTTTGTGGTGGCCAAAGCCCTCACAAACTGATTATTTATGGTCATGTCATCCTTTGTGGCGGCCTAAGCCCTCATAAAAGACAGCTTTTGTGGCAGCCTTGGCCTCACAAACGCTTACTATTTTAAATTTTTAGTCTTTTGTGGCGGCCTAAGCCCTCACAAATTTGTGGCGAACTTTTCTGTCAAAATTTTGTGAGGGCTAAATGGTAACCAAAAAAACTGAATTTTGTGGCCGTTTTGGCCGCCACAAACCTTTGTGACCGGCTTATTTGTGGCTACCAAAGGCAGCTACAAATTTTCCTGTTGTAGCTGCTTTTCCCCCTTTGTGAGGGCATTTGACCCCCACAAATCCTTGTTTTTCTTGTAGTGTGATAAAATCACATCACCAATTTTTTAATGTTTTGCCTAGTAATGATGAATTGCTATACGTAAGTTATTATTTATAATGTTCTATATTATATTTAAGAGAAATTTAATGTTTAATATTGTGTTTTAGGGTGCAGCTAGGTTAAAACAGGTGGTATATATATATATACAATGCTGCCAGCTATCTAATGAATGCAGAATAAAGTAAAAATAAATTAGGAAATATATCAAATCAGAGTGATTTGATTATTTCCCAAAATACAAATAAACTTAAATAGAAAATCAACTAATAAACACAATCATATCAGATCTGATTGCTATATGTCAACACCCCCCCTCAAGTTGTTGCATATATGTCTAGCATGCCCAACTTGCTTACAAGAAATTCAAAATTGGGTATGAACAGTCCTTTGGTAAGGATATTAGCAACTTGTTGTGAAGTAGGGACAAAACACATGCAAATCAGACCTGCATCAACTTTTTCTTTTATAAAATGTCTATCAATTTCAACATGTTTGGTTTGGTCATGTTGAACAGGATTTTGAGAAATACTAATTGCTGCCTTGTTGTCGCAATACAGCTTCATTGGAAGATTTATAGGAAGTTTAAGCTCTTCTAAGATTCTTTGAAGCCATAGGATTTCACAAACACCTTGGGCCATTGCCCTATACTCTGCCTCAGCATTGCTTCTAGCAACTACATTTTGTTTTTTGCTCCTCCAAGTAACTAAGTTTCCCCAAACAAATATGCAGTAACCAGATGTTGACATTCTATCCGTGATGGACCCTGCCCAATCTGCGTCAGTAAATATCTCAATGCCTTGTTGATCAGTTTTTTTGAAAAACAGTCCCCTTCCGTGGGAACTTTTGAGACACCTTAGAATACGGTAAACAGCCTCTAAATGTTCTTCATGAGGTGAATGCATAAACTGACTCACTAAGCTAACAGCAAAGGCTATATATGGACGAGTATGAGATAGATAAATTAGTCTTCCTACTAATCTTCGATACAGAGATGTATCCATTGGATCACCACTGCCATCACTACCAATTTTCTGATTATGATCTATTGGAGTATCAGCTGGCCTACAACCCATCATCCCGGTTTCTTTTAGAAGGTCTAAAATATATTTCTGTTGTGATACAACAATCCCTTTCTTTGATCTTTCAACTTCCATTCCCAAAAAATATTTTAAAGACCCAAGATCTTTAATTTCAAACTCAGCAGCAAGAGATGCCTTCAAATTTTTTATTTCATTAGAATCATCCCCAGTGATAACAATATCATCTACATAAACGATCAATATAGTCATTTTACCTTCAGAAGAATGTTTCACAAACATGGTGTGATCGCTTTGACATTGAGAATATCCCTGCATCTTAACAAATTGGGTGAATCTTTCAAACCACGCTCGAGGTCAGTGTTTCAAGCCATAAAGAGACTTCTGAAGCTTGCAGACCTTTTGGTTGAATTTAAATTCAAACCCCGGGGGTGAATCCATATAGACTTCCTCCTCTAAATCTCCATTTAAAAACGCATTTTTTACGTCTAGCTGCTGTAATGGCCAATCCAAGTTAACCGCTAAAGATAAAAGAACTCTAATGGTGTTAAGTTTTGCAACAGGAGCAAAAGTTTCTGAGTAATCAATACCATAAGTTTGTGTAAAGCCTTTGGCAACTAGCCTGGCCTTATACCTCTCTACTGATCCATCAGCCTTGTGTTTTATGGTAAACACCCATTTGCACCCCACAGTTCTCTTTCCCCTAGGTATATCCACCTCTTTCCAAGTTTGATTTTTTATAAGAGCACTCATCTCCTCCAAGACAGCTTCTTTCCACTTAGGAACCCTTAAAGCTTGTTGTATATCTCTTGGGATCTCTGTTTTTGTCAGTTCACAAGTAAAAGCTCTAAAAGTGGGGGACAATTTGTCATAATATATAAAGTTACTGATAGGATGTTTTGTACATGCTCTTATCCCTTTTCTAACAGTAATGGGTAGACTAGAATCATAAAAGGTAGGTTCTAAAGGAACAAAATCATTGGGAACAAGTTCAGCAAAGACAAGATTATTATGATCAAAATTTTTAGAATTTTGAAAGGGTACAACAAAATTAGAAAGACTCGTACCTGTTGGATCCTTGGATGTTTGGCAGTGTTGAGGTTCTCTTCTCTGAGGCACTTTTTTTCTTAAGTATACGTGGTCAAATGGTTGGATACCTTTGTTACCAATCTCAAATGTCTCATTCTCAACTTCTGGTTCTGTCAAAACATTTTCTTGAATATTATGTTCATGGCTTTCTTGACTAGATTCACCCAAAGATTTTGTTTTGTTATTTTCCTCAATTTCTAGTATTTTCAAATAGGATTCTATTATGTTACTTTTCTCACAATCTGTTTTTTCCAAATTGTTTAAAAAATCCAAATTTGCAATTTTTAAATATTGAACATCATCTTCTTTAATTATCCCCCCTTGAAGATGATTACCAAAAAAAGGAGTTTTTTTAAAGAAAGTGGCATCCATTGTCATAAAAATCTTTTTGGAAATAGGTTCAAAACATTTGTATCCTTTTTTATTGGATGCATAGCCAAAAGAAAGACATTTTCTTGCTCTAGGCTCAAGTTTTCCTTGATTCGGATCATGAATATGAACAAAAACAGTACATCCAAATATCTTTAGGGGTAGAGTGTATGAAAGTTTATTATTAGGAAATAGACATGTGAAAACATCAAAAGGAGTTTTGTAATTTAAAATTTTGGTAGGCATCCTATTTATTAAATATGTTCCAGTGAGAATTGCTTCTCCCCAAAGATACTTTGGAACCTTATTTTGAAACAACAATGCCCTATCAACTTCAACGAGATGTTTATTTTTTCGTTCAGCCACTCCATTTTGTTGTGGAGTATCCACACATGAACTTTGATGAATGATACCTTGTTGTAGGAAAAACTCATTTAAGTGTTTATTAAAATATTCCCTTCCATTATCACTACGGAGAATTTTGATTTTTACTTGAAATTGGGTCAAAATACTTTTGAAGATACTTTCAACTTCAGATTTTGTTGTCATTAAGTAAACCCAAGTTAATCGAGTGTGATCATCTATGAAGGTAATAAACCATCTTCTTCCATTAGGGGTAGGGTCCCTACAAGGTCCCCAAACATCACTATGAATTAATGTGAATGGACTGGATGGTTTATGCACGTGAGGAGAATAGGAAGAACGATGATGCTTTTCAAATTGGCAAACTTCACAAAAAAACTGATCTGGATTTTTATTCTTAAAATACTCAGGAAATAAGTGCTTCAAATACAAAAAAATTGGGTGTCCTAGCCTATAATGCCATAACATTATTTCTTCATTATTATGAACCAAAACTGAGTTGAGACAACTACTATGAAATTCCTCTTTAAGATCAGCCTCATCATCGAAGAGATAGAGACCATTGACCTCTTTAGCACTGCCAATCATCCTCCCCGATTTCAACTCCTGAAATTGACAATTAACTGGGTTAAAAATAGCCAAACAGTTAAGTTCTTGTGTTAATTTGCTTATGGACAACAAGTTACATGACAAATTTGGAACATGAAGGACATTGTGAAGAGTTAGAGTTTTAGAAATAGGAATAGAACCAACTCCAGCTATGGTGGAAAAAGTACCATCAGCTATCTTTACCTTTTTATGACCTGCACAAGTACTATAAGTGGAAAACAATTTTGAGCTATCTGTCATATGATTTGTGGCTCCAGAATCGATGATCCATGGAGTTTTTGAATTTGGTTTGGAACTCAAAAGAGCAGAAGAGAAAGAGATACCTTTTTGAGCAAGAGAGGATGAAGAAGTAACTGACAAAGAGGTAAAGAGCTTATACAGGTGCTCTAGTTGTTCCTTAGAGAAATGAGATGTCTCAGAGTTAACTTTATTCTCCACATTTTCTCCATTTGCAGCTTGGAAGGCCTTACCCTCTCCATTTGGCTTCTTCTTCCACTTGGGTGGTTTTCCATTAAGTTTCCAACAAGTTTCCTTAGTGTGCCATGGTCGTCTACAATGATCACACCAAGGCCGTTTTTTTTTCTCCATCTGCTTCGTATCCCTTTGCAGCCATAGCCGAACTCTCAATTTCTTTCACCCTTGTACTATCAGAGTTTTGCAGCATAACTTTCCTTGTGGATTCCTCCCTCCTTACTTTAGAAAAAACTTCCTTCAATGAAGGCAACGGTTATCTGCCCAAAATTCGAACACGGACTTCATCAAGTTCTGGATTGAGTCCTGCTAGAAACATATAAACCCTATCATTCTCTTCTCTTTTCTTAAATCTGTTTGCATCTTTGGAATTCTCCCAATCATCCTCATAACATTGGTCAAGCTCCTGCCAAAGGACAACCATGAGATTAAAGAATATTGTGACATCTTTATCTCCTTGTTTGGACTGCCACAAACGAGTCTTAAGTTCATAAATCTGTGAGGAGTTCTCCAAGTCGGAATAGCAATCGCGTACAGCTTCCCACACCTCTTTTGCAGTGGAAATGGATAGGTAGGGCTTCCCAATGGAAGATTCCATTGAGTGAATCAGCCACCCAATGATTAGGGAGTTCTCTAACTTCCATTTTTGGTAGGTTGGATCGGTCTTCTCTGGTTGAGGAGTATCTCCAGTCAAGTAGCCTAACTTTCCCTTGCCATTAAGAGCTAACTTCACAGTCTGGGCCCATTCAACATAGTTTCTGCCATTCAGCTTTTGGATTAGAAGCTGTAAACCAGAGTTTATGGATAGTGGATCATTTGTGGTAAGGGTTGACACGATTTTAGGGTCACCAAATTTTTTTTCTCGTATTGTAGTAGTGGAGGAACAATTTTTTTCAGTTTGTAAGGACATGGTGAGCTGCCACAGGATCAGAGCTGAAGCTCTGATACCATGTGTTTTAGGGTGCAGCTAGGTTAAAACAGGAGGGAAGGAAAATTTCTTATTATTGTTATTGAAACTGAAACAGTATATATATATTTATATATATATATATACAATGCTGCCAGCTATCTAATGAATGCAGAATAAAGTAAAAATAAATTAGGAAATATATCAAATCAGAGTGATTTGATTATTTCCCAAAATACAAATAAACTTAAATAGAAAATCAACTAATAAACACAATCATATCAGATCTAATTGCTATATGTCAACAAATATTATTATCATATTAGTGAGAATCTATTAGGGTCATATGCTTAGAACATTTTTAAAGAGGAATTGATAATTAAATATTAAGTTCATTTAATAGAATTAGAATATCATGTAGTTGAGTTGATAGCGAGATCTCTTAAATAATATAACTTTTTTCTTAAAACATTTGTAGTTAAGGTATTATTGTTAATAAGGACAACATAAATGCACTAAAACTATAATGCCAATGAATGATGATTGTATGTCAAGATCATAGACATGTGATGTATGTCAGCATATTAGAATGTCAAGTGTAATAACGATCAACTATGAGAATGATGCATTAATTTTTTATTTTTTATTTATTTATAGGATGCTGCATTAATGCTATATATGTGTCATAAGTCATTCTCATTACAACTATAGTGTATAGTGCAGTAGAAGTCGCTACAATTTCTACAAGATAAGTTGAATAGTTTAATATTTTCAAAGAATATATGTAATAGAATATCCATCAAGGTAGATGTTTGGTCTACAATGAAATATGATTAAAAAAATTGAGTAATATAGAGAGGATTTATCCATCACTCATAATAGGAGTATGTTGTCGACCTCCATTGAGTGAGACATAAATTATTATGGGCCACTCTGAAATGGGAGAATATTTGATATCTGTATTCGGGATAATTGAGGAATAAATATTTCAATTAATTAGAACATTCGGAGGATGATATATTTTGTGTTCAATTATTATAATATTAGTGAGTACTTACTATGGTCATGCGCTTAGGATATTTTTAAAGAGAAACTGGTATTAAATTAACTAAGATTAATTAAATAATATGATTAAATAAATAACTAGGATAAATTAATTGGATTAAATATAATTTAATTAATTAAAGAAATTAGTTATTTAAATATTATG
The DNA here is from genome assembly GCA_037974735.1 of Cicer chorassanicum. NCBI lineage: Eukaryota > Viridiplantae > Streptophyta > Magnoliopsida > Fabales > Fabaceae > Cicer > Cicer chorassanicum. The sequence continues at coordinate 51,025,359 of JBBPBP010009779.1, read as the reverse complement.
TGGCAAAAAATTTATTATTCTCTAAACCGTCGACTAGGTCATGCATGGTGTTGAGAAAATCATGCATGCTGTCGTGTTTTTATTGTGAAAAGCAACAAATGGATAAAAAGAAGAAATACTCCTATATTGTAAATTTAAGGGTTTCTTTTTGTTCTTTAAGGTATGGATTAACAACAACACCATCTGGAAGATGTTTGTGTTGAGTTTAATTCATAACTGCCATATAGAAGGTTGTTATACATAGTTAGTTAGTTGCCTAATATAAAACTATAAAAAGACCTATATAACTAACATGTTGTATGTGTGAATTGTAACGTCTGTGAATAATAAGATTTTACTGTGAAGATTGATCCAAGATCGATCATGGATTAACAAGAAGATCAAATATGGACTGACAGATCAATCTTTTCTGCAAATCGTTTTCTTTCTTCTTCTCCTTACCCGCTGCGCATTATAGTTTTGTTCCAACAATTGGTATCATTATGCTATAAGCATGTACCAGATGTTAGGAGAAGCAAACTTGAAGATAAGAGTGAGATTATGATACTTATAGGCTATCATCCCACATGTGCCTATAAGCTTTATAACTCTGTAACTCAAAAGGTGCATATCAGTAGGGATGTAATTGTGAATGAGGCTGAGAAGTGGAAATGGGAAGAGGAACCAGTGTACAGTGAAGAGAATCAACAAGGTTGCATTTATCCTGATTCTAGTGATGAATCAGAGGATGAAGAAGTGATCAATAATGATGCAGGTGAACCAGAAGAAGTGGCAGCAGCAGTGAGACCTCAAAGAATCAGACAAATTCCAAGCAGGCTGAATGATTGCGAATTAATTTCTGATAATGCAGTAAATGATGAAGGTGATATCATTCACTTTGCATTGTTGGCAGACTCTAAACCTCTCAATTATAAAGAAGCATTGAAGATAGATGTATGGAGGAAAGCTATGATGGAAGAACTCCAATCAATTGAGAAGAATCAAACATGGGAGCTAGTTGACTTGCCAGACAAGAAAAAGAAGATAGATGTGAAGTGGGTCTTCAAACTGAAGATTAATCCTGATGGGAAAATTTCAAAACATAAGGCCAGGCTGGTAGCTAGAGGATTCTTATAGAAACATGGTATTGATTACAATGAAGTGTTTGCTCCAGTTGCAAGGCTTGAGACTATAAGATTAGTGGTGGCTCTAGCTTGCAAGAGAAGGTGGTCATTCTACCATTTGGATGTAAAATCAGCCTTTCTAAATGGTCAACTTGAAGAGATTGTGTTTGTGTCACAGCCTCGTGGATTTGAAATACAAGGCAAGGAAAACATGGTGTATAGACTCCATAAAGCTTTGTATGGTTTGAAGCAGGCCCCTAGAGCCTGGAATAAGAGGATCGATCAGTTCCTAATTCAGATAGGCTTCACAAAGTGTGTAGTAGAGTTTGGTGTATATGTGCAGAGTTCAAGTGCAGAAGAAACAATGATAATCTGTTTATATGTGGATGATTTGCTCATTACTGGAAGCAAAACATCAGGGATTGAAAGGGTGAAAAACAAGCTGAAATCTGAATTCGAAATGACTGACCTAGGTGAACTCTCATTCTTCCTAGGAATGGAATTTCTGAAGATGAAAACGGGAACAGTTATGCATCAGCAGAAGTATATAGGTGAATTACTGTAAAAATTTGAGATGAATAGCTACAATTCAATTTCAAATCCATCAGAGACAAGCTCAAAGATTGATGAGTGCAGTGAGGAAGAAAGGGTCGATCCAACAATGTTCAGACAAATGGTTGGCTCACTACGATATTTGTGCAACTGCAGGCCTGACATATGCTACTCAGTCAGTGTAATTAGAAAATTCATGAATGATCCAAGGAAAACTCACTTGATAGCTGCTAAAATGATACTTAGGTATGTAAAATGCACAAAGGAGTTTGGTCTGCTATTCCCTAATGGCAGCCAAGGTGAAGGAAGTGAATTCATTGGATACTCGGATAGTGATTGGTGTGGAGACATCACAGATAGAAGGAGTACATCTGGTTATGTTTTCAAGTTCAATGAAGCAACCATATCTTGGTGTACAAAGAAGCAACCAGTGACTGCACTTTCATCTTGCGAGGCAGAATATATTGCAGGAACATTTTCAACTTGTCAAGCAATATGGCTGGATTTAGTGATGAAGGAACTAAGGTGTGAAGTCATGAAGCCTCTTAAACTCAGAATTAATAACAAGTCAGCAATCAGCCTTGCTAAAAATCCAATCTCACATGGCAGAAGTAAACACATTGATACAAGGTTCCATTTCATTAGAGAGCAAGTGAACAATGGTATGATTGAGGTGCATTATTGCCCAACTGAAGTGCAGCTAGCAGATGGTTTTACAAAGGCTTTGAAGCTTGACAGATTTGAGTTTTTGAGAAAGAAACTTGGTGTTATGAATGTACAACAGTTATGAATTAAGGGGAAGTGTTGAGTTTAATCCATAACTGCCATATAGAAGGTTGTTATACATAGTTAGTTAGTTAGTTGCCTAATATAAAACTATAAAAAGGCCTATATAACTAACATCTTGTATGTGTGAATTGTAACGTATGTGAATAATAAGATTTTACTGTGAAGATTGATTCAGGATCGATCTTGGATTAACAAGAAGATCAATTCTGGACTGATAGATCAATCTTTTCTGCAAATCGTTTTCTTTCTTCTTCTCCTTACCCGCTGCGCATTATAGTTTTGTTCCAACAGCTTGAACCATATTCAACCATCAACCATTCCAATATATCTAGAAATGCGAGTAGACTAAGGAACTCTAACAATACAAGCCATTTTAATAAAAATTAAATTAAATTTGTGTGATACAAAGGAATGGTAGCAAGAATGCAACTATTTTCATTGCAAGGAAAATAATATGCATATCTGAAAGAATGCCTCGAGGACCAAAGAAATGTCCTAAAATGGCATGTTTTATAGAATCAAAAGTAGGAGAAACGTGATGAATTAGATGGGTTTGTTTCCATAAGTCAGCACTTGTCGGTATTGTGTCTTCCACAATCATCATGACTTGAAGCAGGGTGGCTCAACACATGTAGAGGTTTAATGAGGATTTTTTAAATTTTAATTTGACATCATTAAATTAATATAATTGATGTCATATAATATTTCGTTTTCAATTGATTTAATATTATTGAGACAAATTTTAAATTTAAAAAAGAATTATATGTTTTAATTTTAAAAATATTAAAATATGAGACGACATTTTTATTAAGTAAAATTAATTTTTTGAGACCTTTTGATTAAGTAAAAAATTTATTTTTCATTGAGGTCTAAAGCGGTTGTTTTATTGACCTGACCCTCGGGTCGACCCTGACTTGAAGTGGGTTGTTGCTCGGTGCAGTTGAGTTGAAAGATGAAACCATTTGAACCTTACGAGAACTGTTTTTTTATTTTAAAGTTGGGGGTGTCTAAACAATGGATTGCTTGATAGAGAAAAGAAAGGTTCAAATAAAGAATGTAAAATGATATTTACAGGACAATTAAAGAGTTGTAAGTTCCAAAAAGGTAGTTAATGATGATCCTATTTCATTATAAGATTGTTATAAGATTGAAAGGAGGCGATTTTTGACTTGAAATGACCGTTGAAGTGATGTTTAACTTTTAAATGTCAATTTTTATCATATAAATGTATTCAACAAAAAGAGTAAATTTTGGTCCTTCTATTTCACAGAAATGACCAAAACATTTGGAATATCTGTTAATCGAAAATGTTGAGAACTCAATAACATAATTACAAATTAAGTTAGGTAAAAGTACAAGAATGTAGACTAGATCTTCAAGAAGAATCTCGACATACTATAATAATATTATAAGAGAAGATAATTAGAAGAACAACCATCTTTGTCGAGAAAAGGAAATCAATAAAGTTCACGCAAATGGAATAATAAGGTCAACACCAACATTGTCTAAAATTTGTCGACATCTGATGTGTTAATATTAGAACTTAGTTTAGCATAAGTAACTGTCACAAATGTGACATGTGGCTGGATGGGCAATTATATAATGTTGGTTTTCTATAAATAATAGTTCCTACGAAGGAACCATAGTCGGATATTTAGATTATGAAGCCCACTCCTAACCTGGAAACGAATTATAGTTTTGCATTAACAACTATGTTGTCCAATAGAATTTAATTTCCTATAGAATTTCTATCATTTCATTTCAATGCAATTTATTCTGCAATCATTTTAAAATATTTTGGTTACATTTTTGCCATTTATATGCTTTTATTTACATTCTTGTAAAATAATTGCTTTCAATCAATGACGAAACCAAGAGATGGTACCCATAAAATATAATGTAGAATTTTACAAATTAATATTATTACATTCTAATTTCACAAGAGAAATAATAATAGTTTAAAAATACAATGTTCCAAGTCAAGATTCAAACTTAGACAATATAGCTAAATTCCAAAATAGAAATACAATAACTATTAAACATTGACATCATATACTTGCTCTGAGTCCAAAGCTCAAGCTTTTTGTTTGCTATAATACATAAAAATAGAGGGTGAATAATCTCAGTGAGTTCCATAAAAAGGGTGGGGGTAGTTAGAAAATATATTTTTAAAACATTAACAATAGAAATAATACAAAGTTCATTTTTGCATAAAACTTTTGATATAAATTAATGTTTGAAAACCTTTCAATTTAGTCAAATTTTCCATATAATATAGACAAGCTATCCCAATTATTTCAGCGTGAGCCATCAAGATGATTGTTATCATTTTCTAAGGTAAGTTTTTGTCATCACCACAACAGACATCGCCGTTGCTCTTTCCATACGGATGTTTCGTTAATGAAACATCATCATATATCATTGTATCATTTTTAGTCATTTAACTTAAAGCTCATTTTAAGTTAAATCAATGCATATCACAACATTGAGCTTATTAATCAAGCAACCTTTAACAATAAAATTCGAAACACTATTAAAGAATACTACAAACTAAACACATATAAAAACTACAAGGGACATTTCAAAATCTGTCAATTTCCCTGATTTTCACAGTAAATATTTTTAGCAAATTTGATATTTGTTACACCCTGATTTTCATAGTAAATTTTTTTTTCTTTTTAAAATCAAACATTCTCCAAAATCCTTAAAGAAAGTTAATTAACAATGCATTTCAAGATAAGGAAAACTTCCAAAATAAAAAGTTTTATTTCGAATGTAAATTACGTTAAAGTAAATAAAAAACAATTAAAGGTTAATGACACTGATAACCCCACAACCTCTAAGTTGATCATATACTCTTACTCGAAGGCAATTTGGTACCACTGACTCACTAGCTACATCTAGTTGTGCATTGACTAACAATTGAAGTCATGACTCTACTACACCTTCAACGTCATCCTGAACGATCTCCATAAACAAATCCTTATAATATGAGGCGTTTAGTCTGGTCCACAACAAATAAAGGGTCACCAATCGAAATTAACACATAACAATTAGCATTTAACAAAAGCAACAATTAATAAATCATGCATTATTATCATGGTATCGAACATTACTCAGGTTTCAAAGCATCCTAATGCAATGCCTATATGTCAGTACATATGATTCAAAAATTTCAAAACCTCCACAAGAGGCGTAAATCATTAAAGTACAACCTTAACACAGACTAGTATTATTTACCAAGGTGCAGTCTCAACACAAACTAGCACAATTTAGTATGGTGTAGCCTCAACATAGACTAGCACTACTCAATAATCCTCGTAAGGATAAGATGAACCATCAACACCTGTAACCACCTTGTGACCCATCACGGTCACCACTAACTATGAAATACATGAGCATACTCTGATTCTTTCACATCAATTAAAAGACAACTATTAAAATACTCTACTTTTAATACTCATTAAAGACAAATAATTCCTCAATATTTTTTTCACAAAGCATACTCATATTATCATCAAATATAAATACATATAAAATATTAACATATAGTAAACACATATAATCAAATATAAATACATAATCACATCAACAAAATTTATCATAGATTCAAACATCAGACACCCAAATAGGCTCCTATATGCAAACTAAAAATTTGGAAAGGTACCTTACCTTAATTATAGCTTTCTCAATAAATATCGTTATCTTGGCAAAGCACAACTAAAATCTCTCTTATACTAAAATCTTCCATCCAATAATATTTGAATTAGTCAAATTAAGTCTCTGAGACTTTAACTACCTCATTATCCGGCCCACAAACCTAATCCCCTTAGACTATATTTTGCTCACCAAATCAATTTGACAAAAAAAAATAAATCAGACACGATCATACGCACAAGGTTTATCAGTTTCAATCAAAACTCAATTCATACTATATTCAAAATAAAAGTGGTCACTTTCCAAGCGTAACAATTTTCTTGAAATTTACACTTTTTCAAAATTCTAATTCTTCTTTTTTTATAACATTTTGACAAACAAGTAAGGACTATTTTTTTTGTATAAGTCAAAATTTACTCAATGAAGTTTTAAGCCACTTTAAACCATAAAATCACAAACTTTTTAAACTAAGTCTCAAATATCAAATCTCTTCTAAGTTTTTTTTCTACTATAATATAACACTTCCAATTTCAAAGTCCTAAACGTTAACACTTGATTTTATAATGCCCTTAAAGACAACAAGAACGAACTTTATGGTTCGAAAACAACTTAGATTACCTCCAAATGATTTTTAGGTCGCAAGGTTATAACAAGATATAACGTCTTAAAATTGTTTACCAATGTTTTTGGTATGACCTCTCTTTTGAAATAATATTTTCCAAAAACCTACTTTTGTTTTTCATAATATACCCTTACAATCTATTATAATATATTAAATCAAACCCACAAATCCTCACATTAACACCTCAACTCTGTGTGCCAAGTAATTCTATTTGTGTCACATTACACATAATATGATGTGTCACCTTTTAAATCATACTTTCAAACCTCTAAAACACATTGTCATTCTCATAATATTCTTTGATGTTCCTGCTCTGAACCAATAACCCTCACACATTTATCCACAATTACTAATTCATAAATTCTCATTAATCTCTCAATTTAATTGACACATTCTAAATCAAACTATCAAACCTTCAAAATACATTCTCATTCTCCTAATATTGTTTGATTTTCCTACTCGAAATCAATAACGCTCAAACATCTATCCACAATTATTATTTCATAAATTCTCATTAATCTCTCAATTTAATTGACAATGCATACTTGATACCCCTTCAAAGCTCGATAGTGCACATGCTATATTCCTAAATCCAAAAATTATTTTTCAATTATCTATAGTATTAGAGTTCAAAACAACATTTTATAGTTCGTAAAAAAAAAAGGAATTGTGGTTTACAATATAATCTATTCCAATATAGAACGAGATCTTTGAAGTTAATATGTCTCAATCGCATATTATCTATAGTATTAGAGTTCAGAACAACAATTATAGTTTCTAAAGAAAAGGAATAGTTGTTTACAATATATTCTATTACAATATACAACGAGATCTTTGAAGCTCCATCTACAACATGTCTCAATCATGTATTTTTATTGGTACAAGTCTTAATCACAAGTTCTTTTATTTTATTTTATTTTATTTGGTTTCCTGATTTTAGGAGATGAGTCGTGTCTTGATAATGAATCATGTATCTCTTAACTCGTCTTCACCGGTATATTATAATAATATTTCAATGTTATCTTCTTTATCATTTGTGTGCCACAATTTACATGAACTATTTTGGAGCATCACAACTGATAAGTGAAATTTAACAGCCCGATTTTTTTTTTCAAAACAAATTCAAATTCATAAAAAAGAGAGAAATACCTTTGGATAAAATATTTAAGTCGTATCACAGCGACAAAAGTCAACAGTAATTACAAACAGCGAAAACGGTTTTGAAATGAAAATCCAAAATATTTAAAACAGAAAAATACACCAGGGCTATGATACCTATCCAACGTAGCTCATACCCTTGGGGTATTCTCGGCAGACACCTGTACAACAGCACTGCCCCAAGAATTTTAACTTCCCCACGTCACATCAAAAAGTGGTACAAGGACCCATCAAAATAAAAGTCAAGCTGACTATATATGGTATAGGTACAATCTTCTAGAATGAAATAAATACAACCACAACAGATAGACATCTAGCCCCTATACAACCATCTAATCTGATCATGCTACAAAAAACTATAACCCAAGTGATCTCCACGCGCCCCACAGAAATCCTTCTGACACAGCAGTGGTTAGGTAAGTCTAACTCCGTTCCCATCTCCAGAGTACTAACTAATAGGACGATCCTGATTCTCATCTGAGGGCAAAGCCCAGGTTTCCACAATAATTGTAAAGGTCACCAACCGAAATTAACAAATGTCACATAGCATTTAAATTTTAAATGCACAAAATAACCTTTCAACTTAGCATACATCTAGAAAGGGTTTTCATATGCCAACATGTATAATCAAAGTTGCAAAATGAAGTTTTGGACAAAACTGCACTATCGTATTCGAATACAACATCCTCGTATTCAAATACAGTGCTATTTCACAAGTCAGAAGCAAAATTGAATATCTGTATTCGACTACACACTGCTTGTAGCCGAATACAACTGCTAAAATTTGCAGATTTCATGTTTCGAAAACGTTTCGCAATCATTCAACACTTACCACACAAAATCAATCAATTACACTCATCAATTACGGCACCATTACAAACAACAACCGAGTATGTATATACAACCATCACAGTATATCAAACATGACTCGCGTGCCAAGCACCCTAATGTAATGCGTATATGCCAATGCACATGATTCCGGAATTCCAAACCAAAACCCTCCTTGAAGGGCGTAAATCATAATTGTACAGCCTCTCACAAACCAGTACTAATTATCAAGGTGCAATCTCTCACGGATCAGCACAATTTACTATCGTACAGCCTCTCACAGACCAGTACAATTTTCTATGCGTGCAATCGCTCACAGATCAGCACGACTTACAAGAGTGCAATCTCTCACAGATCAGCACAACGCGAAAATCCCCGCAAGGATAAGATGGACCAACTATTCACATGGCATCATCTCGTGGCCCATCACGGTTACCAAGTACTATGAAATGCATGAGCATACTCTGACTCTTTTCACCACAACCATTAATTAAATGCAGCTATTAAAATATTCCCCTTTTTTAATACTCATTTAACACTAATGAATTTTCAATCTTTTCACAGAGCATACTCAGAGTTATTAATTCATAATCCAACAAATTCACATCAAATTCAATCTACAAACCACATTAAATACAACAATCCAAATTCCACAAATCCACACCAAATCACTACAAATTACTCATTTTTAAAACTCGTCATATTTCAACCACAATACACCCATTAATTTCCATAATTGCAAACATGCATTTACACCAAATTTATTTCCTCAAATAACTCCTCAAACACATCAAAACAATTTCACATAAAACACCTTAAATTCATTTTCTGCAAATCCACACATCAAACACGACAAATTCAATCAATTCGAATTCCAAAATTTCACACCAAATTTAATCTTGAATCATCCGTGTTCACAACTCTACATTTTCAAACATAAACCACCAAATTTAATCTCCAAAATTTTCAACCATAATCCACACATAAATCACATCTCAAAAATTCATAATATTAATTATGAACACATAAACCACGCCAAATTTAATCTCCAAAACAACATTAATATCTCAGAGTTCTCCCCACCGCTAACTCGTGCCAACGGTCTCGATTCCTTTTCGAGACTCAAGGAACTAACTACATAAACATAAATATTTATAACAATTTGTTCACAACTAAAGTTTATCCAACCACAACAAAATTCTAAAATTATATCTTTTTCACACACCAAACTTTTACAACCAAATAATCTACATTATTTAGTTAAAATTAAATAAAACAAATATTGTCCAAATCACACGTACGCACACTCGACTATTAAAGCACCAAAATTTTGAGTTAATAAAATACTCTAAACTTTTTCTTTTAAAAATTTCAACTTTAGTTCAAACTCATTTATTTGAAAATAACTCATTTCGTAACTCAAACACGTCAAAATCAATTTCTTTTTTTTTTTAACCATTACTAACAAAATCGACCACATTAATTCAATCTCAGCAAATCGCGCACAATTCACATCAAACTACATCTCAACCGCGTCAATTTTAAATTCTGCTAATTCACGCATAAACGAATTAAATTCATTTTCAACATTTTACACATCAAATACACCAAATTTCTTTTCCATAAAATCACATATAATGTCCTAAATTCAAACTAAAAGTTTGGAAGGAGCCCTTACCTCAACGGTAGCTCTACCAACTCATTGCAACTCAATTGACAGGTAAAATTTTTAGCAACTATAGATATTTTTAACAAAATAGTCCGGTAATAAATTTTCCGCAACGTAATTAAATTACTTCTCGCCAAATAATTTTAAACGGGTCTCATAAAAATATTTTTGGCATTTAACACACAAAATACCATTAAAATTAGCTAAAAAGCCTCAGAATTCAACACCAAAAATACACTAAAATTGCATAAATTAGAATTTAAAACTAAGGGTCTTACATTCTACCCCCCTAAAATTAGTTTCGTCCTCGAAACTACGCGTCGATAAACAAATCAGGGTGTTGTTCCCTCATCTTGCTCTCCAATTCCCATGTTGCGTCCCCAGTAGTTGGGTTCCAAATCACTTTGACCAATGAAACATCCTTGTTCCTTAATCGCTTAATCTTCTTGTCATCAATTCTCACAAGTAGTATTCGAATGACAAATTCTCCTTTAGTTGTATTGTGTCCAGTTCAATCACATGCGACAGATTTGTAAGGTATTTTCTTAATTACGACACATGAATCACGTCGTGAAGATTGGACAGTATCGGAGGCAAAGCAATCCCATAAGCTACAGGTCCAATTCGTGCAGAAATCTGATATGGTCCAATAAATTTAGGAGTCAATTTCTTCGATTTCAATGCTCTACCAACTCCAGTCATAGGCGTGACTCTCAGAAACACATGGTCACCTTGCTCGAATTCTAGAAGTCTGCGACGCTTGTCCGCATAACTCTTCTGACGATCTTATGAAATCTTCATTTTCTCTTTTATCTTCTTTACCTTATTTGTAGTCTATTGCCCCATCTCAGCTCCTACATTCATACTTTCACCGTCCTTATACCAACACAAAGGCGTTTGACACTTGCGCCCATATAAAGCCTCATATGGTGCCATTCCAATACTAGGGCGAAAACTATTGTTGTAGGTAAACTCAACCAACGATAATACATCATCCCAGCTTCCTCTATCATCTAGTACACAAGCTCTCAAAAGATCTTCCAAGGACTGATTTGTTCTCTCAGTCTGTCCGTCAGTTTGCGGATGGTAAGCTGAACTCAACCTTAGCTTTGTTCCCAACGCATCATGCAATGCTCCCCAAAAGTGTGACGTGAATCTCGGATCACGATCTGATACAATACTCGACGGTACTCCATGTAATCTCACAATCTCAACAATGTAGATCTCAGTTAGCTTATCTGCCTTATATGTGGTCTTCACTGGTAAAAAGTGTGCGGATTTAGTCAATCGATCCACTATCACCCATATAGAATCATTCTTCCTCCTTGTTTTCGGCAATCCAGTTATAAAATCTATGGAAATGCTATCCCACTTCCACTCAGGTATATCTAAAGGTTGCAACATTCTAGCAGGCCGCCGATGTTCCACCTTCGCTTTCTAGTAAGTTAGACAAGTTGATACATACTCCACGACATGCCCTTCATTCCTGGCCACCAATAATTCTGCCTAAAATCCTGATACATCTTTGTCGCTCCAGGATGAATACTCAATTTACTCTTATGAGCCTCATCTAAAATTGTTTTCCTCATATTTGCAACTTCTGGTACACAAATTCTCCCATTACATCTCAAAATATTATATGGCTCAATCTTGAACTCAGTCGTTTTCCCTTGCACTATTAGGTTCCTCTTCTCTTGAATTAAAGTGTCATTTTGAAAATTCGCAATGTCTTCAAGTAGTCCACTCGAAATCTTAATCATTCTGAATTTCAAAATTCTCGGTGCAACCTCTACATTCAAGTGTAAGTCTCTGAATGCTTCCCACAACTCTTGTTGTCTAGCCATCACTATTGAAGACACTGATACACTCCGTCTACTCAACGCATTAGCCACTACATTGGCCTTCCCAGGGTGGTACTGCAATGTGAAATCAAAATCCTTGAGAGTCTCCATCCATCTCCTCTAACACGTGTTCAATTCCTTCTGATCAAACAAATATTTCAAACTTTTATGGTCACTGAACATTGTGAACGTGCATCCATATAAATAGTGCCTCCAGATCTTCAATGCAAAAACTACAGCAGCAAGCTCTAAATCATGAGTAGGATAGTTCCTTTCATGAATCTTCAATTGCCTTGAGGCGTAAGCTACAGCTTTCTTGTGTTGCATCAGAACACATCCCAAGCCTTGGTGAGACGCATCACAATAAACTTCACACGGTTCTTCTGGTTGCGGTAAGATCAAAACTGGTGAGGTTGTCAACTTCTTCTTTAGTAACTGAAAATTCTCCTCACACTTCTCCGTCCATGCAAACGGTTGATCTTTTCTAGTAAGTTGCGTCAATGGAGCTACAATCTTCCCAAAACCTTCAATAAACCTCTTGTAGTAACCTGCCAGCCCTATAAAACATCGTATGTCAGTGACGGTCTGAGGCTGTTTCCAAGCAAGAACTGACTCAATCTTTGCCGGATCCACAACGATTCCTTCCTTAGTTATCACATGACCTAAGAAATTCACTTCCTCTAGCCAAAACTCACACTTCGACAAATTGGCATACAATTTCTTCTCGCGCAAGATTTCAAGAACTTGGCGCAAATGCTCTTCATGTTCTTCCTCAGTCCTTGAATAAATCAAAATATCATCAATGAACACCACAACAAATTTATCCAGAAATGGACTAAAGATTATGTTCATTTAATCCATAAAAATTGCTGGTGCATTGGTAACTCCAAATGGTATAACTAGATATTCATAATGCCCATAACGAGTTCTAAAAGCAGTTTTCTAAATATCTCCTTCTCTTACTCGGATTTGATGGTAACCCGACTTCAAGTCAATCTTTGAAAACACCGCGGCTCCTCTCAACTGATCCATCAAATCATCAATACGCGGCAAAGGATAACGATTCTTAATAGTCTCCTTATTAAGTTGCCGATAATCCACACATAAGCGTGACCTTCCATCCTTTTTCTTAAATAGCAATACCGGAGCTCCCCATGGTGAGACACTTGGTCTAATAAATTTCTTCTCCAACAAATCTTTAATTTGGCCTTTGAGCTCATTTAATTCCAATGGCGACATTCGATACGGTGCAATCAAAATTGGTCCGGTTCCTGGATGCAAATCAATGAAAAACTCCACTTCTCTTACTGGTGGTAAACCTGGAATTTCTATTGGAAACACGTCCGGGTACTCCTGAACAAGCACCACGTCTTCTATTTTCACATTTATCTTTGCCCCCACGTTAGCCAAAGACAAAAACTCATGAGTTCCTTCTCTTAGTGACACTCCGAGTTTGTTAGCACCTAGATACTTAACAACTTCTGGTTCGGGAAAAAGAACCAGTTTGCGAGCACAATCCAAGATCACATAATGATACGACATCCAATCCATACCGAGAATGACCTCGAGTGATTGTAGAGGTAAACAAATCAAATTAATCAAGAAATCCCTATTCTGAATAGTCACTTGACACTGTAGACATGCAGTATTTACTGTCAACGTCTTAGCAGGTGTGGAAACAACCAAATCAAAAGGTAGAGGCGACACAGATAACTTCAAACGATTCACATAATCCATAGCAATGAAGGAATGGGTTGCCCCCGAATCAAAAAGTGCATTTAGAGTGTTACCTGCAATCTCACAGTCACGTTGAATCAGATTGCTAGATGGATTTCCAGCTTCAGCACTCACGCAATAAACGCGTCCTCTAGCAGTAGGACGAGTAGCCCTAGTTGCATTCACAACTGGTTCCATCTTCGGAGCTTTGCAATCCCTTGCAATGTACCCTGGTTTCTGGCAATTGTAGCAAGTAAGACTTTTGGAAGTACAAGCATTAGCATAATGCCCCTATTCCCCACATCGGAAACATCGAATCACTTGCCCCACTTGTCTTCCAAGGTTCTGGTTCCCCGGGTGATTCTGACCCCTGTTGTTGTTCTACGGTCGGTTATAAGGCTTAGCAACTAGTTTCCCTTTGTTGCCCTGATAACTCACCCGACAAGGCCCCACTGAACTAAAGTTCCCTCCTCGGCTAGCTCTCTTATTCTTCATATCTTCCACTTCTCTACATTTTTCCACAAGAACTTGGAAACGTTGAATTCCCAAGGGTAAGACAGAATCCTGAATCTCATACTTCAATCTGACTTGGAAACGATGACACATGAATGGTTCATCAACCTCTTCACAGAAAAACCTGAAATGCCTCGATAACGATTCAAACTTAGCGGCATATTGGCCCACGATCATATTACCATGATGAAGTTTTAGAAAATCATCACCCAGCTTAGTCCTGGTACTCATCAGGAAGTATTTGTCTAAAAACTTCCTTTTGAACGACTCCCAATTCACCTCCTCATGAGCTGGCCCCATCAACAACCTTGTACTCCTCCACCAATACTTAGCAACCCCTAGCAGCAGATAAGTGACAGTTAATCATCTCAAAGATCTTTTCCACTTCTTGGATCCACTGATCCGCTTTCTATGAATTCTCATCACCCCTAAACTTTGGAGGATTGTAACGACGAAAGTCCTATAATCCCCTTGACTCAGCAGCATAGATCTCTCTTTCCCTCTTCTCCAGATCTCGTAGAGTATTTGCAGCTGTTTGTGCAGCAACAGAAGCAGCCATGTTATTCATTGCTTCAACCATTTGATCATCCCTGTTGACGTTGACTCTCGCAGCATCCTTCCTTCTTGGAGGCATTGTTTCCTATAAAACCAACATCAATAAGAAATTTTAACACCCTTTAGAAGAAGCCCTTACCTCAACGGTAGCTCTAAAAGTTTGGAAGGAGCCCTTACCTCAACGGTAGCTCTAACAACCGATTACGGCACCGCGATTAATTCCGGTGAAATATTTTGTTTGTACGTCACTTCGAAAACTAGCTCACTAGCACCGTAGCATGGAGGTGAGCAACTTTCCCTTCTGTCACTTCTCGAATGGAAGTTTAGATCTAGGAGAAAATGGAGATTTTATATTTATGGGTTTTGGTTTTTTTTTTAAACAGAAAAAGAAAAGGAAACAGGAGGTAGGCGAGGAACACGAGAGCTACAGGTCGTTCATTTCCTTTCTACCACATGTACTTATATATCACCTTATAAATCAGTATATATATATATATATATATATATATATATATATATAATTTAAAGTAATAAGTTAGTGTATATATATAATTTAATCAATTCAACAAATATCTAAAAAATCTTACACAAATCACTTCACTCCCATTTCAAACTATTTTGATACAAATATCTATTCTCATTGCAACTCAATTGACAGGTACAATTTTTAGCAACTATAGATATTTTTAACAAAATAGTCCGGTTATAAATTTTCCGCAACGTAATTAAATTATTTCTCGCCAAATAATTTTAAACGGGTCTCATAAAAATATTTCTGGCATTTAACACACAAAATACCATTAAAATTAGCTAAAAAGCCTTAGAATTCAACACCAAAAATACACTAAAATTGCATAAATTAGAATTTAAAACTAAGGGTCGTACATGAAACATTTTGTTGCTTATTTCTGCTCACTATATCATTAGTGTTTCACTATGTATATGATAAATGGTTGAATGTAACCCAAATTATTTTTATAAAAAAAAATTATTTAGACTAAAAATCAATTCCAAAATTAGTAATATCATTTGTCTCACTATTATCCATGAGGTGAACTTCTATGGTATCATGCATATTTTCTTCTTTTGTTTAAGATAATTCAAATGCCCTTTTTATTATAATAATAAAAGAGAGACGCGACAAAGACATAGATCAACGACACATCGGTTCTTCTTATGCCACTTAGTCTTAGTTTTACCACATCAAATACATTTTGATGTGACACCTTCAGAAATGCATCTATCACTCATTTTGATGTGACACCTTCAGAAATGCATCTATCACTGGTCTCTATAGTTGGCTTAAACTTACTCATGTGTTCTACCATGTAGATTTTTATTTTCTTCTTTATTTCCTTTATTTCCACCTATACTACAACTAAAACCGTACTTCAACTTCTCATTATTTGATAGTTACATTATGTATTAAATATTTTCATGGTACTACTAATTTCTTCAAATTCCATCCTCATCCATTAAATTAAGTATTTTGGTAACTGTCACTTGCTATTAAAATCATTAGGTTTCATATGTTGAAACCAATTTGATTTTATACTTAGAGTTTTGATGATAACAAAAGTAATTTATGAGAACAGTATATTTGATTTCAAAGAGTATGAAAGAAGATTCATGTTGTTGAAGAAAATCTAAAAGAAGATTTGATTCAAATTTAGACTTGAAGAAAATCCAAAATAAGATTTGATTCAAATTTATAATTGAAGAAAATCTAAAATAAGATTTGATTCAAATTTATAATTGATGAAAATCTAAAATAAGATTTGATTCATATTTATAATTGAAGAAAATCTTTGACCAAGTTGAAAAGAAGATATGGTCAAGATTTGAAGAAGATTTGTCTACAACAAAATATGAACAGAATCAATCTAAAGACTTTACAAATGCAATCTGAACAAAATACGAAAAGAATCAATCTGAAGAATTTACAAACTCAATCTAAACAAAATAAGAACGGAATCTATATAAAGAATTTACAAACTCAATCTGAACAAAATACAATACATAATTAAACAAAGACTAAATTTAAGTCCAAATTTTAACTATAAATAGATGTTAGTACAGAGGCGCACCTAAGAGACGGGTGAATTACGTGTTTAGAAGTTTTCTGGTTTTTAGAGACTTAGTATATTATTTTTCTGATTAGGATAGTGTATGGTAAGAAGTAAATGGCAGGAAAATAAAGAACACAGTAATTTTATCCTGGTTCCCCTTACAACCAAGGGTACATCTAGTCCTCTTTCACACCACAGGAGATTTTTCTACTATTGTTAGAATAAGTTCAAGTCCCACCCTAGGACCTCTACTACAAACTTCTAACACACTACCTAAGATAGCACACCACTATCTTAGTTTACAATACTTGAAGAAAGTACACCATTTCTTCAAAACAATACAATAGCTTCAATGATTTTTCAGCAATGTTCTTGACTAAGAACAGGAGTATAACAGTTTGTACAATGATATCAATCTAATATAATTTTAAGTACACTAGAGAATCTTACTCAATGATATGAAAATGTAGTGCATGTACTTGAAATATGAAAATATAACTTTGAAAATATTTCAGAAAATTGTTCAAAGTTGTTCTAAGTTTGGTGGTAGGATTGATTAGTTAAAACTGAAGCTATGGGGTATTTATACTCCATAGACATCACTTCAGATCAGTGACAATCGTTCTTAGAGGTTTGATGAACATATGCAATGATCCAGAACCCAGAACCATTTAAGAACTGAAAAATTGCATTGCTTCACAGTTGTACTCGGCTACAGCTTGTGTGTAGTTGAATACACCTATGTAACGTTCAGTTTTTATTCAAAATTTCAACGTCGTATTCGAATATGAAACCTTGTAGTCGAATACAAATGAGTGAATTTTGTCACTGACTTGATTTTGTATTCGGCTACAAGATGCTTAAATCGAATACAAAAGTCCAGTTTTAGCTACTAACTTGACATTTGTATTTGGCTACAACATCCTATAGTTGAATACAGATATGAAGATCTTGCCACTGACTTATTGTTTGTATTCGGCTACAACATGCTGTAGTCGAATACAGATGTCCAGTTTTTGCTACTGACTTCATCTATATTCGGCTACACATATATGTAGTCGAATACAACTTTGATTTTAGCCAAAAACTTGATTTTCAAATATATTTTATGCCTTTTTGACACTTTGAAAATTCTTTTGGTGCATATGCTAAAATACAAAGATTCTCATGTGCATTTGGAATGTAATGATATTAGATTGCATCATGTACCTTACAATATAAGACTTCTAGCAAATTGACCATAGTTGACTTGATTGTTGACTTCACTTTTGAGCTTGCAACTTGATCATTTTACTTTGGTCTTTGTCTTCATCAAAAACATGGATAAGCTTGTACATTTACAATAGATACTCAAGGCTAAAGAAGAAAATCATCGAAAAACAGAAAAAAGTAGTCTTAGAGTTCAAAGAGAGAAACACGTGTTCAAGTTAGAAATATTTTCTGAGTGTTCTTTTCTTATAGTGTGAGAGTTATTACTATTATCAACTTTGTTATAAGAAACTACTCAAGTTCCAATCTTTTGTATGCAACCCGATAGTGGTTTAGTTCCTTCTTCAATTTGGGGTTGTCAGGTTGTTATGAGAAGACTTGGCTTGTAGGGTCAAGGTGGTTAGTTCCTTCTTCAATCTATGGTTGTCAGGTTGTTAGGAGAATACTTGGCATGTAAGGTCAATGTGGTTAGTTCCTTAAAAGTCTGGGGTTGTCAGGCTGTTTGGTAAGATTGGCTTGGAGATTCAGGTGTTTTGTAATTTAAAGTAATTGAATTAGTGGATTAAAGCCTTATTAATGAGGGGACTAGATGTAGCCATGTTAGTGGTGAACCAGGATAAATCTATGTGTCAAATTATTTATGCTTTCATTGTTTGCTACCTCTAAATCCGATTGCTTCTTATCCAAGTAATTCATAAAAACCAACTACCCTTCATCAAATTACTAAAAAGTTGTCAACTTTTGGAAACACAATTCAACCACCCCTATGTCCCCCCCCCCCCCCTCTTCTCGTGTTTACACCTTCATCATATTCTCATATTGTATTGCAGCCAAGGTCCATCATATATATTGAATGTCATACCTCTTCCTTGCCTTCATTCTCTCCTCAAGAACGAGGTATGAAATTTATCTCATGTTGCTATATGAACTATATTTTAAACTTATCTCAATATGTTTATTTTTCTAAGGTAGTAACTTGTACCATATCTCATCTTTACTTAGACAATAAGCATAATTAACTATAATTGTATGCTTTTTGACAATTATATTTTAACAAATATCAAACTTTTATTCTTATTCCTGTCTTCAATTCAATATATTATGAACAACTCATTGTATAAATAATTAACATTTTGGTCATTCTTAAACTTTTCACATAGTCATTACATCACAGTTTCTTATTTATATTTTAATAAATAAAAATATAACAACAATATATTATATTACCACAAAAGATATAAAAATACAATCCATGTTTAAAATTAAATAACACAACCTTAGAGTTGTGACCAAATTAAATAAAAATTCAACTCCAAGGTTTTCCAAAATAATTTTCCAAACCTAAACTCAAAGGTTTTCTCCACAACTATAAAAATAAAATATTTGACACTTCAATGATTTAACACTTTTTCTCAAATAGGTTCACAAAAATTTCAATTATAAAACTTTTATGTTTAACTCTCAAAATAGAACATCATTCTAACTCTTGATTTTCTTGAAAATTCACACAATCATAAAACTCTATATTTTGTCAATAAGTTGATCATAACAACTCAATTTCAAACACCCCTTGCTTTGTTTTCATACTTTTACAAAAGAGAATTACCGTGCACTATTTGTTTCCATTTCTTTTTCCCTAAAATTTTTACATAGACAACATAAATGTTTCAGAGCTCTTCCAACCACTAAATCGATGTCAATGGTCTCGTTTTCTTTTCGAGACTCAATGAGTTAACTAAATAAACATTTTAGTCTTTACCACTTTCTAAAACTTTTCTAGTGTTTTTCCTACTTTATTCACTAAAAGGTTTATTACTTAAAGTCATTTTTTTAATAACACTTCAAATGATTCCAAATCAAATTTTTCTTCAAGATCTACTATCACAAATCAAAGATCTAACACTTTTGTGAAGAAAACACAATTCTAATATAATTCTATTCTTTTTTTTTTTAGTAAAACATCAAAGAGTTCTAACTCAAAAAATTTCTTTAAGATCTATTATTACAATACATGAATCTATAATACTAGTGAAAGAAAAAGAACATTCTAACAAATCATTGTTTTTAGCAAAATATCCTATATCCATTTTTTCTTTAATATCTATCATTACAATGCATAAGGTTTGGCGTCACACATTCAAAAGAGGACTTTCTTTGTTTTTCAAGCAACTCACACTACACTATGAACCCCTAAAACCAAACTAAAGCAAAGAAACCAAATAACAAAACATCATCTACACCACACGTACCCTCACACGGATTTTGGAAGAGAGAAAATAGGAGTTTTTCATTTTTTCACTTTTCACAACATTTACAAGAGAAAAGATCAATGGATTGTTAAAAGAACTCACAGAATTTCACACTTCTCCCATTGCATGCTTGTTCGCGGTTTAAAAAAAAAAAAAAGAAAAGAGAGAGAAGAAAATTGTTTTACCTCAAAGAAATTGGTTCACTAATAAATCTAACCGCAAAAAATTTCACTCTTCCCCCCACACATGCATACTTGCTCAACACCAAGGTCGTCTTAATGTTTTTGAAGGTCATATTTGAATCTAAAAATTGAGCCGCTAAAATCACAAAATCTTTACATCAAGATTCAAGATTCTAATATTTGATGGAATGTGGTGGCGCTTGGTAGGCTGCAGCTATTTTCACAGATTCAATGGTGAAAAACTTACTATTCGACTATTTATTCTAGATATAAGGTGCAGATATAAAATTTTAAAGTGTTCAATGTACAAAATTAAGAATATCAATGTAATTTTTTCAAAAGTTATGGTATATTATAAATAAAAATTAGGTTCCTCCCTAATTGGAAGTCATGTGCCAATGTTCTAGTTGTACGGGTTGATCGACGATTCTGCTTAGCACATAAATAAATCTAACCGCAATTTTATAGTTCGCAAAATATTTGTTGATGATAATTTGTCTGTATACGACAAAATTATTATCCGACGAAATATTTTAATCAAACTTCCAAAAAATATTATCTCATTTGATTCTATTTACATGCAAGATATAAAACTCTTGTTTAAATTTTTGTAACATTGGAGGCAGTTGAAAATTTAAATAACGGTTAACTTTTATCTGATTCTCCAGCGTTGATAAAATTCTACTTTTGAATTTTTCTTTAGAAATTTTACTATACATTAATCACATTAAATACTTGAAGAAAACATTTCATAAAAATGTTTGCACAAAAATTGATTTAGTTTTGAATTAAAATACTACCAAAATATTTAATAGTTTTATAACAGTAAAAAACGAGTAAGATGTTCTTTAAAATTCTTTTGTTTAATATTTTAAACTCCTAAAAATAAAACTCAATCTCAAATATACACATATCATCTCCAGAAGTCACACCTCAGACTTTATGAAAAGTAGAGTCTATTTTAAAACTTGACAGTCGGTCAAACATACCCGATTGTCTAAAACATAAAATTTTTATTTTTAATTTCAATGTGTGTTTTATTGAGACATAAAAATTATTTTATTTATGAAAATAATTTCACCTTGAATAAAATCATAATACACCCACAAACCAAAAATTCAATAATTCATACATCAAAAAATTATGTACTTAAAAAATAGCACTTTCAAAAAATATATCGCGAGACACCAGTCTTACAACATTCGCTCGACGAATCCAAAACAAGGGCTAATTTTTCAAAAATATGTCAAATTCGTTTAGCGAATTCAAGTTTGAAGCAACCATGTTGGTCCCAAGGCTGAATTCGTTTAGTGAAATTATTTTCGCTTAGCAAATTTCTACGAATTTAAGGATTTCCTTTCTGTTTTTACACTCAAACATCCATCATTAACCAAAGCAACTCAAAACCATCAAACATCAAATAATCAAACACATACATTCATCAATTCAATCATATTTAACTCAAACAAGGAACAACATAACAAGTCATTCATTCAATACATAATTCAGTCTTTTATGATGCATGCAAAAAGATTTTCTCACACTCACAAATTTTCTGAAAACCCCATTTTGCAGTAGTCAATCAATTTCTCAAACCCAAATCACCCAACACTTTTGCAAGCAAATACAAAAATTGAAAGGAAAGGAATTCACTTTGATAAGTAAAACATTTCGTCTAAACATGATTTAGAAGTTGATCCTATATTCTATCTACAACCCTTTTCCAATTTGAACTTGAGTTCAATGTTCAAGCATCCTCATCTACTATAAGCCTTGGCCCCTCCCCCTTCATCAATTGCTTATTGCCGTAATAAATTAAAGTTTGACAACTAATTTAATGTTTGATAACTTGTTGGATAATAATTGGGACTTAGGAAGTTATGAAGCATGGCTCCCATTTATGTTATGATGGAATTAGATATCATTTTGGACAGCTCAATTCCTTCTAGATGTCTCCTCTCATTATTGCTTAAGCTATTAAGGAATAATAGAAATGGAAAAGGAAACACAAGCCAGTTTTGTTGATTTATTTGTTTTATTTTAATTTAATATATTAAAAATAAATAATACTGCAATAATATAAATTAGTCCTTTATTTGTTTTAGTTTTAATTTTAGATTATGTGGTTTAATAACTATTTAATATTAAAATAAAGTATAAAAAAACCGATCATATTGGTCCTAATTGAAGTGAATTTGGATCTCTTAAATAATGTATTTGGCTTGAACTTTTTGGATAGAAAATATATGATTGGAAGAAAGGCCCCCAATAAAAGTTATAAAACAAAAATCTGGCTCTCTGTCTTCTTAATTTCTGGATCCTGTTTTCAATAATTGAACCACTCACAATTTTCAGCTAAAGAACCTTTTCTTCATCCGAAATTCTTGCCAGTTTGGTTCTGTTTTAAAATATCTGTAACAGGTGTATGGTATGAGTTGAGTTTGATAAGATCAAGTGACATTTACATTGAAAAAAAACATTTTCCCCTAAAACACAGATTAAGAAGCATAGAAGAGGTAAAGCATGAAAACTTTACAAACATGCCTTGTTTGAATAACCAAAGGAAAGGTATCTTTCCTTCTCTTTCAAGCAATCTAGTTATGTCAAGAAAATAAATGAAATTAAAATCACCACTAATAATTGGTTGGATTAGCATAAAACTTATGATTCAAAGAAGCCCTCTTCTTCTCTTGTAGTCACTAATTGTTAATGTAAGAGCATGTTTTCTCCCATCATTTTCAGGAACTTGATAACCAACTGTTGCTTCTATTTTTTGTTTCCTATCAAAAAACACATTTCTTCTTAGTTCTTGTTTTCCACCAAAACTCTTAAGTTCAACCAATGATATTGACAATTCAAAATCATGCAACATATTTGATTCTGTTCCACAATCCACAGGAGCAATAGTATCAATTAACTTCCCTGCATTAGCAGCAGCTTCCAGTGATTCTTTTGTTTCCTCAACACCAACAATTTTTTCTTTCTCCTTATCATTTTCATCTTTTTCTCCTTTAATCTCTTTTCCTTGATTTTCATTATAGTAATTTTTTGACCTTGTCCACCTCCTAGAAAAAGGATCATATCCTTCCTCTCCTTCTTTCAAATTTGCATTCATCTGTCTATACTCAGACAAGCTTTTAAAATTCTCAACGCGATTCTTTCGGTTCATCTCAGCAAGCCTAATAGCCTTAACATCGGTCTCTCGAGCTCGACGCAACGCTTCCAAATCTTCCAACTTTGCGTTTATCCTATCAATCCACGCCTCGTCATTTTTGCTTTTTGCTATTTCCATCTCGTTCTTCAAACGATCCTTTTCGACCGCAACATTCAACGGCCTAGACGGTGCACTTTTTTTCTCCTCCAACATTTGTTTCACTGTGGCTGCTGAGTAAACATATGTGTTTGTTCTTCTTATTGCTTCCTTCTTTTCCAACACATTTTGCTTACTAGGCATATGGCTACATGTTCTCTCAACTTCTCTTAACCATTGTTTGAACTCTTTCTCTAATGGTGAAGAATCTGAAGCCACAGCCACTTGAAATTTAGCAGCAGAATTTTCACTTCCCCATACACAAATTAGATACTTATGTGTGACTCTATTTTCTACCTTGTAGTGTTTCTTAGGGTCACCACAATCAACTCTTTGAACCATGCAAAGTCTATAAATAGGTCCTTTTTCTGATTTTCCTATACCAATTCTAACAAAACAACCAACCATTAGTTCCTCAAAGAATGGTTCATTCAACCATTTTACAAGCCTTGACCTTCTAATGGTAATTTCTTTTATATCCTCAAATGTTGGTTTATCTAATTCATCCATGTTCTTATCATCATCACTGTCAACCAATTCGACATCGTCGTCGGAAGATTCTCTTTCACTTTCAGACCTGACAGTACTCTCACTTTGACTAGAGCTACTTGGACTAATAATTTCTAATTTAGTTTCTGTCATCTTCTGCTTCTTCTTCATTCCTCCTTTGCTACTAGACCCTATTTCTGATTTTCCATTATTGTTGTCTAGTGTTTGTTGCTTCATCCTTTTCGCTCGCAATTCGCTTAAAACATCGCCTTTCGCAGCTGTTTTCTCGGCATGTCTAGCCGATGAACGAATCTTGGTAGACGAAGGAAGAGGTGATGAATGATTAGAATTAGAAGAAGCTTTTGGTTTTCCAATTGCATTTTCCCTTTTCATTCTGAATTTATCTTTTATCTCTTTGTCACTTTTCTTGGTTGCTCTTTCTGATAAAATCATTTCTCTTTCAAGTTCTGTCATCTTTGCAAGCCTTTGTTTATCACCTTCATTCTTGTAAAGATCATTACCAATATCAAATTCTTCACTGCTATCATCATCTTCTCTTTCATCTTTAAATTGATCACTTCCTTTTCCTTTGTTTCCATTCTCATTATTATTATTATTACCTCTTTTGCTTACTTCTAATTCCAACCTCTTTTTCAATGGAACATTAGATGCACATGTTGTTGGCCTTTTGCTTGCATTACCAGTAACTTTATCAGAGTCTTCCTCTTTGGAATCATCACTTCCACCATCTGAGAATGATGCACCCTCATGTTTCGTTCTCGAGTTTCGAACCTTGTTTCGCTTTCTCACCGGGGAATTCTTCCTACCAGCTGCCTCAAGAAGCATGTTTTCCAAGTCTGCCATTTCTCTTTATTTGTTGTGGTGTGCAGTCCAAGTTGTTACGTTAATATATCATTGATCCTGTTATGCAAGACGCCAACAAATTTTGAAAATCATTGAAATGTGGCTTCTTTTTATTTGATGATAATGTCTGCCATCTAGTTTGAAACAATACCATATTAATACTCAAAACTAATCTCTTGAGGTAACTGAAATCCATTTAATGGTTTCTTTTTAGACATTGTAGCATTGACACGTTATATTGAAGGTGTGTTTAACACGTGTTAATGATACCAATACACATGGTTTTCAATTGTTTTTTATATGACAGTAAAATACAAAAAATGTGGTCATTATGGTATAAATTGTGGTTGCAATGTCATTGCGGTGACTTCAAAATTAACGATATTGTGGTTGCAGACCGCAATTTAAAATCATACTGCAACACATGTAATTGCATTAAAATTACTTCTATTTTCTCAAACTATTATCGGTATCGATGTGTTAATGTATCAGGTGCTTCATTGCATTCAGGAGAATGAAGTGTGTATATATACACACACAATTAGGCTGCAGTATGAAACACATGCATTCAATAGAAAAATGAAACAGATATTCCAGAAAAGAAAAACGATAAATAAATGAACCTTAGAAAGAGGAAAACGTGTATGAGAATACCAAGATCAATGAACAACTCTAGCCATCAAATTCTGCATAAAATTAAAAAATGTTGGTGGTTGTATAGACATTGAGCAAGATCAGTAATTTGAGGTGTCATCTCAGTGGATACTTTTTCACTTTTTGCTGTGTTTTAGTCCTCTTGTTAGATTTGAGAAACAATATTAATGTAATTAATTAATTAATTAGAACTCCCTATTTCCGGAAACTAACTCCTATAGTTATGTAAGATTAGACACGTATTGATTGACCGCTTCTTGGATCAGAGTGAAACCTTATATACCGTTTATTTAGATAATTATAATAATTATTATTATTAGAATATAACCGGTGGTTATGCGGGTATACTTTTTTTAATATAAATTTTTTAAAATTTTGAAAGTAATATTTGTGGGTATAAATATATAACTTGAAAAGTTTATGATAAAATAGAGTGCTTTTCGCACTAAAAAATATAATTAAAAAAATATAAATAATTATTTTAGTTATTTTATTTTCAATCTTCATAGATTATTTTCAACATTCGATCTTCATAGATTTTTTTTTTTTATGAAAATTATTATAATTTGTTTTCTACCTATAAAAAACTAGAATATATATTTTTGTAAACATGAAAT
>JBBPBP010009779.1:50952773-50994165 GCA_037974735.1 Cicer chorassanicum | reverse complement strand
TGCGGTAAATTTTAATAGACTAAAAATTCATTCCGAACATAAATAAATATTTAATAAGCAGATTTTTGGATAAATTAATTTATAATTGGGGCGATCTTTAGTTTGTATCAAATTATTTAGTTTCTTTTTTAATTATATATGATCTCAAAAATACTAAAATCAGTGAAACATATATAAATTTCCATAGTGATATTTTTATGTTTATACAAAATATATGTTGCTGTTTTTTTTAAAGGCTTTATATATTTAATCGATTAGTTTGTTGCAATATTTGTGATTTATTTTAATTTAAATTTTATTAGATTGTTTGAACATAAGTTTAATTATTTATTATATTTTTATATATTTTATAGTAATTTAATGGTTGTTACATTAAAAAATGCAAGGTCAAAGCCTCATCTGTGATCTGTCATAGACTTACTTTTTAGGTGTCTTGATAAAAGTCTATTTCATTTTAGCATTTTGAAATAAGTAATTAAATATATCTTTAAATAAATTAACGAGTTAATAAGTCAATGAAATTAAGTTCTATTTTGTATTTAATATAACATTTTGAAGAATATGATTTTATACACATCCTATTTCAATTCTATTTTATAATAATACATTTAAATATGTCAAAAACTAAAGAAGATTAATATGCGTAAATTGCTAAAATTTCAATATTTAACAAAAAGATCAAAATTTAATATAATACTTATAGTAAAAAAAAGTTATTATTTATATTCATTTAAATAGGTCGGTCTAATATGCTTAAAAGACTTATTATGTGGTTTGTAGGCTAACTTTTTTTAACTAAATAGGCTTTTTGGAAAGTCTTGACCTTGTCTGTTTAAAAGAAAAGTTTGGCCTCACCGTAGGCCGCTGTTGGTTGGTCGGACATATTTCTACTTCTAATTGAAAAAAGTAAAAGACTTTAAAAGAAATGTCATTAAAATGATTGAGAATTTTTTTTTCCTATTTACTTATTTCAATGCAAAGGAAAAAAAAAGTGTCCCTAAATATAAATCTCATTTTAAATTACTTTTATTGTTTTTCAAAACCCTTAATTAATACTATTATAAAAAAAAAGTGTCCCTAAATATAAATCTCATTTTAAATTACTTTTATTGTTTTTCAAAACCCTTAATTAATACTATTATAAGTGTCTTGTAAGATGAAAAAAGAATCAAAATTAAAATTAAATACATTCATATACATTATGACAATTTAAGAAAATTCATACACAATGTACAAATTAAGTACTTTTTTTTTTATTTGTAGGAGTGATGATAAATACCACAATAAACTATCACACAACTGCGATGTCTCAAGTTTAAATCCGGGACAAGATGTACGAAGTCCTAAGTTTGAACCCCGAAACAAGACACTCAACCTAATAATATCGACATTTGTCTATTGAACTAGTATTTCGTGACAATACTTTCTTTATATATGCAAAAAGAACCAAATGCGGTTATAATACTATCATATCATTGCTTCGTATCAACAAATGATAAAATAAAAAATATAAAGCAGCTAACCTCGTGAGCCTGAAAGAAACTGGTTCAACCAAAGATGAAAAAAAATCAAAATAATTAAAAGAAAAATGGAAGTGGAAGTATGGAACCATGTAGGAACAATTTTAGTGTACAACATATTACTACAGCACATATACTAAAAAAACTTTCAACTTTCCCACTAGTTGTAAACTTTTGTAATGCATTGTGCAACAGCATCACTTTATATTCTAGTAGAAATATCAATGTTAGAAGAGAACGCTCTTTTTGTCTATCTGCAGTTATCTGATCTATGATGTTTATCTAGTTCACAGCAATAAATATCCCTATAGTGATGAAGTCGCTCTAAAGCATCACAGAATGTAAATTATATTGCTACCTGTTTACCAAAAAGCGATAAGAATACATTAAAATGATCATTTCCTTTCTTTCCCTTTCCAGAAACAATAAGAAACATTTTAAAAGTAAAATAAAGGAGAAGTTATTTCCATCTTTTCTAACTAAATTGACTGGCCTGGAAAATTCAATCTTCCTGCAATCTACTGTCTCTCATTAGTGCTGTCAGGTGCTTCAAAACACGTGACATTTCA
Source organism: Cicer chorassanicum (assembly GCA_037974735.1). Classification (NCBI taxonomy): domain Eukaryota; kingdom Viridiplantae; phylum Streptophyta; class Magnoliopsida; order Fabales; family Fabaceae; genus Cicer; species Cicer chorassanicum. The sequence goes on along the minus strand of JBBPBP010009779.1, from coordinate 50,992,076 downwards.
TTGTATCTAGGATGCGATATATCACCCGCAACAAATGAGTTTGTGTTTTGCCCCACTACAATCCAGCTACACCCAGGCATCTTTTGGATTTCTTTCTGTATCATTGTTTTCCTCAGAGATCTAGCTTCATCCCAATGTCCTGATGCAGCATACATATTAGAAAGAAGTACATATGGAGAAGAGTTTTGGGGTTCTAATTCGATAAGTTTATCGGCCGCTTTTTGTCCCCTTTTCTCATCCCCATGTATTCTGCAAGCACCCAATAAATTGGCCCAAATCATAGCATTGGGTTCAACATCTAGGTTGTCAATGAACTCTTCAGCTTCTTTGAGCAAACCCCACCGACCATAAAGATCGACCATGCAAGCGTAGTGATCTACTCTCGGTTGAATGCCATAATAGTTTACCATGATGTCAAAAATTCGACGACCCTCAGAAACCCACCCTGCATGGCTACAGGCAGTGAGCACTCCAAGGAATGTAACATCATCTGGTTTAACAGGTGATTGAGTCATCTCATCAAAGACCTTCAGTGCCCTTTCTACAAAACCATTTTTCGCAAATCCAACTATCATTGAATTCCAAGAAATCACGTCCATTTTTACCGCCAATTCTTCAAAAACTTTTGCAGCACTTTTTACATCTCCAGATTTAGCATACATATCTACAAGGGCGCTGCTGGTTAATTCATCTAAGTTAAAACCAGTATGCATAATTAGAGAATGTATCACTTTACCATCTTGCAATGAAGATATGAGCGCACAAGCTCGCAGAACAGTAACAAATGTTGCTTGGTCTGGTAAGATATTGTTGTTGTTACGCATTTCTCGATACAAGTTTAAGGCCTCATTGCTGCACTCATTTTGAGTATATCCAGAAATTAAAGCTGTCCACAATACAATGCTTTTAAGGTTAGATAAATCCAAGAAAAGAATGTTTGCGTCTGCCATCCTCTGTGAGTTCGTATACATGCCCAACAAAGAGGTACCTAAGAATTCACTACCACATAAAAGACCCTTCTTTAATACAGCACAATGAATTTGCATGCCTAAATTTACATTAGGAGGCTCCTTACAACAATCTATGAGGGTTGCAAATGTGATTTCAGATGGCTGCAATCCCAATATCTGCATCTCATGCAGAATATTAATTGCTTCTTTTGTATCTTTTAGAGCATATCCTGCAATCAGAGCATTCATGGATACCACACTCCACTCGGGCATGCTAGAATAAATTTTATGTGCGTCTTCAATTGCCCCGCATTTGGAATACATGTCAATGAGAGAGCTTCCAGCAAAAAGATTTGTCTCTAAACCCAACTTAACTGAAAAGCTATGGAACTGCAATCCAGCTTCTAGAACCTTAATGTTTCCACAAGCACTAAGTATACTAGCCAAAGATACCTCGTCCGGTACTACGCCATTTCGATTCATTCTCCGAAAAATGTTGAAAGCATCAGTTTCCTCTTCTTCTTGCACATATCCAACAAGAATGGCATTCCACGAAATATTATCTCGATATTTCATGTGCTCAAATTGTTTTCTGGCTTCCTTCAAAGCCCCGGCCTTAGCATACATATCTACCAATGCATTGTTCACACATAAATTATTCGTAAACCTTTTCTTGATAATAGTTGAATGCAACTGTCGACCGATATCTAAAAATTCGAAGCAAGCACACGAACTCAAAATGCTAGAGTACGTAAACTCATCCGGGTCAATTCCACACCCCATCATTTCATAGAAAATATCCATGACATCAATTAAACAACCATTCAGCGCATAAACTCCGAGAATGGCATTCCACACAACAACATTTCTCTCAGATAAAACATCAAACACTTGCTTCGCATCACACAACATATCACATTTCCCATACATATTGATCAAAGAACTCGCCACATAAACACTAGACTCAAAACCTAGTTTAACAGCCTCTCCATGAACTAACAAACCATAATCTAACGAACCCACACCCGCAATCGCACTTAAAACACTCGCAAGCGTAGACCTCGATGATATCACACCATTCATCCTCATTTCACGATAAAACGCAACAGCCTGTTTATAGTAACCTCTCTTGCCATAACCCGAAATCATAACATTCCACACAACAACATTATTACAACTATCTATCTCTTCAAACAATTTCAGCGCGTAATCCAACTTCCCCAAAGCAACACAAGCATTCAAAACAGTTACAAACGCAATTTCATCTAAACAAAAACTACTTCGCATTTTATCAAACACATGGAGTGCTTCCTCCGGCATACCAACATAAACATAACCAGCAATCAAAGCAGTCAACGAAGCTGCATCGAGTTGTAACCCTGCTGCTACTGCGGAATCGAACGCGATTCGAGCCAAATTCAAACACTTGCATTTCGCGTATAAATGAATAATTCCACGCTGGCATAATGAATCAAATTGAAACCCTCTCTTAAATATACAACTATGAACTAACCTACCAAATTCAAGATTTTCGAGTTTTGCACATGATGATAAAGTGATTGAAAAAGTGAATTCGTTTGGTGATTGAGATGAATTTATAAAAGAAGTGTAAGTTTGAAGAACTTTTTCGAATAAACCTTGACGCGAGTGAGTGGAAAGGAGGGAATTCCAATTGGTGGTGGTAACCGTTTCAAATGCCACGTGGCGGATATTGGCATCATCAATATAATGTTGTTTAGAGTGCGAATGAATGACTTTGTGAATTTGGTGGAAAACATGGCGGGGTTTGAAAATTGGAGAGTGGATGATGAAACTCAAATGATGAGTTCTAAGTAAACATTTCACTCTAACTGCTATGTGCATCTATGTATTATATCTATCATGTCACGTTGTAATAATAATAATAACTAGATAGATAGATAGAAACAGAGGAAAAACTTTTGTGATGTGGAAGATCGTGATTTCTTTATGGTGTCGTTGGTTGCTTTGTAACTAATGAAGAAGGTGTTTTAGGATTGGCTTTATTAGATTTGAATTTGATATGATTAGCGCTTCTTTATTTTTCGTAGTGCATCCGAGCTTGTTTGTTTTTTGGTTTGGTGGGTTTTGGTCGACGGATAAGAGTGAGAAAAGAAAAATAATAGATATATGTATTATGTTTGATTATAAAAGAGAAGGAAAGATGATTGATTTTAATCAAGTTTTATGTTTGGTTTAGAATTTGTTAGGTAAAACTAAACTATAACTTATCTGATAGTTAAGAAAATTAGTTGATGATTAAAAAATTAATTTAAAATTGATAGCTGATAATCGATAACTTAGAGATGAATAACTAATTGATGAAAATATAGTGTTTGATAAATTTAGTTGTTGTAATTATAAAATGACATAAAAATATATAATTATTTAATTTAAAAAATATGTAAATGTATAAATTTTATTTTTAAAAACCATAAAAAAGTCATTTTAGAAAAAATAAATTGTATCTCATTTTTGCATATGCAAGGTCAGTTAAACCCTAATATGAGAAACAACAGTATCAATTTTTTTTGCTGAAATAGTTTTTTTTGTAAGATTTAGTGAGCCATTTTACAATTGTAAAATTAATAATTGCATTGTTTTCTTTTGACTTACTTTATTCTGATATAATTCTTTAGTTGTATTTTGACTTGCCTATAGGACCCTTGCATGTGATATACAACTATTCTATTGTTTTGTTTTGGATTCTTAGATTTTGTTAGATAGTGTTATTTTCTATGACTAAACGACCAACTTTCTACAATATATTCCTTTGAGCATCCACCGACTCACAAAGAAAAAAAAATTGAGCATCCTTGTTATTATTCATAAACAGATAAGAAGAGATAATGAATAATGGAGTAACATAGAAGAAGAAATGTCCAACGAGAGATTGGATAGTTAGTGAAATAGTTGTTTTGTTTTACATAAGGATAAAATAGTAATAAAATTAAAATAATAATGTTACAAATGAGATAAAATATAAAAAATTATAAGTTATAAACTCAAACGCTAATTAAAATAATATCTCAAAAAAAGCTATAAGTTAGAGTGAAAACCTTGTTAACCAAATACATCTAATTTGATCAAACAAACTAATAAACTAATTCAATAAGCTATAAGTTAGCTTATTGGTGTTACCAATCAGACACTTAAGGAGATGAAAGGGACTTTAAATGATTTATTAGTTACTTTCTATGTCCCTAATTATAAGTCATCTAGAAGAAAATATGTTCCTAAATATAAGCTCTTTTGCAATTTATTAGATGCATCTTTTTTCTTTAAACATGCCCCTTATTAATAATACTAACTTATCTTGAAATACGAATAGTTAAGGTTAGACATATTAATAAACAAATGGCATTTTAGGAAGATCATCGTACAAAATGAACACATTCAATTCACTAACTACATTTCTTAATATATATGAAAAAAAGTAATATATGCTTATAAAAGGGACGAAATGAGTATTTTAGTCATCTTCTCTTATGTCACCTCCAAATTTCTCAAAAATGGAGAAGGGGCAAAAATAAATTTAGGAGAAATTTTACTCCTCTTTCATCTTCTATTCTCCTTTCTTAAAAAAATAAACAAAAAAAAAACATTATTTAAAATGTCATAGACGCCCTAATGTCTCAACGGAGGGGAGGGGGGAGGATTTTAATGGAGGCGGGGGGAAGGGAAATAGATATGTGTTTGGTTCAAAAGAGGGGGAATGTAGTGGTTTAAAGCTTTTGTGTTTGGTTCAATGGGGGGAGGGGATTTTAAATGATTTTTGAGTTATATTGATCATCTCCCTTCCCCTACCAAAACCCCAAAATGGAAGGAGAATAAAATGAACTCTAGGAGGGATTTTGGCTCTCTCCCCTCTCTCCCTTGCAAAAATTTCCCAAATTTCTTCTCCCAATACTTGAAAGTGAAGAAATTGGTGGTGGTAGAATTTTTAGTTGAAAATTAGAGAAAGGGAAATGCATGGAAGGATGAAAATGACATTTATGAAATAAAAAAGGAGCTTGTCTGCACCATTCAAGAAAAAATTAATCACAATTGTATAGTGAATTTCTCAACTCTTTGTTTGAGATAAATAAAGACAAACTCAATAAATGACGATCCACATGTATAGTGAAGAGAGCTGGAATTTGCTTGAAGAGTTTTTGACTTGTTCTTACTTGAACAAGTGTTGGTAGATTACAAATTAACTCTTGTCTTAGTCTTCCAATTGATCTTCACTTTATAGATGATAAAAGGCTTTGAATATGCAGTTTAAACTTAATATATCTGTTAGATACATCAACCAAGTGTCATATTTGTTTTAAAATAGTTAAACACGTGTTTATATTGTTGTTCAGAACATTCTTGACAAACCCAAAATGTTCTTGCTATTGGGTTTGATGGAAAACGTGAATGAATAAGTGAGTGAGTGGGTTGTGAAATGCCAGTCTTTTAGCTTAGAAGCATGCAGCAACAATGTACTCATGTCCTTGCTTTCCTTGCTCACAGCTCATCAATCTGGTCATCAATTTGGAGGTTGTCTTCCTCCTTTTGGCCTTCAACTCGAGTTCTAGGCTTGACCATTGATTTCAACAGTCTTAATACTCTTTAACTTGTGGTTTAGACTGTGGAAAATTGTCACGACCCAAAAACTAAACGCGGTGACCAGCGCATATGCTATACTCCTAGCCTGGCAAGCCTACTCACTGACTTAAAAATCAAGCAACTAAATAGTTCTCAATAATCATTTCAAAAAAGAATATATATAATTTTTCTCAAAATTTCGGCAGAGTATCCTCTGTAATTTCAACGTTTTCAAATTTACAAAATCCCTGTTTAAACTTCAAATTCAGCCAAATTCAAATAGGATAATCTAAACATTCAGTACATCACCCAAAAGACTTTCTAAACTCAAATAGCTGCAAAGTACATCACGACTCAACAAAAAATACAAAAAAAAAGGTCATCGATCATAGAGGCCTACAAAAAAAAAAAACTTTGATCGCCATCAGCTTGCTTACTACCAACAGCTTGCTACTCAGCAGCCTGTGAATCTTAAAAAAATAAACAACATGAAAGGGTAAGTCACAAAGACTTAGTGAGGAGACAACAATCACCATCAACAAGAAGGGAAACACAAATAGGCACGATTATTTGTTTTACAACCTTGAGACGATTATGTTATACACATAATAAAATCATTAAATTTATAATTTATCCGTTCTAATAGAGATACTAAAAATCCAATTAATAGCGAAGCGAAATCAAAATGAAGAACATTAAAATCATCATAGAAAATCAAACAAGTAAAAATACTAATTGTTGAGAATCAAGAGGCGGCTTCATCTCATTCATAGCCCTTTCCTCCTAAGGGTGGCTTTTCCCTTAGGGGTGGCTCTATCTAACGGATATCCCTCTCCCCTCAATCCCGCAATGCATCATCACGCATCAATTAGGGAGCTTACATCTCGTTGATAGCCCTCTCTTCCTACAGATGACATTTCTCATAGGGGCGGCTGCATCTAGGGGTAACTCTCCCTAATCAAAACGAGGTAACTAGGTGCACCTACCGCCGTTAACGTTTTCATAATTATAACAACGACTTCAAAAACACGCTTAAAAATCATTTCTCATTTCATCGTAATTCATGAAAAACATATTCAATCGCATAACAATATAATATTTAAATACTTTTAACTATTACGTAAATCAAACTAATACCATATGATATAACAAAGACCATTAAAATAAATAAATGACGTAATCCAGATAAATTTCAAAGGTTGTGTTTCCTAAATTTCAAAGCGAGTAAAATAATAATTATAGCATTAAAAAAATAAATGACGATGATCGTCGTCAACTCACAACTTTAGAGAATCGGCTACGTTTGTTCTCCAACAACTCCTAAAGTAGCCGGCAGGACCTCAGCTGACAAATCTAAGTATCAAAAATATTCTCAAGACTTTAGAAAAATTATTTTAAAGTTTAGCTAACTCTAGGAAAGCATAAAAAAAATCCTTTAAATCTACTCTAAGCACAAAAAATAAGATTTTTAACCAAAACTACATTTTTCTAGAGATTTATTACTAGCATAAGAGTTGTGTATTTACCTCAAAGAGTCTCAATAAACAACTCTCAAGAGATAGGTACCCTTCTCCTTCCTTAGAGCACAAACCCTAACCCAAAATCGTAACCAAGAGAATTTGTAGGAGTATGAGAAATTATGCTCATGGGGATTTTAAATTCCTTCTAAGGGTTAAGGGTTTAAGTATTGTGGAGTGAGGAGAAGCAAGGAGTAGGAAAGAAGAAATGAAAATGGGGGAGGGGTTGTCTTGGCCGAGAGGAAGAGAAGAAAGAGGAGAAAAAGAAGGAGGAAAGAGTGAAATGGAAAGAAAAAGAAAAAGAAAAAGAAAGTGGAGTTGGTTATAATTTATTTAATAATATTAATATTATTAATAAATTATTATGTATAAAAATGAAATGGGGGCGTTTCAATCTCCTCCCCTTATAAAAATTCGTCCTCGAATTTATTTAACCTTTTTATTTATCAATTACTACTGAGCATGAGTTTCAAAATAATTGTGGATACTTTGGATGACTTCTTCGGGTTCCCAAGTAGTTTCTTCACTGGATGAACCACGCCAAAGAACTTTTATTGAAGCGATATTATTTGAGCGTAAACGTCTTACTTGGCAATCTAATATAGCTACCGGATGTTCAATGTATGATAGACTGTCATCTAACTGCACATCTTCATGATTAATCACATGAGAAGGGTCATGAAGATACTTCCAAAACATCGAAATATGAAAGACCGGATGAACTCCCGAGAGATCTAGTGGAAGTGCCAAGCGATACGCTACAGGTCCGACCCTTTCTAAAATTTCAAATGGTCTAATGAACCTTGGAGTTAGTTTCCCCTTTTTACCAAACTGCAAAACTCCTTTCATTGGTGAAACTCGTAGGAATACATGTTCTCCAGCTGGAAACTCTAATGGACGACGCCTCTTATCAGAATAAGTTTTTTGTCTACTTTGAGCTGTCAACTAAGCGATCCCGACTAGTTTGGCTTCACCAACTTCAAACCATCCTATCGAGACCTACACCGTCTTTCGTACAAAGCCTCAAACGGAGCCATCTGAATGCTAGATTGATAACTATTATTGTATGCAAATTCCATCAAGGGCAAATGTTGATCCCAACTACCCCCAAGATCCAGAACACAAGCAGGAAACATATCTTCCAATATTTGTATAATCCTTTCAGGCTGACCATCTGTTTGAGGATGAAAAGTCGTGCTAAGCTTCAAACGAGTTCCTAATGAAGTTTGGAACGACTTCCAAAATTGAGTAGTAAATTGAGCCCCACGATCAGAAATAATAGACACCGATACACCATGCAAAGAAACAATTTCATCTAAATAAAGTTTAGCATATTGGGATGCAGTATAAGTAGTCTTCATAGGTAAGAAATGTGCAGATTTGGTCAACCGATCTATAATCACCCACACCAAGTCATACCCCTTTTGGGTTCGTGGAAATCCTGTGACGAAATTCATAGCGATGCCTTCCCACTTCCATTCAGGTATTTCAATAGGTTGCAGTAACCCTACAGGCTTTTGGTGCTCAACCTTTACCTATTGGCACACTAAGCACTTGGAGACAAAATCTGCTACGTCTCTCTTCATCCCTTCCCACCAATACAATTCTCTCAAGTCTTGATACATCTTATTAGAACCTGGGTGAATAGTATAAGAGGAATGACGAGCCTCCTCTAAAATTTTCCTTCTCAAGCCACCCACATTTGGAACATACAATCGAGACTTCAACCTCAACACACCATCAGAATCAACTGAAAAGTCTGAAATTTTACCATTCTGAACATTATTTACCATATTCATCAAGTATGGGTCTTGACTTTGAGCTTCTTTGATATCATCAACTATGGTTGGACGAATTTGTACATGGGCTAAAAGTAGCCTCGAATGATCAAGTTCAAATTGAATTGCACTTTCAACAATTTCTTGAAATTCTTTAACTATTGGCCTCTTTACTTCTGCTATATGAGCGAGACTGCCCATGGATTTCCTACTCAAAGCATCTGCAACAACATTTACCTTCCTTGGGTGGTATAAGATTGTGCAATCATAATCTTTAAAGAGTTCCATCCATCTTCTTTGTCTTAAATTTAAATCTCGCTGTTGAAAAATATACTTAAGACTTTTATTATTAGTATAAATCTCACAAGTTTCACCATATAGATAGTGTCTCCAAATCTTAAGAGCGAAAATTACTCCAGTCATTTCCAAATCATGTGTAGGATAGTTTACCTCGTGCCTCTTGAGTTGTCTAGATGCATAGGCAATAACCTTACCTTGTTGCATAAGTACACAATCGAGACCAACTCTAGAAGCATCACAATAAACTGCATAACTTTCCCCACCTATGAGTAATACCAAAATAGGTGCTGACGTCAAGTACTCCTTCAATTTTTGAAAGCTTTCCTCACATGCATCAGTCCATTGGAACTCAACTTTCTTCTGGGTTAACCTAGTCAATGAAGATGCAATCTTTGAGAAATCTTTCACAAAACATCGATAATAACCGGCTAAACCAAGAAAACTCCGAATCTCCTTTACTGTGTTAGGTCTAGGCCAATTCTGCACTGCTTCCACCTTAATTGGATCAACACTTATTCCATTCTTAGACACAACATGACCTAAAAATGCCACACTATCCAGCCAAAACTGACATTTAGAGAATTTGGCATATAATTGGTTATCTCTTAAGGTTTGCAAAACCAACCTCAATTGTCGCTCGTGTTCTTCTTTACTCTTGGAATAAACAAGGATATCATCAATGAACACAATCACGAATTGATCCAAGAATGGTTTAAAAACGCGATTCATCAAATCCATAAAAGCTGTCGGGACATTAGTAAGCCCAAATGACATAACCAGGAATTCATAATGTCCATAACGCGTGCGGAAAGCTGTCTTCGTTATGTCATCCCCTTTTATCTTCAACTGCAGATACCCCGACAACAAACCAATCTTTGAAAAACATTGAGCACCCTAAAGTTGATCAAACAACTCATCAATGAGTGGCAAAGGGTATTTATTCTTTATAGTTACTTTATTCAACTGCCTATAGTCCACACATAACCGCATGGATCCATCTTTCTTCTTAACAAATAAGACTGGTGCTCCCCAAGGAGAAGAACTTGGGCGAATAAAACCCTTATCTATAAGATCTTGAAGTTGCTCCCTTAACTTCTTAAGTTCTACTAGGGCCATACGATAAGGAGGTATGGATATAGGATGAGTGTTTGGAATCAAGTCTATCTAGTAGCAAACCACGAGGATACAAAAGAATGAGTAGCTCCAGGGTCAAACAAAACATGAGCATTTCTGGAATAAATAGAAAGTATACCTGTAACTAATGCATTGAATGTCTGAGCATCCTGACGAGTCAAAGCAAACACTCGAGCCTGACCTCTTCCTGCTGGTATCTGACCTCTACCACTAAATCCTCTACCTCCCTGCTGAGATGTTCCTGAACCTTTAACATAAGAATTTCCACTTTGTTGCACAAATGCAAAATGAGCCTGAGAAGATGCCAAAGTTGTTGGGGCTGATGCATAACTAGAGGATTGACGTGTCGTGTCTACAGGTCAATCCCTTCTGATGTGACCTACTTGGCCCTATTGGTAGCACACCTTACCATCTCTAAAACAATTTCCAAAGTGAAACCTACCACAAATAGAACACTGTGTAGCTGAAACACCGGAATGTTTCCAAGGGAGAGTGGATTGTGATGCTGCCCCATAATCTGATCTACGGCTCTGCACTGTCCCAGAAGATTGTCCGCTATGACCACCTCTTTGGGACATGAGTCTTTGTTGCCCCTGATAACCAAACATAGATCCACCACATCGATTCAGATAGTTATTGTAGGATCCTTCAACCTTTGGTTTCTTCCGTGAATCTTGCCTATTGCCTCTTTTTTCCTTCTGTCGTTGCTCAACTTGAAGGGCCAGACTCAAAACCTCAGCAAAAGTAGAACAATTTGACCCAACCACATATCTAAATAAGTAATCCCTCAATCCTCTGATGAACATCTTGACACCCATCTCCTCAGTGATAGGGTAAGGAGCATGTCTAGAGAGTTGTGTAAAACGAGCACTATACTCTGAAACTATCATACCCTCTGTTTGCTCCAATTGCTCAAAATCATGAGCTAATCCATCTCTAACACTCTCTGGAATAAAATGAGCCATGAAAAACTGAGATAACTCTCTCCATGCTAACGGAGGTGACCCCACTTGTCTACCACGTGACACTATATCAAACCAATCACGTGTCACGCCTATTAGCTGAAATGATGCCAATTCTACTGCTCTTTCCTCAGAACAACCCAATGCTCTCCAAAGCCGCTCTAGACTATCAATGAATTGTTCTAGGTCCTCAGTCGCACTAGACCCAAAAAAAGTAGGGGGTTTAAACTTCATGAAGTCTGGTAAAGTAACCTCAATACCCCTCGTTGTTGAAGTCGTCTGATGCTCAACTTGTCCAACCTCTTGTTGGCCATTGGGATTTTCACATCTTTGATCACCCTCTTGTTGTTTTCCGACGACAACACTAACAAGTTGTTGCATAACCTGTTGTAATCCCTGCAGACCAATAGCAAACTCTTCCATGGCTGAATTTCTTTGCTTCCTCCTAGGTACCTCAACATTGGCATTCAAGCCACGTCCGCCAACATTAGCTCTACGCCTATTTCAAGCACGAACTAAAACACGACCTCGTTGACGAGCCCCCTGGGCTTGGGCAATTGATTCATCAGCAATTTCCCTTATAGTAGGATTCTTAGTCTTGGGTGGCATTCTCACCTAATCAAAGAACATTGATCTAAAATTGAACAAGACGACAAGAAAATGTGGAAATATATTGATGATGAATTTAAACACAGATTTAGACAACAGATGAGGCTCTCATAGAGTGCTAATAGCCTTTGTAAGTAAGTTGTGCCCGGGTACACAATTTACTGACAAGAATCTATTATCACCCTATGTTTGCAGTATTAGGACTAAAGACCGAGCTCTGATACCAACTTTGTCACGACCCGAAAACTAAACGCCGTGACCGGCGCACAAGCTATACTCCTAGCCTGGCAAGCCTACTCACTGACTTAAAAATCAAGAAACTAAATAGTTCTCAATAATCATTTCAAAAATATATATATATATATATATATATATATATATATATATAATTTTTCTGGAAATTTCGACAGAGTATCCTCTATAATTTCAACGTTTCCAAATTTACAAAATCCTTGTTTAAACTTCAAATTCAGCCAAATTCAAATAGTATAATCTAAACATTCAGTACATCATCCAAAAGACTTTCTAGACTCAAATAGCTGCAAAGTACATAACAACTCAACAGACTTTACAAAAAATAAAAGGTCCTCGATCAAATAGGCCTACCAAAAAAAATTTGATCGAGACTTGAATCGATCAAAGCTGCCTATGAACCTGAATAAAAATAAACAACATGAAAGGGTAAGTCACAAAGACTTAGTGAGGAGACAACAATCACCATCAACAAGAAGGGAAACACAAAAAGGCACGAATAATTGTTTTACAACCTTGAGACGATTATGTTATACACATAATAAAATCATTATATTTATAATTTAGTCGTTCAGATAGAAATATTAAAAATCCAATTAATAGCGAAGCGAAATCAAAATAAATAACATTAAAATCATCATAGAAAATCAAACAAGTAAAAATATTAATTATTAAGAACCAAAAGGCGACTTCATCTCATTGATAGCCCTTTCCTCCTAAGGGTGGCCTTTCCGTTAGAGGTGGCTCTATCTAACGGATAGCCCTCTCCCCTCAATCCAGCAACGCATCACACACATCATTTAGGGAGCTTACATCTCGTTCATAGCCCTCTCCTCCTACAGATGACATTTCTCATAGGGGCGGCTGCATCTAACAGGTAACTCTCCCTAATCAAAACGAGGTAACTAGGTGCACCTACCGCCGTTAACGTTTTCATAATTATAACAACGACTTCAAAAACACGCTTAAAAAAACATTTCTCATTTCATCGTAATTCATGAAAAACATTCAATCACATAACAATTTAATATTTAAATACTTTTAACTCATACGTAAATCAAACTAATACCATATTATATAACAAAAACTATTAAAATAAATAAATGACGAAATCCAGATAAATTTAAAAGGTTGTGTTTCTCAAATTTTTAAATAAACACTTTAACTTAGAAAACGAGTAAAATAATAATTATAACATTACAAAAATAAATGACGATGACCGTCGTCAACTCACAACTATGGAGAATCGACTACGTTTGTTCTCCAACAACTCCCAGAGAAGCCGGCAGGACCTCAGCTGACAAATTTGAGTATCAAAAATATTCTCAAGAGTTTAGAAAAATTATTCTAAAGTTTAGATAATTCTAGGAAAGCATAAAAGAATCCTTTAAATCTACTCTAAGCACAAAAAAGTAAGATTTTTAACCAAAACTACATTTTTCTAGAGATTCATTACTAGCATAAGAGTTGTGTATTTACTTCAAAGGGTGTCAATAAACAACTCTTATGAGATGGGTACTCTTCTCCTTCCTTATAGCACAAATCCTAACCCAAAATCCTAACCAAGAGAATTTGTAGGAGTATGAGAAATTATGCTCTTGGGGATTTTAAATTCCTTATAAGAGTTAAGGGTTTAAGTATTGTGGAGTGAGAATAAGCAAGGAGAAGGAAAGAAGAAAAAAAACAAAAAAAATGGGGGAGGGGCTGTCTTGACCGAGAGGGAGAGAAGAAAGAGGAGAAAAAGGAGGAGGAAAGAGTGAGATGGGAAAGAAAAAGAAAAAGAAAGTGGGGTTGGTTATAATTTATTTAATAATATTAATATTATTAATAAATTATTATTTATAAAAATGAAATGGGGTGTTTTTAAAATGATTTGTCTTGACTTTGTCTTTAATAGGAATAACCAGAATGTTGTTCTAATCAATTTGTCATCAATGTAGGTATAGTTTTGCATGTTTGTTTTTGAAAATAGACCTTCAAATCTTGACTTTTAATTGCTCATTAAATGTTGGAAAACTCATATGCGAAATGCCAATTGATTTACTGCATGTTGCATTTCCAAAAAGATCCTTATTGTCAATTGTTCTTTAATAGAACAACCATAACATTCTGGTGAATGTTTTTCCATCATTCTTTAAACAAATGGTTCAATAAATGACTCAATCTTGAAATGATTTCTTTTTCAAAGTTGATTCTGGTCATTTTGCTGAACTGATATGAATATTTATGAGTGCAATGAACTTGTTCATTATGAGAATATTATTTAATAACAATTGAGAATATTGTCTTCTATATGAGAGGAGAAATCTTTTGTTGAAACAATACTTCCTACAAATTCTCTTGGTGTTTCACATGTTGTGTTTTGTCCCATCAAGTATTAGTGAGATACTTGATGAATTTATTGGACACTTTCTTCATGAAGATGCTATCTTGACGATGCAATAATCATTCTCTTGAATGATTGATATATGATATATTTCTTTTGAGATTCTTTCATTATTAAGTAGATACCTATTCACTTGTTAATGTGAATGGCTTCTTGTTTGTCCACTTATGCAATTCATGTTTCTTAAATAAAACTCAAGTTCAATCATTAGTAGATCACCATTCATAAAACTTAATCATTTATTTCATAAGGTTTGTTGTCATTAAAACACACATTAAAAATATTTTTACCTAAATAAAAAGAGTCACTAAATAAGTGTTAGCTATCGTTAACTAGTCATCTCTATTGAAGTCATGTGAACTTTACACACTACTATATATTAACTTTGCTCCAAGTGTCATAGTGAGCACGAAATCTTATCCGACCAATGTAGAAAATTAGTGACCAAAATCCCCTCCGTGCAGTTACTTCAAAGTGTGAGTGCCCACAAGTACCTATACTCAAACAAAAATTACAACATATATGTTTCGGCGCCACAATTTTCGCTATAAAACTAATTCTAAGATTTACTATAACACCCCTGTTTGGCATGACTACAAAATCTTTAATGATTGAGTCCAACGAAGATTTTCCCCAAATAGTCACTTAAAACGTATCCTTCTAAAAGTCTTAGTCTTTGAAATTCCTATGTCTTCACTGTAAGACACGTAGACAAATTATCCTTGTTTTAGTTATGTTTTGCCCAAAAATATGGTGTAAAGTCTGCCAGTTCTCTTTTTTATGAATAATATTACGGGGATTACATTTTCATCATTGAATTATTTTTTTTTATTTCATGCATTAAAATAATCAAAATTTGAGATCGAAAATTTTCTCGTCCATAAATCAATCGGGCAATTGCACCGACTTCAAAACTTAAAAACAACTTAAAATTCTACAAAACTTTTTATATGAATTATTTGGTGGTTTGAAACTTGAATTATATTTAAGAAATATTTTTCCGAATAGAGGAATATTAAATATGATTAATTTAATAATTAAATTTTTTTTGTCGTAAAAATAATTATGGATGCGAGTCGTTTACAATTATTTTCTGATAACTAAAAGCACTTTTATTTGATAAGTGAATAATTTTTGTGGTTAGAGTAGTTTTAGATTAATTTATAATTGAATGATTAGATTAATTAAGGGAGGGAGAAAAAAAAATCAATTCCCCCTCTTTGTAAAAGCAACAGAGCCTCTCTCTCGATCTACCACCATCATTTTAACCTCCTCTCCTCCATTTTTAACCTTTCAAAATACTTACTTAAACTAAAAAAGCTCCAACTACAAAAGTGGTCTACTACTTGAGGGGAACACATAGAGTAAAGAAACTGAAGGTGAGAAAGTCATTTTCCTCCTCTTCTCTCTTTATTTAGTGTTGTGAGTTGATCTTTCTTGTTTATTGTTGTTGTTGATAGTTAATTAGAATGAAAAAAAAAACTCTCCTCCTCTTTTTCTCTCAAAACCTGGGAGCTCAAACTAATTGAGGGGGAGAGATAATTTTGTGATTTTTCTTAATGGTTATTTTAAGTATGCTATTGGTGTTGAATGTAACCTTAAAGCAAGAAAATAAGTGCGACCCCCCAAATGTTTTAAAAGCGCCAAACCATAGAGACATAAAAGAGATAATTTGATTTTTGGGTGTGTTTGATTGTAACTCTAAATGAGATTGTATGACATGAGTAAAAAAGGAAAAGAATTGAATTGAGTTAGTAAGTTCTAAACAATGAGTAGGCAGCGGGGAGAACCTGAAATATTTCTATTTACTTTATGTAAAAAAATTTAGGAAAAAAAAACAGAGTGGACATGACAATTTTGCTTTAGGAATTTTGAAATTTAGTTTATCTCAAAAAATAGAGTTTTGAATTAGTATAAATTTTCAAAAGAATCAAAGTGTTGGAGAATGTCCTCTTTGATTTTAAATATGGTATTAGTTGAGTTTGATAATTTAAATGGTTTGAACTTTAGTTTGGAACTTATAAAAGTTTGGATAAAATTCCAAGTTTTAGTAAACTTTCAAGTTTTATATTAAGGTTGTAATGTTGTAGAAAAGTTTCAACCTTCATGAACAAAGTTTCTATCTTTATGAATAGAACTAAAAGTTTTAACCTTTGATATTAAAGTTTCAAATTTTACGAAGAGATCCAATTTCAAGGAACAAAGTTCTAAATCTTAAAGTTTTAGTAGTTTGTTATTGTGGAAATAAATTTCTAGTAGAGTTAAAAGTAGAAGTTTGTTGAATGAGAAAGAAGTTGATGCTGAAAAACATGATTTATTTAAGTTGATGCTGAGTTAAGGTTTGGAAAATTGTTTTGAAGTTGAAGTTGTGAAAGCTTATTTAACAATGTGTTTATGAAAAATGCTTTAGTTTAGAGTTGTGATCAATTTAAAGATTCGAAGTTGTTTATGTTTTGTCGTTAAAAATGAATTTCTAGAGTTATTGTTGTGAAAATAGATAATGTAGATCTTTTGAAAAATGCTAACTAAACAAATAAGTCATGCCAAAATTTTGGGTGGAAAAAGACTTAGAGAAAATTTGACGTTTAATAATTTATTTGAAAATTTTGTGACTTTATGATTTTAAAGTGGTTTAAAATTTGTTTGGGTAAATTTTGACTTATCAAAAATAGTCCTTAGTTGTTTTTCAAAATGTTATAAAAAACAAAGTGTTGAAACTCGAGACTTAATTTAGCGAGCATTACTTTTTGAACTAAAAGCTTTGAGCAATGAATATTTAATTTAATATGGAGGTTAAGTATTAAGTTAGTTGAAGTGAAATGAAGTCGAAGGGTATTTTTTTTTAGTAGTGGTCAAAATTGGTGAAGTTTTGTCTAAGTTTGAGATTTCGTTTTAACTTAGTCTAATTTACTTGGTTAAAGGTTATTAGAAGTGAACAAATCTAGGACCTGTTGGTTGAAAATGTGTTAAATTTGGGGTAACAGGTGTGCTAAGCAGGGCTAGGTAAAGGCTTTTTCCATTTTTCTAGTATAACCTATAGATTGTACTTATTGTTAAATTAATTGTACATGACTATATTATGAACAAATCTAGGACCTATTGGTTGAAGATGTGTTAAATTTGGGGTAACATAGGTGTGCTAAGGTAAGAGATCTTTCCATTTTTCTAGTATAACATATAGATTGTACTTGTTGGATTTATTGATGGTGTTCAATTAACTATACATTACTATATGTATGTACTAGTTTTTATTGATGTTTGTATTGAGGTTGTGTGATCGACGTGTTGATGTTCATTCATAGTTGCGAAACATGTTTGTTTGTGTTTTGTGTTATGAATTTTTTTGTGATAAATTTCATGAGTATGCTCTATGTAATATGTGATGAGTTATTGGTGTTCAAAAGAGTTTTCAAAAGATGGGTCTGTTAATAACTACATTTACATAATAATTGTTGAGAAAAGGTTAGAGTATCTTTATGCAGTCATAGTTGTGCATGGTATTCCATAGAGTTAGAACCCACGACGGTGTGTCTGAAGGGACTCCATATCTTTGTAGAGTTATTGAGTTGTGGCTATTTGAAGGAACTTTACATTGGATCAAGAGGAATCGTGGACAAGAGCTCCACACGCCTCTGCAGACGGTGAGTTATTCCAGAGTCAAATGCACTACATATAGACATGGCATTACGGGGCATTGACACACGATAGCCTCCATTTAAATGTATGATGTTTGGTGATACCCACAACTAGATATAGACATGGCATTACGGGGCATTGACACACGATAGCCTCCATTTAAATGTATGATGTTTGGTGATACCCACAACTAGATGTAGCTAGTGGGTCAGTGATACCCAATAGCCTCCATTTAAGTGTGTGATGTTCAATAGCCTCCATTTGGAAGTCTACATTTTCAAACGTGTAGTCGATGCGTTTATTTTAAAGGATTTTTGAGAATGTTTTATATAAAAAGGAAAAAATATTAATGTGAAAAATGGGGTGTTACATTCGCATTGCGATGCGATATCCTGCAATGTGAAGCATGTATGATTCCGCAACCATAATTGCTCAAATATTTGTGTCGCATGGCAAAACTAATTTCGTAGTGCAAAGCTATTTGACTACACAATATTAGGCATTTAAGATTCGCAATGCAAAACAACTCATAAATGGGAAATTTAAGACTCGTTTCTTTGTTGTGTCAATGGAACCTTATGTTAGCTAATGATTGAGTCGTCTCTTTGCTAATTAGTAAACACCTTTCTAATCTTGATTGTCTTTCTGTTATATGTAACATTGACATTTTTCCAATCAACGAAATATCATTTTTATGCTCACTTACTTTGTCAGTCCAAATTGTAGAATCAAGCCAAGATAGGAGTGTTGGTGTGTCTATCGACGTGACATGTTTTGAACTATTCATGTAAGGGTTAGTTTAATGAGATTAAATCATGGAGTATGAATGAGATATGATTAATGTGAATGTCTCATTTCCTAACTATTTGAGGTAGACCAATGTCGATGCCCTATTAAAGTTAATAAATGAATTAAAAATGTCACTTAAACAATGAGTATTAAAATGACTTACAAACAATTATAAGTTGATGTGATATCTGTAATATCCCAAAATTCTATAACCATGTGTATTAAATATAAAAAGAATTCTATATTTGAGGAAAAGTGACACTACGCGAAAAAGCGCATTTTACAGCGTTTTTTTAAGCCATTTACAGCGTTTTTTCAAAAAAATAAGCGCTGTAGTATCTATCGCTGTAAAATAGATGAATATATTGTGCGCTTGTTATACTCATTTTGTAGTGCTTTTTTGAAAAAGAGTTGTAAATCCCTGTAATAGCGCTTATTAAATACCTACAATAGCGCTTCATATGCATGCACCTATTACAGCGCTTATTTGAAAAAACGCTATAATAGGTGCATTCAATAGATGCATTATTATGCACCTATTACAGCACTTTTTGAAAAAGCGCTGTAATAGGTGCATTCAATAGATGCATTATTATGCACCTATTACAACGCTTTTTCAAAAAAGCGCTTAATAGGTGCATTCAATAGATACAATATTATGCACCTATTACAGCGCTTTTTCAAAAAAGCGTTGTAATAGGTGCATTCAATAGATGCAATATTATGCACCTTTTACAGCGCTTTTTCAAAAAAGCGTTGTAATAGGTGCATTCAATAGATGCATTGTTATGCACCTTTTACAACGCTTTTCCAAAAAAGCGTTGTAGTAGGTGCATTCAATAGATGCATTATTATGCACCTTTTACAACACTTTTTCAAAAAAACGTTGTAATAGGTGTATTCAATAGATGCATTATTATGCACCTTTTACAACGTTTTTTTTCGAAAAAACGCTGTAGTAGGTGCATTCAATAGATGCATTGTTATGCATCTTTTATAGCGCTTTCTCAAAAAATGCTGTAAAACGTGCATTAGAATGCACCTACTACAGCGCTTTTTTGAAAAAGTGCTGTAAAAGGTTTTTTTTCTTCTTATTTTAGTTTTATTAAAAAATGCTGTAAATTTTAAAAAGCGCTTTTTGGTTTTTTTGGCATTTTTTTAGAAAGCGTTGTCTTTTAATTTTTTTTTTTTCCAAAATCATTTACATCCAGATTCAGTTCACAATAAGTTCACACAACATTTCACAATCAAATTAACTTTATAACTATACATATTTACACAATCAGTTCACAACAAATTACATAACAGCACAAAACAAATTACAACATATCAAAATACATATTCACAGCTTTTCACATATATACTACATATTCATATCAGAACAAATTACAGATTCATATACATATTCACATATTCACATACATACTACATATTCACAGCATTTCAAATGTGCCCTATTCATATACATATAACTATCATAGAAGTACATTTCAGAACAGAACTACCCCTTGCAGCATATAACTATCCCTTGCAGCATGCCATTTTCCAACAAATCAAATAATCTTCATTTCAATCACATACTGACAACAATCTTCCTTTATTTCAATTAGATCTCTTTCAGAGTATGTTGGACTGGAATTGTCAAAGTACTGTGCGATATAAAAATGGAACATAAAAAAGTTAGAATCAAATATATACATAGTTTATATATGAAAATCAAATAATGAAAATATCGTAGCGTTTCTGGGATTATAGTTTGATTCTTATCAACAATCTCCTTCATGAATCGCAATACATAGTACCCACAGTCGATGTTGTTATTTTGACGATGGCACTATAAAATAAAACATATAAGTGAATAAATATTTGTGCATTGATTGTAAATGAAATTTTAAAGGCATATATTTCAAACCTTTATTGGAATCCATGTGATGTTATTTGCCTTTTGCTTCGACACTGTAGCAGCTCTTTGAGCTCGAAAAACTTGTAAAGCACTATCGAATAAATAAATGTGATTATTATAGCATTAACAAACACATTATATATATATATATATATATATATATATATATATATATATATATATATATATATATATATATATATATATGTAAGAAATAAATGAATATTATTTACGTGTCGAACATAGTCTTTATCTCGGGGTGATTGTTGTAATGATCGTGCAAGGGATCTAGGTAGTATATAACTTCAGAGGTCGCATTGATTGCAAATAGCACCAATGTGCCTTACAACAACAAAAATTTTGTCTACACAATTAATAAATTAAGATCTTATAAATTAAAAAAGATATAAATAAAGAATATATAATTATGTACCCTGAATTATATGGTGCAAGGAACAACTTATCCTTCTCTTTATTTCCTAATAAGATATCTATAATGTATTTCTTTACATTCACTAGATCGAGCTTAAACATCGAAAGCTTATGCATAGACAAGAATGAAAATGTATTTGACAATCTGCGCGTGCACACCAACTTCTCATACAAATACCTTCAATGAAAATTTCAAATTAGATTAATTACCAATAAATTAAATTAATTACAAATAAATGCAATTAAAAGTAATTTTTAACTAATATATAAGCTGATGACAGTAGCACTCAGCTCCTTATGGTCGAGGAGTTCGTATATGTGCTCTTTTTCTAGAAATTCTTCATACTCATCTCCGAATATAGCTTTATCCATGCTTATTATTCGTGAATCGTTGTTGCTGCCCATATTTGTTTTTGCCTGTATGTCAAGACACGACCCATATCGAGCAAGTCGTGGCTGACTTATTTTAGGAGCATGAGTAGCAACTGATTTTACATGATCCAGTTTTTGAGCAGCAACTTTGGCCGCTTTATTACCCTCCAGCTTTTGCAGTTTGCCTTCTTTATTACCCTCCAATTTTTGAAGTTTTCCGGCTTTATTTTTAGCACAACCATCCAGTTGTGGTGCAGCAGCTGGCTTGCTGGCTTGCTGTGCGGGTGGTTTATTGGATTGAATCTGAAAAAATGAGGTTAATCAGTTTGTTAGTTTATTGAATCTGAAAAAATGACAAACCTTACAGAATAAATGTGACAAACCTTTTCGGGCGATGTGACTGACTCGTTTCTAGGAATCTTCTTATCATTCCCTTTAGACTTTGTTTGAATCTAAATAAATGTGAAATTAAAGTTAACATCGGAAAAAATTCAGCAATTAAATACAATCAATCATAATCATATATCGTGCATTTAAATATACATATCAATTAAACATACATTTCAATTAATTAAACATACCTTATCAAGGGCAACAAGATGTTTGGGCCATGCCACGTAACTGCCAATTGCTTCGCCCAAATGCTTCAGATATGCATCGTTGTCCGGTATAGGCAACAGTGCATTTGGTTCCAAAGCAATAACTGGTGATACTTTGACATGGCCCACAAGGATCAGTGTGTTGTGCAATACTTTGCCTAGAGTATTGCACAATGTTCCTTTTCCGACCTTGCGATGAGTAGGGGAGGATAAGTACAGCACGCATGGAGTGACACCCTAAATCAATGGTTAATACATAAGTATGTGAAACAATTAGCTTGAATGAATTTCTTAATTTATTAAGTAATTAATTACCTCAGGAAGACTTTGGAGACCAACGTTGCAACTCGCGTTTTCACTCTCCATTTGAATTTCACGTTGGAGCTGATCCGCAAGTTGCTTGTCTTTATTTGTCTTCACCAAGAGTGTCACTTGCTCTGTTAATACTTTGATCTTCTCTAATACTTCCTCGTTAGATGGATTTTGGCGCTTCTCTTGTGAAAAATAGCTTCTAGGAATTACGCCAAATCCTTTCCCCCTCACGCGGCCGGAATATTCAGGAACATTAAACACTTTACCTTGTATGTCCCTGCAACTAGCCTTGTTGTCCTCTTGATTTTCTGAACTTTGTTCGAGATTTGCCTAAAATACACGTAGGATTAAAAAGATAAGTTCGATATCATTTTTAAAATACAATATTAAAGTGATAAATATACTTACACAAAGTTCTATTACTTTTTGAACATTTTCATTATCAACCACTCCATCTTTATTTACTTGAGCTTCCTCCCACAATATATGACGACCCAACGGTTGATCGGATTGGGTGTCTTGTAGCTATTCTCGTTAAGATCATAAACAAAATATTAGTTAGAAAGTATAGTTTATAATGTACCACATTATATGAAAGTGATGTTTCATTACTTACAAGTTTTTGCTCTAGACGAGCATATCCCATACGAGATTTCTTATATGGGTGGGGAATAATTTTTGCCCTCTCGCAATTTGCCTTACTAATATTCTATATAAAAAAATAACAATCTTCTAAATATTTAAAATACGCTATGAATATAAATAATAAAACACAAATGCTAATAAATTAATCACTTACAATAAACGCGGGGTCCGAACGTTTTGATACGAATGCGCTCCATTCCTCATTTGTTATATAATGTTTATATATTTTTGGAGCTTCCGCATTCATATTTCCTTCATGGTCTTTTAGATAGCAATTTGAGAGGTGAGATCTAAAACCCCGGTGTATTTTCCTGGCAACTCTCAGCACATAACTCTTTCTCACCTCGTCAACAACAAAAGCTGTTTGCAAACCAAATAAAGATATAGTTTGAGTAAAGTACTTCAAAGCAGTCTGTAAAAAATTATAAGTAAAAAAGTGGAGTAAAAAAATTACTTGTATATCAGCCCACAATACATCTTTTGCATCCTTCAATGCCTTATCTCTCCAATCATCTATTGTGATGGGGATATTCTGACGAACAACAACCCCAATATAACTTACAATCATTGAACTGTTGGGGTCAATTGGTTGACCACTCTCATTCCATCCCACCTAATAAACTCATATAGTAAGTACCTCAAATTATTAACAGCAAACAAAGTATACCTCAAATTTTTTCAAAAAAGATAAAAAATAAACAGCAAACAAAGTATAGTATGATATTTTGAAGTATAGTATACCTCATATTTTTGCCCAATACTTCTTGCTTTTATAACATTTTTCATTATGGTTGCACCATGTTTGACTTCATTTTCGTAAGTCTTGGTGTTGCCAACTTCTTCATTTTGACATTCTAAATTTTTGTTGGTATCCATTTAGCTACGACAAGTTCAACATGCAGTTCAATATAACTTCAACAAATTCAACATGTCGTAGTCTAAGTACGTAGCAGTATAAGTGCAACATGCATTTTAGTGAAACAAAAAACTAATAAATAAAAAACCTGAAAAGTGCGAAGAAATACTTAGGGTTACGGGTTCGTAGGGTTCGGTTAGTAACAAAGAAGAACAAGAACAGCGCAGAAGACGAACGAAGACGAAACGATCATAGGGTTACCGAGTTCGCAGAAATACGTAATAAGGGTTACTAAAAATATATGGTTACGTAATGAGAAGAAGGATGAAGATGACGAGGAAACAAGTGTATGAAGTTTACGTAATGAGGGTTAGTAATGAGGAGGAAACAAGGGTAGGGTTCGCAATGAGAAGGAGACTGAAGAGGAAACTGAAACAAGCGTGTGAAGTTTACGTAATGAAGATGAAACTGAAGAGGTTTATTATTATACATAAAACCCTATTACAACGCTTTTTTGAAAAAGCACTGTAAAATACCTCATTATATTATTTTTTAAAAGCCTACTACAACGTTTTTTAAGAAGCCTTTTAAAGCGCTTGTGCAAAAGCGCTGTAAAAGACCTCCTTATTTTTATTTTTTTAAAAGCTTTTTACAGCGCTTTTATACAAAGCACTTTAAAAGGCTTCTTTGTTTTATTATATACAAACGCTATGTGACCCTTTTACAGCGCTTATGCAGAAAGCGCTTTAAAAGACCTCCTTATTTTATTTTTTTAAAAGCCTTTTACAACGCTTTTGCAAAAGAGCGTTGTAATAGGGTTTTATATATAAAAAGCTTCTTTGTTTTATTATATTCAAACGCCATGTAACACTTTTACATCGTTTTTTCAAAAGAGCGCTGTAATAGGGTTTTATATATAAAAGGCTTCTTTGTTTTATTATATGCAAACGCTATGTGATCCTTTTACAGCACTTTTTCAAAAGAGCTCTGTAATAGGGTTTTATATATAAAATGCTTCTTTGTTTTATTATATGCAAACGCTATGTGACCCTATTACAGTGCTTATGCAGAAAGCGCTGTAAAAGACCTCCTTATTTTATTTTTTTTAAAACCCTATCAAAGTGCTTTTTCAAAAGAGCACTGTAATAGGGTTTTATATATAAAAAGTCTATTTGTTTTATTATGTCCAAGGGCTGTGTGACTTCATTATTTTGGGATGATCAGTTAAGTTCAAGAAAAATTCCAAATAATTTTGTTTTCTTCCAAATAATAATTTTTTCTTCTAATTAAATAATTCCTATATATATATATATATATATATATATATATATATCAATGATAAATTACATGATCAACTCATATTGGAATGATCAGTTCAAGTTCAAGAAAAATTCCCAGTATAAGCAGAAAATCAGTATACAATTACATACACTATAAGCAGAAAATTACATACAGTTCAAGCTAAATACCAAAATGCTCAATTCTGGCAGATCAAACAATTAAATTACATGAACTGAGTTCAGATTACATGACTTATAAAACAATTAAACACAATAAGATGCCCTTCTTCTTTTCTTGGTGGGGTTCATATTTGTTTGTCCATTAATGATACGAAACGATGGATTAATCCAAATTCCATCATCATGATCATCTCTAAGATATAAACCATCATTAGTTGAATCAATTTCATGTGGTTGTGATGTTGCAAAGAAAAGATCATTACCAACATTTTCATCATTATTGTTATCATCACTTATTTTCTTTGGTTATAGGATAACGAACCATTTATCATCAGCAGGATCAGTGACATAAAACACTTGTTGAGCTTGCGACGCTAAAATAAAAGGCTCATCTTTGTATCCCACCCTATTAAAATCGACAAGCAAGAACCTTGACTCATCAATCCGAACGTCGTTATTATTATCGATCCACTTGCAACCAAATATGGGAACATGAAAAATTGTGTAGTATAGCTCCCATATGCGCTCGATAACCCCAAAATATGATAGATTTGCATATATTGGGTTCTTGTCTTTTTCACTTGAGATATGCATCGCTTTAGCTATGAGAGTGACTCCGCTATTTTGCATAGTGGTTTGATCATCTTGTTCTTTGGTATAAAATGTGTAGCCGTTAATTACATAATCGGTGTAAGAAAAGACATGTATACTCGGACCATTTGCTAGCCACCTCAATCTCTGTGAAATTGATCCAGGGTCTACATCAAACTTTGACTTTATGTGATTTTTTAACCATGTTATGAAACTTCGATTGTGTTATCGAGTTATGTAATTTTGATTCCGATTCATGTTCAAACTAGATAACTGATCCATGTGTATTGTAACATACGGTTGAACCTCATCATCATTGTGCATAACATACAATTGTGCCTGCTCCCATTATGTCCTTGATATAGTCATTAGTCTCTTTCCAATTATCCCTTCTCCTGATAATCTTCCCGAATGGCAAGACATGGGAAGCCCTATGGATTCAACATTGAACAAATATTCAGTACAAAATTCAGCAGCTTCTTCGACAATGTACCGTTCAGCAATACAACCTTCTGGTCGACTTCTACTTTTTACGTACCCTTTTAATATTTTCATATATCGTTCTATCGGGTACATCCATCTCATATAAGCTGACCCACAAAGTTGTGTCTCCTTAGCAAGATGAACAATAAGGTGAACCATTATATCAAAAAACGAGGGTGGGAAATACATTTCAAGCTCACACAAAGTAACAACAATTTCCCTCTGCAATGTCGGTAATTTCTGAGGATCGATCACTTTACTACAAATTTCCTTGAAGAAGAAACATAATTTAGTTATGGCTCGACGAACTTTTTCAAGTAAAATTAAACGTATACCTATTGGTAGCAAATGCTCCATTAGAATGTGACAATCATGGGTCTTCAAACCTTTTAACTTGAGGTCTTTCATACAAACTAAAGTTTTAATGTTTGAAGAGTATCCTTCTTGAACTTTAACTTCGTGTAGAAATTTACACAAAACAATTTTTTCCTTTCTAGATAGAGTATGAGCGGCTGGAGGTAGATATGTGCGATTTCCTTTCTTTACGAGACCCAATTCATTTCTTATTCCCATATCGACCAAGTCCAATCTTTCATTGATGCCATCCTTAGACTTTCCTGGTATATTGAGTAACGTACCAATAACACTATCAAATACATATTTCTCAATATGCATCACATCGAGAAAATGTCTTACATACAATGACTTCTAATATGGCAATTCAAAGAAAATTGACTTTTTCTTCCACCCAGTTTTGACCAGCTCTCCCGCAAAAGGTTTGCCAAATTTGTTGGTCAGACCTTGTACTTTTTCAAGTATTTGATATCCAGTCGGTGCTATAGGAGCTCTATCTTCCTCTGATTTTCCATTGAATGCATTCACCACCCACGATACTGATGACTATAAGGTAAAAATCTACGGATGTCGAAGAAATACATTCTTCTTACAATGCTTCAACCGCATCCAATTTGTACTCTTTTCACATATAGGACATGCACACTGACCTTTAATGCTATATCCTGATAAATTACCATTGTAAGATCAGATGTGCACCTAAGAAAGGGGGGTGAATTAGGTGTTTAAAAGTATTTCTTGTTTTCAGCGAATTAGCAATTGATTTTTGCGCTTATGGATAGTAAAAGATAAAGTAAATGGCAGTAATGTAAAGAACACAGCAGAATTATCCTGGTTCCCCTTATACCCAAGGGTACATCCAGTCCTCTTGCACACCACAAGAGATTTCTCCACTATTGTTAGAATATGTACAAGTCCCACCCTAGGATCTGTGCTACAAACTTCTAACAAAACCTCTAAGATAGCACCCCACTATCTTAGATAATGTACAAGATAGCACCCCACTATCTTAGATAAAACTACTTAAAGAAAGTACTACTTTCTTTTTACAAATAATGTGATTTGATAAGGATATAGGAATATGAAAGAGAGGTATAATGATAACAATCCAATATTGCTTCAAGTACTTTGAGAACCTTTGTCAAGGATATGAAAATGGAATGCAAGTACTTGAATTATGAAAAATGACTTTGAGAAAAATAGAAAAGTTGTTCAAAGTCGTTCAAGGTTTGACCGTGGGATTGTTCTTCGATTAATCTGAAGTTATGGGGTATTTATAATCCATAAACATCTCTTCAGATTCGTGGCCATTGATCCAAGAGGTTTGAGGAACAATTGCAATGATTTAGAGTTGATTCAGAACTGAAAAATTGCATTGTTTCCCGTTGTATTCGATTACAAAGTATCTGTATTCGAATACACCTTTCTGCAACGTTCAAATTTATTCAAATTTAACACTGTGTAGCCGAATACACTTTGATGTAGTCGAATACAGATTGATCAATTTTGCCACTGACTTGTTGGTTGTAGCCGAATACAACAGGATGTAGTCGAATACAACAGGATGTAGTCGAATACAGATGAGAGGCTTTTGCTACTGACTTAGCAATTTTCACCTGTATTCGAATACACTTAGGTTGTATTCGAATACACCTTTGTATTTTGTCAAAAATATTAATTGTAACACTTTGTAAATATAATTTTGACTTTTGAAAATGCTTTTTATGCATATGTAAAGATGAAAGGTTCTCATGTACTTGATCTTGTGATTGTATCATTTACCTTTACATTTAAACATCTAATATGTTTGAAGTCTAAAGTTTATCAATGAGATATTTTGGACTTCTTCTTTTTGAGCTTGTTGTCTTGATCATCATCATCATCGTTGGTCTTTTGTCTTCATCAAAAACATGTATTTTACAACCATATGCTGGAAAATCATTAATTGTGTCGAACAACGTAGCCCTCAAATTGAAACATTCTTTCTTATACCCATCATAAACTTCCACACCTGTCTCCCACATAATTTTTAAATCTTCAATTAAAGGAGCCAAGTATACGTCGATATCCTTCCCCGGTTGTTTGGGTCCAAAAATTAACAGAGACAACAACATAAACTTACACTTCATACATAACCATGGAGGTAGGTTATAAATCAACAAAATCACAGGCCACGTGCTATGTGAGATGCTTTGAAGACCACGTGGATTCATTCCATCAGTAAAAAGTGCTTTGAATTTTATTCACTGTGATATATGCGCCTAAATCTTGGTATTATAGGAAAATACCACACGACTTATATCGAGAGACATTGCATTTCGGACACGCCTTTAGTAATTCATATTCATTTCGAAATAAAATGCAATCGTTAGGACACACATGAATCCTTTCATAATTCATACCAATATAGCATAAAATTTGTTTAGCCTCGTAGGTTCGACTGGGAAGTTCATTATTATCTGGCAACGTATCTTTTAAGAGTGTTAGTAATTCTGTGAAGCTTTTATCAGACCATCCATTACTCGCTTTTAAGTTGTACAACTTTAATATCGCCGACAGTCTTGTGAATTTAGTACAACCATTATATAATGGTTTCTCTGCATCACTCAACAAGCTCTCAAACATTTTAGGACAATCACGAAGATCTTCTTCAACTACTTTTGCAATCTCCTTAACTCGGTCCAGCTCATATGTATCTGTGTCGAAATCAGTTGAAGCATATGTATTTGTGCGGGTGTTTCCATTTATTTTCTCACCATGTCTTATCCAACATGTATAGCTTTGGTCAATTCCATACCATACTAAATGTCCTTCCAATTCATCCGCTCTAACGCGTTTTCCAAAACAACATTTTAAACAAGGACAAACGACTCTATTTGGATCTTTTGCATTCATCACTACAAACTCAACAAACTCTTTCACTCCATTTTCATACTCTTTTGTCTATCGATTGGCAGACATCCATTTCCGGTCCATTTTATATGACCTATATATATATAAATGCAGTTACACAAATAATAAGCATAATTTCAAGTCTGATATATATGACCTATATATAGTACACATATCTCATATTGGTCCAAGATTGATTTCAAAACAGAACATATATATCATGAGAACATTATCTAATATCATGTAACAATTTCAAAACAGAACATATCTAATATGTAACAATTTATCGGTTTTAATTAGTGACAACAACAAATAAATAAATACAGTACCTGAGACAACGTTGATCATTTTGTTTTAAAGGAGGAGCAACGTAGATCAATATGTAGATGGGCGCACAGTAGAAGAGATGAGGGTTCGCAAAGTAGAGGAGATGAGAGTTCGTAGGGTTAGGACAACGTATTAAATTTGTTTTAAATTTGTTTTTATTTATTTAAAGTGAATGATTTTTATTTAAAATGAATGATTTTACAGCGCTTGTACAAAAAGCGCTCTAATAGGTCCTTTAATAATGTGAAAGCGCAAGCCTTTTACAGCGCTTGTATGAAAAGCGTTGTAATAGGCCATTTGATTATGTGAAAGCGCAATGCTTTTACAACGCTTTAACAAAAAGCGCTTTAAAAGCTATGTAACATAAGGTGGGAGTCCTTCATTTTACAGCGCTTGTGTTTAAAGCGCTCATAAACCGCTGTAAAAGGCTATGTGAGAGCGCTTCAATTTACAGCGCTTTTTAAAAAAGCGCTGTAAAAGAGTTGTAAACATTATGTCCAAGCGTATGTGACCCTATATGACCCTACAACAGTGCTTTTTTCACAGCGCTTGTCAAAAAAGCGCTGTTGTATCCTCCGTAATTTTTAAAAAATTATACAACAGCGCTTGTATTTAATAAGCGCCGTAAAAGACGCGCTATAAAATGTCATTTTTGGCGTAGTGTGATAATTATGTATCACATTAATGATTATTATAATCATCATTTATGTATAATATTACTAGCTTGCTAAAATATTGGTGAGATACCTTAGTCTTTAAATCCTTTTTTCCCTTCTCTATTTTACTAATCTATATTTTTTAAATGACTATGGAAGAGATACATTTTATATTAATATATATTAGCTTTTCTTTATTTCTATTTTATTATGGAGTTGCTTAATGTAGAAGTAGAATTCACAACCTATATTATTAAGTTAACTTACACACACACAATTATATATATATAAACAAGTATATCTCGTGAGAACTGATGTATATTATGAGAAACGAGAACTATTAATAAAAACCATTGGATTTAATTAATGCATAAGATTAAATTACTCACTAAAGATATCATGTGATTGTATCTCCACCCAATAACTATTGGATATTATATGATGTAATATCTCTAAATTTATTTTCCTTCCATTTTCGTAATAATGATTGAATTAAAAAAATATTTTTGTTGTATCCAAAAAATAAAACTCCTTCCTGTGCTTGTGAGATAGGATTGTTTAAGGATTATTTAACTAAACATTTAAATGAATGATAAAATTAAAATATTAAAAATTTAGATAAAAGTTTAGTACCTTTTTATATAAAAGTGTAGATATTTGAAAAATAAATTATTTAATTAAATAAAAAAACTAAAATGTAAATAAAACAGTTTTTAGTAAAATGGGGAGAAAAAAAAAGTCACACCAAAATTTGTGTATTGTCAATAATTACTAAAGTATGATAGCTATAGATACTAGATAGATTAAGTTACAGTAATAAATATCCTTATGAAAATGGAAAAATTAAGGCCCTTCCGAGTGATTTTCTATTATATGTTTTGAAATTTTCTAAAACTAAAATTAGTTTCAACTTTAAATTTGAACTTCTTATTAGAGTTTTTTGAGTTGATTTTTAGTTTGTATTTTTGAGTCTCAAAAATATTATCGACACATAAAAATATTAACGTATAATTAAAAACAGAAAAAATAATTAAAATTTTAAAATAAAATTATTTAATAATTATAAATTTACAATTTAATAATAATTTTAATAGTAGTAGTTTTCAAAATTGATAGTTGATGGGTGCCAAAGTGGTGATCGATAGTCAATTGAAGTTGTGGATGTAGGCGGGGTCAGATATGGTTGGTACTTAAAGTGATGGAGCCAGTTAGAGTGATGGTCAAAAGTTGTCAAAGTGGTGGTAGGTGATAGTCAAAGTTGTGGTTATAGTGGAAGTTGGTGGTGATAGTCAAAATGATGGTCAATAGTGGTTAAAGTTGTAGTTAGAGTAGTGTTGGTTGGTATCAAGGTTGTTAAAATCGAAAGTTAACTTACAATTCCACAAGTTTAGATATTAATTTCAAGTTGACTTGAAGATAAACTCCAATTTTTATAAACTCGACAATAAAATCGAGTGTACTCGAATGAACTCAGAGTGAACTTGGTGAACTCGGATAAACTCATCAGAAAATTTTAATATTTTATTTTTTTGTTAATTTGCAATAAACTCGAGTAATCTTGTTAATTTGCAAATTTTAATATTTTTATTTTTTTGTTAATTTGCAATAATCTTGTTTTTCTAAAGTACTTTATTTTGTTCTTATCAATTATACCATTTGGCTCATTTTTATCTATGTTAGTTTGATTTTATTCATGTTAATTTTTTTTCTTCTTAATATTGAGTTGAAAGTTTGAATTATTGATGCATTTATGATATTATATTTAATATTATTTCAAAATAAATTAAAAACCAACTGCACACAATTTTTTTTTTGAAATGTCAAATTTAATAAATAAATAAAAAGCCTTATCTAATACAAGATGTGTACAAAAAAAATACCAAATAAGTAACAAAAATGAATCATGTTGACGAGCTACAAAAATCACCAAACAATTCAAAAGAAATTACACATTATGAAACATTGAAACAAGCTAACAATCCAAAGGATTTGTCCACCAAAGAAAAAAAACATAATCAAAGTTCTTAGCATTTACTTTAATCATCATCAAGATAAAATTTTAATGTGATCCCCAAACACGAGCCAATCCTAGAAAAAAAATTGTGTTGTTGCGCTGTTTCCAAATCTTTCAAGTAGAAGCTACCAAATCATTTGCAAGTAATTTTTGACTTCTGTATTTTAAGAAAATAAATCACGAAATTGAGAAGCACAATTAACAATATTATTTAAAAGAAGAAGATGATTCCAAACTATAACAAAACTAAGACAATAAAAAAATAAATAAATTACATCTTTAATTTTATCGTAGTTTATATTGGAACATAGAGTACATTAATGTGTGAATTTAAAAATTGTTGAAGTCCCACATTGGAAAACTCTCATATTTTGAGTAGCTTTCAACTCTATGTGCATTTGCTTTCATCACTATATATTGAGTTTCAAACTCTTGTGATAAGTACACCAAAGTTGGATGTATTTTCCAACTTTCTCTTTTCTCCCTTTTCTATTATGCTCGACTTATTTATGAGGTACTTCTTTCATTTCTTTATGTCCCTTTGATATTTAGGAGCGGTTTTGTATGGTTGCCCCTTCGATTTTTAGAGCGGTTGTTATGTTGTAGTCCCATCAATTTTTAGAGCGATTGTTATGTCGTAGTCCCTTCATTTTTTAGAGCGGTTGTTATGCCGTAGTCCCTTCAATTTATAGAGCGTTTTTTATGTCGTAGTTCCGTCAATTTTTTAGTGGTCCTAATACCACTATGAGCTATTTTTGTGTCGTAATCTTTTAGAGCAGTTTTTTGTGTCGTAGTCTTTTAGAGCGCTTTTTTGTGTCGTAATCTTTTAGAGTGGTTCTTTGTGTCGTAGTCCTTTTGATTTATGAGTGGTCATAATACCATATTACGAGTGGTAGTCATTAGACTGCCATATTGAGGGTGTAGTTCTAGAACGAATTTCTACAGTGCAGTAGAATTCCGATACAGTGAATCTGGGCTGTATTTACCAGGGACTTCGTGGTTGATAGTCTGTTTTGCACAATTTGGGCATTGTCGCGAAACGTCTTAAAGAGAGCGACCTAGTCTGTGACTCAACCCAGTAATATTTTCAGTGGCATAAATTGTGATTTTTATACAGTTTTCGAAACTCAAAAATAATAATTTTAAGACGTTTCTTTCTGCCATGTCAACCGAAAAGATTACTCGATTTGGTTATGTTACCTCTGATTTCAATAAACTATTTAAGTTGGAGGCAAACAGAAAAGGATAAGAAAGCTAGAGAATTAACCCATGGGAGAATAATGATAAGAATTATATTCTTAATGAACTTGTTGATGATTTGTATGACTATTACAGTTCCAACAATACTGCTAGAGATGTTGGAATGCTCCGAAGAAAAAATATGATATTGAGAAAGCTGAGGATAAAAATTATGTTTTGAGCTGCTACCTCAAGTATTAGAGTATCAGATGACTGGTGACAGATCCACGGAGGATCACTCATGAGATCATCTATTAAGGTACGTCACTCATGCCATATTTAAATTAAATGTTGAAATTTAATATGTCTCCTTCTGTTTTGAATGTTAGAATCAATAAAATGTCTCATGCTTACATGTTGTGTAATTTTAATTTTTAACATGCTAGATTATGTGATGTGAACACATTTGGTTTCAAACTTAAGTAACTTAGGTTTAATTCCAAAGATATCTTCAAATGATTTGGAAAAATGTGATTTTTGTAGTCAAGCTAAAATAACAAATAGTTCACATAAATTTGTAGTTAGAGAATATGAGTCTTTAGATTTATTACACTCTGATATATGTGAACTTGTTGGGACGTTAACAAGAAATGGAAAACGTTATTTTATCACTTTTATTGACGATTGGTTTGACTATACTTTAGTATATCTAATAAACAATAAAAATGAAGCGCTTGACATGTTTAAGATCTTTGTAATCGAAATTGAAAATTAATTTAGTATAAAGATTAAGATATACTGAGAATGATTCTAGTTTGTTTAATGAGTTATATAAATTGCATGGAATTATACATGAAACATCTTACCATATTTGTCTGAAATGAATGGTAATGTTGAAAGTAAGAATATAACTCTTACTGAACTAGTTGTTGCTATTATACTTAATTCTGGTGTTGCATCTCATTGGCGGGGATAAGTTTTTTTAACTGTTTCCTATGTTTTGAATGAAGTTTTTAAATCTCAAAACAAAACATCTCCTTATGAGATAGTGAAGAAAAGACAACTGAACTTGTCTTATTTTCAAACTTGGGGTTGTCTGGCTTATGTTAGAATACTCGATCTCAAGCGAATTAAACTCGTCAGTAGAGCCTATGAATGTGTATTCATTGTGTATTTAGTAAACAATCAAGCGTATAGGTTTTATGACCTAAATGTGAAAGTGATCATAGAGTCAAATGATGTTGACCTCTATGAAAATAAATTCGCTTTCAAATCTAAAAATAGTGGGGGCAGCGAACCAAGTCACGTTCATGTGACAAGAAGCACTAAAAGCAGCAAACAAGGCAAAACAGAAACTCGAAGAAGTAAGAGAGTCATAGTTGCTAATAATTATAGACCTGAATATACGGCATATTCTTTTGAAAAGGATCCTACAAATTTTAAATAAGTTTTGTCATCATTTGATGCAGATTTATGGCAAAAAGCTATAAACGATGAAATGGATTCTCTAGAGTCTAACAGAACACGACACTTAGTAGACTTACTTCCTGGTTGCGAACCAATAGCTTGTAAATGGATTTTGAAAAAGAAACTAAAACCCGATGGAGCTGTTGATAAATACAAGGCACGTCTTGTAGCCAAAGGTTTTAGACAAAAGGGAAAATATAGATTTCTTCGACATCTTTTCACCGGTCACTAGAATTATATCCATTAGGGTACTCATTTCTCTAGCTGTTATTCATAACTTGGCGATACACCAAATGGTTGCCAAAACAACTTTTTTAAATGGTGATATGGAAGAAGAAATCTATATGGAACAACCTGAAGGTTTTGTAATTCATGGACAAGAAGACAAGGACTGTAAGTTAGATAAATCTCTGTATGGTCTTAAACAAGCTCCTAAGAAATGACATGAAAAATTTGATAACTTGATTATATCGAATGAGTTTAAAGTGAATGAAAGTGACAAATATATTTATTACAAATCTGAAAAATGGCATTTGCATTATCATATGTCTCTATGTAGATGACTAACTCATATTTGGTTCAAACATTCATGCTATAAATAATGTGAAATCATTGTTGAGTAACAACTTTGATATGAAAGACCTCGGAGAAGCAAGTGTAATCCTAAGAATCAAAATTACTAGGTCAGAAAAGAGAATTTCTTTATATCAGTCTCACTACGTTGTATAAGACCATACTTGCACGCCATATGATCCAAGTGTGAAACTTTTCAAGACCCGACATTGCATACGTTGTGGGACCGTTGTGCAGGTTTACTAGTAGACCTAGTATGGAGCATTGACATGCTATCGAAAAAGTCATGAGATACTTAAAAAGGACCACGAGTCTCGAATTACATTATCAATGATTTCCTGTCGTACTTAAAGGATACAATGATGTTGATTGGAACACCTTATAGATTACTCCAAAGTAACCAGTGGCTATATTTTTAGTATAGTCGGTGGTGCTATATCTTGGAAATTGAAGAAACAGACGATATTGACCCATTCCACTACGAAGTCTGAAATGATAGCACTAGCTACTGCTAGTGAAGAAGCGAGTTGGTTAAAAGGCTTGGTAGCTGAGATTCCTTTTTGGGAAAAACCCTTGCCAGCTGTGTTGATACAATGCGATAGTACAACAGCTATTGCGAAGATTGAGAAACGTTATTATAATAGAAAGAGACGACAAATTCTTTGTAAGCACATCACTTTTAGAGAGTTATTTTCTATAGGAGTTATTATAGTGAATCTTGTACGCGCTGATGAGAATATAACAGATCCTTTGACGAAAGGGTTAGCTAGAGAGAAAATACTAAATACATCCAATAGGATGAGACTAATGCCTATAAAGTCACTCATGATGGTAACCCGACCTTAAAGATTGGAGATCCTAAGAATTAGATTCAATGGGTAATAACAAGTCGTGGAGTGATATGAGATGAACATGCTATTATAAATCAGAGAAGCATGATTCCTAAAGCGATGATAGGATGAGATAATAGAAACTCGTAATGAGATTTATACTCCATGTGGAGTGGAGTACCTAGCTACAAGAGTACTCTTGATAGACTCACATATGTGAATGTGGAAGTGGGGCCGTTTCCTATGGAATTTTGAGGCAGAATTCCTAGAGCGTTCGCTATATTGGGATAGATGTGCAGGGCCATTAATGCATGAGCTTTTGAGAATACACCCTATGAAAAGGTTGTGTGTAGGTTGGATGTCAGAGATAATGTTCTAGACTACGAGGCACTCTTGTTGAATCTGAATCTTACTTACTATGCAAAGGTTCAAGTCATGAGACACCTTTGTTTATGCACAATCTTATAGAAGCGTTTAACGCTATTTCAGAAACTTTTTTTTAAATTCAAGTAGGGGATTGTTGAAGTCCCACATTGGAAAACTCTCATTTTTGAGTAGTTTTCAACTCTATAAATACTAAAGTCTCACATTAGATAGAAAACATATGTGGGCTTACTTCCATCACTATAAAATGAGTTTCAAACTCTTGTGGTAAATACACCAAATTTGGATGCATTTCTCAACTTTCTCTTTTCTCCCTTTTCTATTATGCTCGACTTACTTCCGAGCCACATTTTTTTTTTCTGTCCCTTCGATATTTATGAGCGGTTTTGTGTCGTTGTCCCTTCGATTTTAAGAGCAGTTGTTATGTCGTAGTTCCTTCGATTTTTAGAGCGGTTGTTATGTTGTAGTTCAATTTTTAGAGCGGTTTTTATGCCGTAGTTCCGTCGATTTTTTAGTGGTCCTAGTACCACTATGAGCGATTTTTGTGTCGTAATCTTTTAGAGCGGTTTTTGGTGTCGTAGTCTTTTAGAGCGATTTTTTGTGCCGTAGTTCTTTTGATTTATGAGTGGTCATAGTACCATATTACGAGTGGTAGCCATTAAACTGCCATATTGAGAGTGTAATTCTTGAATTGATTTCTACGGTGCAGTAGAATTCCGATACAGTGAATCTGAGCTGTTTTATCCTGAGCACTTCGTAGTTGATAATCTGCCTTGCACAATTTAGGCAATACTTAAAGAGAGCAACTTAGTTCGCGAATCAACCCAGTAATATTTTTGGTGACATAAATTGTAATTTTGATACTGTTCGAAACTCAAAAATAAGAGTTTCCCACCCACCTTAATGCTTCACACAATTTTACTTGAACATATTTTATTTTTGAAATCAACTTTCAAAACTAAAAGTTTAAAACCAATCAATAGGAATGTAAATTAATTACTAGATTCACTTTTCTTTATTTATTATACTAACATATATTAATCATCATAAATAATAATTTTTATATAATTTTAATTTTAATATTAAATAAAATATATGAAATTGACAATAATTAAAAAAAATAACAACCGCATGACATGTCCCACATCAAACCATTATCCACAACGATGACAATATCATTATCCACTCTTCTTTTGAATTGATTATTATTATTATCCACTTCAAACCATTTTTATTTATATAATTATTGAAAAAGAAGATAGATATACAGTTACCCACAACACAACCACCAGTGATCACAAGAAAAAATGTCCCACATCTCCGTTTGTCCCTGCAACGGCTCGGTGGCACCACCGGTTTCTTTTATTCAAGCTCCACTCAAAAGAATTATACAACTAAGACAGAGCACATTCACTGCTTCTGCTTCAAAATCCGGAGGATTTTCACTTAATTCGGTTTGTTCTCTGCCTCATACATCTATATGGTTTAATTATCAACAAATAATATTGTGTTTGCTTGCAAAATATGTGTATATCTTTCGGATTCACTTATATATTTGAATTGTGTGCTTGCTTAAATATGTAGTAATCTATAATGAAATATAATAAAAAATAATAGTTGATTAAAAGTTTATGTATCTAATTAAGAATGTAATTTAAATATATAAATTTTTCGATTGCCATTTTTTTATATTTCAATCCGAATAAAATATGTTTTTCTTTAAGGGGTATATTAATTGGGTGCTTATTGTTGACTTTAAATGCTCTTGTGTTGATATTGAAAGGTCGTAAAAATTGTGAAGGAAGAGGGGCCATTCAATGTCCAGGATGCAAGCTGAGATTTTTTTTTTCAGAATATCCCTTTTTTTTTTTTTTAGAATATCCTCTTTTTTTCCCTCACTTTCCCAATATGCCACGCTTTGAAAAAAATTTCTCAATCTGCCCTACTTTTTGGGCTAAACAGGAGGTCGCATTGGGGGATGCGACCAGCTGAAGGGCTGAAATTTTTGGGCCTAGTGGGAGGTCGCTGGCTGGGGGTGCGACCTCCTACTGGGGGTGTTTTTTTTTTT
>JBBPBP010009779.1:50889838-50950568 GCA_037974735.1 Cicer chorassanicum | reverse complement strand
AAAAAAAAAAAAAAAAAATTAACCCAATCCAATCTGTTATTACATCTAAATTATTGCTTTCTCTCTAATTTGATCTCTGAACAATAAAAATATAATACATAGTTTTTAAACTATTATTAATCTATTAATTTAGTTTATTAATTTAGTTTATAAGTTGTTTTTTATATACAAAAGAGGATGATAGTTCAACGATTAAATTGATAAATTAATAATAGTTTAAAAGTTTCTTTTTATATTTCTATAGTTTAGCTATGTTTATAAAAATATATATTACTTTAAAATAAAAAATGTTGTAACTATGTTTTTTTTCTAAAGAACTATATATGATTGGATTCTCACAGGGAACGGGAAAGAATAAAAAAGATGGAAATATATTTGAACGGTGGAAGTAAGTTGTTCTCCCTTTTGATTTTTTACTTGTATCACATTAATTAGTTTTATTTGAAAGATAACTTTTAGTCACTATAAAGTATTCCCCTGTTAAATTTAGGAAATACAATTTTTTTATCAATGTTTATTCCTTAATTTTGTGATTTAAGAACCAAAATCACTAAATTAAGGACTAACTTCAATGAAAGATTTTTGGAACAAAACTTAATAAAAATATATTTTGTAGAGATTAATTTATATTTTACTCTTCATATATATATTGGTGTAGATGCTTCGGCTGCCAAGGATTTGGACTAGTCAGTTGCCCCAATTGTGGAAAGGGAGGATTGACCCCAGAACAAAGAGGAGAAAGATAATGAAACTTCAGAACAACCAAATTTTTACGAGTGTGAAGAATAGAGTTTTTTTCCTAAATATCCTCCTTTTTTAAAAATTTGACCAAAATGCCACACTTTGAAAAACGTTTATCAAACTGCCCTACGATTACCAAACTAGGCCTGCGAAATTGCTCACTTCAGGAGGTCGCACCCCCCGTTGCGACCTGTAAAAAAGCCCAAAAAGTAGGGCAGTTTGGTAAACGTTTTCAAAAAGAGGGCATTTTGGTTAATTTTTTTAAAAAAAGGGATATTGCTGTAAAAAACTCGTGAAGAATATGGAGAAAGTGTAAAATTACATGAACTATAGTGTGTATAATTGTCTCAAACATGAATCATATGATAATTTTTTAGGGATCGTTCGAGGTGATTTTAAGTTTTTGATTTTTAGTTTTAAAAGTTAAATTTGAAAACAAAATGTGTTTAAATATAACGAGGTTGAATTGATTTTTTAAATTTACATAATTAAAATTCAAAACAAAAAATAATAATAGCTTTTTTGTTGGTTGTTAGTATTTTCACTAACTCCCCGTGGTCTCTGTTCCACACGCTAGACTTCATGTTGCGCCATTCCATTTCCTGTTGTTCTTCGAGTTAGAGTTATCTTGTTCTTTTTCTCTTCTTCTCAGAAAATTTTATTTTCTCAAGAATATTTCATCGATTCAATGATTTTGTTTCTCTACAAATTTTCGTGTAAAAGAGCAAAATGAAACGGTTAATAATGTAAAATTATCAAAGATATTGTATAAATGAAATAAAAGGAAATATTGCAGAAAATCTATTCAGAAGCATGCACCACCAACAAAGTAACCAATCAGAGGAAGAAGGGAAAAATTAAATGGGAGAATTTAACACAATAGTTGTGTTTATTGTAACATAACTATTGACACAAAACATGTTTTCCCAAAACATGTCAATCTGACTTGGAGGCTCCTCTATAACGGATAGCTGTTAAAAAAACCCTTATTAAAAGGGGCATCTTCATTGGTTCTACATGTCCTCAATATAATTTGAAAGATGAAGATGTTGACTATGTGTTTAGCCGATGTCTTTGAGCTCAACGGGTTTGATTACACTCTATTTTGAGAGTGAGGTTTTCACTCTACTTTTTCTTTTATTATTTCTGGCTCAAATCTTGTATTAATTATGCTCCTTATGATATTACTAAATTAATCATTTCTATCATCTATGGCATTTGGATTGCTAGAAATAACTTTTGCTTTGAAGGAAAAATTAAGACTCAAATAGAGAAAATGTGTGCAAAGTTTGGAAGAATGTAGAGGAAAACAATGTCATGTTGCATACCCAAACTAGTGGTGAGAATGACACTCATGAGGAATTCCCCACTCATTGGTCCCCTCTATTGGTAAATATGTACAAGATTAATGTGGATGTTGCGAGTGTTGTCCATGAAGAATGGAGAATTGATATTGTTATAAGAGATTCAGAAGACATTATCTTAGTTGCGGTCACTTGAAAGATTATTGCTTTACCGGATTTAGATATTGTGGAGGCTGTAGGAATCCAAATATCCCTCCAATTTAGTTATGTTACAATCTTGGCTTTTGGAGCATTAACCTAGAAGGGGATTCACTTTATAAAGTTATAAAAGCAACTCTAATTAGGATTTATTGTTCTTATTTTAGATTAATAATAGCTGACTGTTGCAATTTTTTAACTGTTTTTCAACTCCATGGTTACTCATGCAAAAAGGAGCGTATATATTTAGCACACAAATTAGCTAAATTTACTTTAAATTAACTAGTTCTATGTGTGATCGAAGAATTTCCACTTTATATTCACATTCAATTTCAACTTATTTGGCTATTTAATGAAATTTCTTACTTATCAAATAAATAAATAAAAACTAGTGACATAGACACCATATTCATACTGCTGATTATTTTTGCAAAAGCAAACTTTGCAAAAAAAAAAAAACTATTTTAAAAATAAATTTTTTTAAAATATTATTTCAAAATATTTTTCTTTCGCGCTTTTGTAACAAAAAAATAGATAAGTGTCATTAACAAATTAGAGTACTTTATTAACCACTAAAATATAT
Source organism: Cicer chorassanicum (assembly GCA_037974735.1). Lineage (NCBI taxonomy): Eukaryota > Viridiplantae > Streptophyta > Magnoliopsida > Fabales > Fabaceae > Cicer > Cicer chorassanicum. The sequence goes on along the minus strand of JBBPBP010009779.1, from coordinate 50,947,742 downwards.
GATATTAACCACTTATTTAAAATATAGGCTAAATACCACCCGTGGTCCTTTAACTTAATTTCAGTTAACGATTTAGTCCTTTATCTTATTTTTTTCCCGATTTGATCCTTTATGTTTTTAAATAATTTAAGCGTTACCCTTTAAGTGGGGTTTCGTTAAGAAAAAGTTAAAAAAAAATCCCTCCTCCATTTTCAGAAAATGTTATCCTTTATGTTTTGGAAATATTTCAGAAAAATATTCAAAGTTTGTTCTAAGTTTGATAGTATGATTGATTCTTTAAAACTGAAGCTATGGGTATTTATACTCCATAGAAATCACTTGAGATCAGTGACAATCGTTTCTAGAGGTTTGATGAACATATACAATGATTTAGATGAGAGATTTTTTAACTTTTTCTTAATGGAACCCCACTTAAAGGGAAACACTGAAATTATTTAAAAAGATAAAGGACCAAATCGGGGAAAAAAAAAAGATAAAGGACCAAATTGTTAACCGAAATTAAGTTAAGGGACCACAGGTGGTATTTAGCCTAAAATATATGATATTAACTACTAAATTGCAATACTCTAAAATAGTTAATACCATACATTTTTTTTAGTCTTAGTTATTATCATGTATTTTAGTGGTTAATATGTTAAATAAGTGGATAGTTATATACATTTTAGTGAAAATAATGGCGAAAGTACATACAGTATTCATATTTGATATCAAATTGTGTTCAAATATGAATTTTTCTTAACACAAGTAGTGCAGGTGTTTATTAACCAATCATTTTTATGTATAACTTTTCAAATAGTCATGATTAAAATCAATTATTTTTGTTGATTGATTAAATTATAATTGATTAATAGCGTGGATATCTTTACACTAATTAACATTTCTTACCAATTAAGGCACTATTTGGTAAAAATTATTTGATAAGTTAGATGATTGCTTGTAGCTGATAGTTGATAGTGTATAGCTGATAACTATTACGCTAATTGTGTTCAATAAAGTTAGCGGTTTATTTAAAATGATATAAAAAAGACATTCTTAATTAAAAATAAATTTTTATCAATTAATTGTAAGTTCAGATGTGCACCTAAGAGGGGGGAGGGTGAATTAGGTGTTTAGGAAATTTTCTTGTTTTCAGCTATTTGGTGATCGATTTTTGTGTTTAAGGATAGTAAGTGATAAAAATAAATTGCAGCAACTAAATGAGCACAACAATATTATCCTGGTTCTCCTTATGACCAAGGATACATCCAGTTTTCTTGCACACCACAAGAGATTTCTCCACTATTGTCAGAAAATGTACAAGTCCCACCTTAGGATCTCTGCTACAAACTTCTAACAAAACTTCTAAGATAGCACACCACTATCTTAGACAAGACTACTTTAAGAAAGTACTACTTTCTTTTACAAAAAATGTGATTTGATAAGGATATAAGAATAAAAGAGAGGTATAATGATATCAATCCAATATTGCTTCAAGTACTTTGAGAACCTTTGTCAAGGATATGAAAATTAAATACAAGTACTTGAATTATGAGAAATAACTTTGATAAAATCATAAAGTTGTTCAAAGTCTTTCAAGGTTTTTTGGTAGGATTGTGTACCGATTAATTTGAAGTTATGGTGTATTTATACTCCATAAAACATCTCTTCAGATTCGTGGCAATTGATCCAAGAGGTTTGATGAACAAAAGCAATGATCTAGAACCATTTCAGATCTAAAAAATTGCATTGCTTCCAGTTGTATTCGAATACAGGATGTATGTATTCGAATACACCTCTTTATAACGTTCGAATTTATTCAAAATTTTCACCTTGTATTCGAATACACCTTCATGTAATCGAATACAGATTTGTCAATTTTGCCACTGACTTGCTGTTTGTATTCGAATACAGCAGGTCGTAGTCGAATACAAATGCAAAGTTTTTGCTACTGACTTAGCATCTGTATTCGAATACACTATGTTGTATTCGAATACAACTTTACATTTTGTCTAAAATATTAGTTTTAAGACTTTGTTAATGTAATTTTGACTTTTGAAAATACTTTATATGCATATGTAAGGATGAATGGTTCTCATTTATTTGAGCTATGGGTTGTATCATTTACCTTTACATTAAACATCTAATATGTTTGAATTTGAAAGTTTATCAATAAGATATTTGGACTTCTTTTTGAGCTTGTTGCCTTAATCATCATCGTTGGTCTTTTGTCTTCATCAAAAACATGTATTTTACATTCTCCCCCTTTTTGATTATGACAAAACTTTTGTTGTTTGGAGAGATTGTATTAACAAAGTTTTTGCTACTGACTTAGCATCTGTATTCGAATACACTATGTTGTATTCGAATACAACTTTACATTTTGTCTAAAATATTAGTTTTAAGACTTTGTTAATGTAATTTTGACTTTTGAAAATACTTTATATGCATATGTAAGGATGAATGGTTCTCATTTATTTGAGCTATGGGTTGTATCATTTACCTTTACATTAAACATCTAATATGTTTGAATTTGAAAGTTTATCAATAAGATATTTGGACTTCTTTTTGAGCTTGTTGCCTTAATCATCATCGTTGGTCTTTTGTCTTCATCAAAAACATGTATTTTACATTCTCCCCCTTTTTGATTATGACAAAACTTTTGTTGTTTGGAGAGATTGTATCATTGGAAAATTACTCCCCCGTAATTCATGCGTACTCGTCCGTTGAACTTGAATGTTTGTGATCATTTGGAAAAATATGGAAGACCTACAAATAGTTTTAAAAGCAACAAAATACCAAACTTTTCTCCCCCTTTTGACATGATCAAAAAGAAGGAAAAATATCGACAATAACGATAAGATAATAAAATCTAAGCAAATAAAGAGATAGAAGGAAAATCATCACACAAGGAATGTTAAAAAGAGCAATATACATACAAACCCAGAACCAATGTCAAATATTACAACGAAAAACATGTTTGAAAGCAAATACAATGAAAACATTAGAAGAAATGTCAAAGTTAAACAAGCTACATCAAACTATTCCTAGTAATCGAAACACGGATTAGTGGCGTCCAGGAGGTAGGTGGAGGTGGTCAATTTTGTCGGATAAAGCAGCAAGTTCGGTGAGCATGTTTGCATGGTTGGTTGCGATGGTGGTTTTGATAGTATGGAAGCGAGTGTCTACAGAAGTGTTCAAGCCGGTGAGATAGGTCTGTAGGTAATCAAGTTTGGCCATCACCATTTGATTCGACACGCGGTCATCATCGGAAGCAGTGTCTTCTTCATCATCATCCGCTTGGGCAGCATTAGTTGCGGGGGCAGCAGTGTCCGCTTGAGTGGCAGCAGATGATTGACCAAGATCACTTTTATGCACATAAGAGTGAAGCTGCTCAAACCAGGTGATCTTCATGCTAGGCAAAACGCTTAAATCCAGCAAGTTGTCCTTCGTAGGTGTATACATGACTTAGTCAGAGAAGTCCACCCCAAAATGGTCCAGTATCTGAGTGACTTCTTTAGCATATGGTAACCTAATCGCTTCTTTGGATGCAAACATTACAGATTTAACAAAATATGCTCAGTTTAGTGGACATCCCTCATACATGAAGATTTCCAACTCCATACCGTTGCTGCGCAAATTTAGAACCAGCTTGAATCCGCTTTTGCTCCATAGTGTTTTTGTCAAATTGATATAAAGTAACATATGCATCATACTTAGCAGTACCACCCCATTCACACTAGTTGCTGGGACTAATTTTCTGTCCTTCGAAGGGAATGATCAAAATTTCGCCAATGGTTTTAGTGTCTAACTTAATGGTTTTACCCTTGACTCGAGAAATTAGCATATTTCCATCTTTGGTGAGATTGCAGTAGAAGACCCTAACTAAATCGGAATAAACAGGACCTTTGTAGCCGATAAACTCTTCAACATGTTGGGCCTTAAGTAAATCAGGAAATTTAAAAGTAGAAAAGGAATCTAATGTACCAAATTTGGGAATGATGAACCGCTTGTCTGAGTAGATTGTGCGAAACCGGTCGATTTCTTCCAGTGTGTGTAGGAGGTGAGATAAATCCGTGATATTGGCATTCTTTGTCCTTTTCTTTGATGGGCCTACTGATGCATGTTTGGTTCGTGGTCCTCGTTTGCGTGCGTCCATGGTTTTGCAAGGTGGGTTACGGATTTGGAGAAAAAATTGATTTTGGGTTTTTGAGAAAACGGAGTTGGAATGGAGGGTATGACTTAAGAGTGATCTAGGTTGCAAGGAATGTTGTTTGGGTAACTCGTTTGCAAGGGAGAGAAGTTGAGAATTTTGAAATGGAGGAGGAAATCGGCTATATTCGATTACAAGAAGTGAGAAAAAATGACCTAACACTGAAAACGCTTTATATATGGGGAAAAACCCGAACCTGTATTCGAATACACTTGTGTTGTATTCGAATACAAGTGTTTATGGGAATGTGTTTTTGATTACACTCATACTGTATTCGAGTACAAGAAAATCCGCAGATGTGTATTCGATTACATATACTTTGTATTCGGCTACATTTTCAAATTTTTGCAAAAAAGACGAATTATCACAAAGAATACACCAAGTAATGCATATATGCACATATTTTAAGAGCAAATAAACATATTTAAAAACAAATAGACATTAATGACTTAATTCTAACAACTTATCAAGAGAAATTTTTTTAAATCTTGAGGAGTGATGACAAAGTACCTTGTATTTAAAGATCATTTTCACTTAAAACGCCAAGTTCTCTTCGGATTTTGTAAAAAGAGTCTTTAGGAAGAGGTTTTGTGAAGATGTCTGTCAATTGATTGTGAGTATCCACAAAAGTTACTTCAACATTTCCTTTAAGCACATGATCTCGCAGAAAATGATGACGTATATCAATGTGTTTGGTCCGAGAGTGCATGATTGGATTCTTTGAGATATTTATTGCACTAGTGTTGTCACATCTTAGTGGAATGAATCTGAGGTCAAGTCCATAGTCATATAGTTGTTGTTTGAGCCAGAGGATCTGTGCACAGCAACTTCCTGCTGCTATGTATTCAGCTTCAGCAGTACTAAGTGCAACACACGCTTGCTTTTTACATGACCATGATACTAATGCATTTCCTAAGACATGGCAAGTGCCGCTTGTGCTTTTACGGCGTGTTTTGCATCCTCCATTATCTGAATCAGAATATCCAACGAGACTACATATGCTACCCTTTGGTTACCATAGGCCTACATTGGTGGTTCCTTTCAAATATTTCACAATCCTTTTTACTGCTACAAGATGCGATTCTTTAGGATCCGCCTGAAGTCTTATACATAAACAGACACTAAACATGATATCTGGCCGGCTGGCCATTAGATATAAAAGAGATCCAATCATACCTCGATACTTTGATATGTCTATTGAAATACCGGATTCAACTTTATCAAAATATGTTCTGGAGCCCATAGGAGTCGCACTTTCCTTGCATTTTTCCATTTCAAGTCTTTTGAGTAATTCGTTGCATTTTTCCATTTCAAGTCTTTTGAAGATGCCATGCTTGAGTTGCTTGATGTGAAGGCCAAGAAAATAGTTTAATTTTCCCATCATGGACATTCCAAATTCTCCTTGCATCATCAAAGAGAATTCTTCACATATGTCATTGTTTGTTGATCCGAATATGATATCATCAACATATATTTGGACCAATAAGGTGTGACCATTATTTCTTTTAATAAATAATGTCTTATCGACTTTGCCTTTTTCAAATCCTCATTCACATAGGAAGGCACTTAATCTATCATACCAAGCTCTTGGAGCTTGTTTTAGACCATAGAGAGCTTTTCTTAATTTGAAAACATGTGATGGATTCTTGAAGTCTTTAAAGTCGGGTGACTGTTTGATATATACTTCTTCATTGATGTATCCTTTGAAGAAAGCACTCTTCACATCCATCTGAAATAGTTCAAAGTTCATAGAACAAGCATAAGCAAGTAGTAATCGTATTGCTTCTAACCTTGCTACTGGAGCAAACGTTTCATCAAAATCAATTCCTTTTTCTTGATTGTATCCTTGTGCGACCAATCTTGCCTTGTTGCGAACAACTATACCGTTTTCATCAAATTTATTTTTAAACACCCATTTTGTACCAATGATGTGTTTATTTCCAGGATTAGGAACAAGTTCCCATACTTTGCTTCTTTCGAATTGGTTGAGTTCTTCTTGCATGACAAGTATCCATTGATCATCTTTTAGTGCTTCACCAATCTTGGAGGGTTTGATTTGAGAAACAAATGCCATGTTCAAGCAAGCATCTTGTAGTTTTAGTCTTGTTGTAACTCCTTTGTTGATATCACCAATAATGTTATCGATTGGGTGATCTCTATGGGTTCTCCATTCCTTAGGAAGATTATCATCTTGCTGTTTGATGTGGACTTTACTATCTTGACTTGGTTGATCAATTTGATGGTCTTTGCTTGTATCATTACTTTCAAGATCATCATCATCATAAGAAATATTTTTGTCCTTCTTCAAGGGGTTAGTTTCATCAAAAGTCACATGCATTGATTCTTTGACTATTAAAGTTCTTTTATTGAAAATTCTAAATGTTTTACTAGATAATGAGTAGCCAATAAAGATACCTTCATCGGCTTTTTCATCGAATTTCCCAAGGTTGTCTTTACCGTTGTTTAGCACAAAACACTTACATCCAAAGATGTGGAAGTGAGAAATATTGGGTTTTCTTCCTTTGTAGAGTTCATAAGGAGTTTTCTTAAGAATCGGCCGAATGATTACTTGGTTAGAAACATAGCATGCTGTGTTTACGACATCTACCCAAAAATACTTTGGTAGGCTTGAGTCGCTTAGCATAGTCCTTGCGAGTTCTACCAAAGATCTGTTCTTTCTCTCAACAACCTCATTTTGTTGCGGTGTTCTAGGTGTAGAAAATTGTGGAAAATTCCATTTTCCTCACAAAATTCTTCAAAAGAGGTATTTTGAAATTCACCTCCTTAATCACTTCTAATTGATACAATTTTGGATGATTGTTCATTTTGGACTAGCTTGGCATAGTTTTTAAATGGTTTAAAAACTTCATTTTTACTTGCCAAAAATAAGGTCCAAGTGAACCTTAAGTAATCATCGACAATCACTAGTCCATATGAGTTTCCACCAAGACTTTTGGTTGTTGATGGACCAAACAAGTCCATATGTATTAATTGAAGTGGTCTTGAAGTTGATATAACATTTTTATGTTTGAAAGAAATCTTTCTTTGCTACCTTTTTGACAAGCGTCACACAATTTATCCTTTATAAATTTCATTTTTGGTAAGCCAACAACAAGATCATGCTTGACCAATTTGTTTAAATGATCCATGTGGATATGTGCAATTCTTTTATGCCATAGCCATGCATCATTGTTGTCGCTCACCAAAAGACATTTCATTTTTAAGGATAAATTGTCAAGATTAAGTATAAAGATGTTTTTGAAACGTTTACCGATAAATTGAATTTCATTTGTAGCTTCATTTTGGATGATGCATTCATCTTTGTTGAAGGCTATCTTGTATCCTTTGTCGCATAGCTGGCTAATGCTTATGAGATTGTGTTTTAGACCTTCAACAAATAAGACATCTTCAATCGAGGAGGATGGGGCTGTACCGACTTTTCCAATGCCTAAAATTTTTCCTTTGTTGTTGTCTCCATAGACTACATATCCCTTTGATTGAAGAGTCAAAGCTGAAAATTTTGTTATATCACCCGTCATATGTTTAGAGCATCCACTATCTAAGTACCACATATTTGAGGTACTTTGTGTGCATACCTACAAAATTAAAAACAAGTTTTATTAGGTACCCAATGTGCTTTGGGTCCTTGATGGTTAGTACCTTTCTTTACCCACACGTAATGCCCCTTTGGAACACTAATGTTTCTTACGTGACAGGCATTAGGTGTGTGACAATGAAGACCACAATAAGAACAAGTAGGAGTAAATCTATTTTTAATAGCATGTGTATGAGATTTTTTTGAATGATTTTCTCTTAATAATGATGATCTTTTTGCATAATCGTAATCTTTTCTTGATTGGATTGATTACTTGCTTTAACAAAAATGGTCTTATTCAAGCATGGTTTATCAAATTTTGAGTATCCAAGACCACTTTTATCATTTGAGTATCTTTGCATATTCAAAACATTTTCCAATCCCATTTGTCCTTTTTCGTATCGTTCAATTACTCTATTTAATTGAACAATCTTGAAAGAGAGGGAATCACATTTATTGCATGTAAAATTCTGTTTTAGTTTTTCAGAATCCTTCTCCATAATGTCAACTTATTCTTGAAGACTTGAGATTTGTCTCTTTTGTGTTGACACTAGTTTGAACAGATTGTTACATTCAATAAGAAGTTCCTTAATGGCATTTTGAGCATTATTATATTCGATAATTAATTCACTATTAGTTTTATTATGATGAGGGGAGTCTATGTTACTAACCTCTTCTTCGTCATCTGATTGATGCGATGACATCAATGCAACATTAGCGCATTCTTCACTTTCTGTATCTGAAGATGAACTCACTTCGTTGTCTTCCCAAGCTATGTATGCCTTTTTAAAGTCTTTCTTTTTTATGACATTTTTCTTGATAAGGTTCGGACAATCTGCCTTGATGTGTTCTTGCTTCCCGCATTCAAAGCAAGTGAAGTTTTGGTTTGAAGTAGAGCTATCTTTCTTTCTAAAACTTTTCTTTTTGAAAGTTCTATCATTTTTAAGAAACTTACCAAATTTCTTAACAAGGAAAGTAATGTTTTCGTCTTCATTTGAATTTTCGTATTTGATTTGTTCTTTTGATTCGGTCTTTAGAGCAATATTTTTGGTCTTCTTTTCTTGACTTTCATTTTGTTGTAACCTTCCAAGTTCGATTTCGTGTTCTTGAAGTTTTCCAAACAATGCTGGAAGAGACATTTTGGATAGACTTTTCTTTTCGGAGATTGCTGTCACCTTTGGTTGCCAAGCCCTCGTTAATGATCTTAATACTTTTAGATTTAGTTCATCGTTGGTGAAGACTTTCCCGAGAGCCGACAAATGGTTGGTTAAGTGGGAGAATCTTTTCTGTAAGTCTAAGATAGACTCTTCCAGATGTATTCGAATACAGGATGTATGTATTCGAATACACCTCTTTATAATGTTCAAATTTATTCAAAATTTTCACCTTGTATTCGAATACACCTTCATGTAGTCGAATACAGATTTGTCAATTTTGCCACTAAGTTGTTGTTTGTATTCGACTACAGCAGGTCGTAGTTGAATACAAATGCGAAGCTTTTGCTACTGACTTAGCATCTGTATTCGAATACATTATGTTGTATTCGAATACAACTTTACATTTTGTCAAAAATACTAGTTTTAAGACTTTGTTAATGTAATTTTGATTTTTGAAAATACTTTATATGTATATGTAAAGATGAATGGTTCTCATGTATTTGATCTATGGGTTGTATCATTTACCTTTACATTAAACATCTAATATGTTTGAATTTTAAAGTTTATCAATAAGATATTTGGACTTCTTTTTGAGTTTGTTGCCTTGATCATCATGTTGGTCTTTTGTCTTCATCAAAAACATGTATTGTAAATTATTTCTTCAAATATTTTAAAATTAGTAATCTAAAATTTAGTTTTATTAATTTAAAATATATTTTTCTAGTATATTTAATTTATTTATTTAGCTAGTTTATTTATTTTAAAATATAATAAGTAAATTAAATAAAATATACTAGTAATCTAAAATTTAGTTTCTATAAAATTTTAAAATTTTGTTTTTAGTCTCTGTAAACAAAAAATCAAATTATGTAGTCTCCGTAAAAAAAAATCAAATTTTTTAGTCTCTACAAAATTATTGCAAACATTTTTAATCCCTATTGGAATATCAAGTAACATTATTTATTAGTTATTAACATGATATATTATTTATTTAGCATGTTTATTTCTTTTAGATTATGATCAAGTAATTATTTTAAATTAATTACTTTAAAATATTAGTTATTAAAGTAGTTAATTTTAATTAAATTAAAATTACATATATAAATTATTTATTTTAAATTATAGGTTTAATTACAATTTTGCTCCTTCTATTTTTACCAATTCACGAAATTGGTCACTTTATTTTAAAAGTCAATAGTTTTGGTCCCTCACTCAGATTTTTGAACTAAAAAATGACGATTTGACATATTTTAAATGATGTGACATACAATTCCATGATATAGAACCATCTAAATACAATATTATTTATATGACATTGATTAATTTACAAATATGAAAAATTTATGAAGTTGAAAGTTAAGTTTTTACAGTTTTTATTTTGATATCATGAATGTTAATCATTCTAAATCACTGTATCATATGTCACAATATAAACAACAGGTCACATCGCCTTAGGACGAAAATGACCTAAATGTTCAACCAATGATACAAAATCACTTATTGGATGCACAAGATTGGATGCACAAAATCACTTATTCTATCATATGATTGACAATCAGACGATTGACTTTTATCATAGTGTTGACTAGATGATGACATTTTGATTATAATGTTGACCAGATGTTGACTTTCACAATGTAAGGTTGACCAAATGATGAACTCAAATGATAAGCTTATTTGGCCAAAAGATTCACTAAATGTCATCAAAGGATATGTACATTTAGTAACACGGTAAAGTATAAAATGTTCTCTTATACACTTTGTTATCATCAAAAGCAAAATTGAGAGTCATTATTCTTTAAATCAACTTGGTTCTAACATAAAACACTATGAAAAATGACTAAAAAAAATAGAAAAACAGGGCCATGAATCAACTCATGACAACATGAATAGATTCATAAAGTTCCATAATTTAATATTTTACGAAGTCATAAATCCATGAATCGATTCATGGTAGCATAAACCAATTCATGCTCTATAAAAATAGCTTTTAACATCATTTTATGCCTACAACTTCAACCCATAATCAAGGTAAACTCACCCAAGGATGAAGTTGTCAAAAAACCTTCAAAGGTACACCAAAATTATCAACACAACAAGAATGCAAAAAGGAAATCACGAATTGAACACAAATAAAAACGTAGAGTACGTAGTTATCTCTTGTGCAGTTATCTCTTGTAGAGTATGTAGAACCTTTGCAGACTTCAAATGAAAGCAACCTCCGCTTGTAGTGCTAGCTGATGAATGGAACTAATGAAAAAGAAATGCTCACAAACACTCTAGTGCGACTAGGGTTTTCATAAAAATGTATCATTCACTTCTATATAAGGGTTCTATTTCTAGAATCACATACACGCTAACCTAACACACACCGTAGCTTAATGTGTTTTACGTTTCTTAAATTCACGTTGGTGCATCATAAGAGCGTACCAATGAATAAAATAAGTCTTATTTATTTTTTAATCTCCCATTAATTTGTTATCGTGTGTGTGACCTTGTATGTTCCCATAACATTGACAATAATATTAAATCACTCATTTAATGTTATAAATAATGAACAGTAACAAGCAATACATAACTGCTACCCAATTGAGAACATGTCTTGTCATTTTACGTAATCTTTATGTGATAATGATCTTGTGTATACTTTCCCTTATGCCCTTATATCTATGTTAAACACAACACATAGTATGTGTTACCCTTGTATAGTTAAATATTACATTCCTTGATACTCGAGTATACTTAGTAACAATAAATAAGATCAATATCTTATATTAACTTATTTTAGCACGACCATGCATTTTTCAGTCATACTCTATCAAGGGGCCTACATATATTACTCCTGTTATGTAGGAGAGGCAAATGTCATCTAGGTCATTCATGTCCTTCTACATTACTCTTTGAATGTCCAGTTAACCAACTTTATAATTGTCTTGTTATAGTGAACGTTTGACGACAATAAAACACTTAACTCCTCATTTAGCGATCATTGTGATTTCATGTCAAAAGGTGACATACACCATTATCACTATGAGAATAACTTACACTTACATAACACATTGCATTGTTCTCATGGTAGATCAATCTAATACATATTTACCCTAATGTATATCTATGTTGTGACTTGCATCTAATATTCATAAGGTTTAAATATGTTTTTGATCCCTGTATATATAACAGTTTTTAGTTTTAATCCTTGTAAAAAAATTTGTTTGGATTTCATCCCTGTAATATCAGAAAATTTTTTTTTGGTCCTTAACGTTAAATGGACATTAAAAAAAAGTTAATTGACAAAGGAAATGTGGACGAAAAGTTTAAATATGTTTTTGGTCCTTGTAAATATAACAGTTTTCAGTTTTAGTCCCTAAAAAATATTTGTTTGGATTTCATCCCTGCAATATCCAAAAACATTATTTTTGGTCCTTAACATCAAATGGACGTTACAAAAACGTGAGACGACAAATAGAGGAAAACGTGGACCAATCGTAGCACTCCAATGGGAATATTAATTTAAATATTAGAATAATTTTTATACTTATTTTTATTTATTATTAAAATATTGTTTCAATTAAATTTGTTTAGAATAATTATTTAAATTTGTATTCCCATTGGATTTTGTATACTTACTTTATTAGAAATAAATATACAAATTATCTTTATTTGTTATTTAAATATTGTTTCTGTTAAATTTGTTTAGAATAATTATTTAAATTTGTATACTTATTTCTAATAAAATAAGTATTCTAAACAAATTATTCTAAACACTACAACATTTATGGTCTTTGGCAACACTTTTTTAAGCAACGTGTATAAAGTGTTGCTTAAAAGTGGATAAGGCAACATTTTATGTCTGTTGCCATTACTGTTCTTGCAACAATGTATAAAACGTTCCCTAAAATATTTATGGGAACAATTTTGAAACGTCTCTGTAGTAGTTTTTGGCAACATATGATAACTGTTCCCTTAGGTATTTTTAGGAACATTTTTCAATTGGTACCTTTCTTCTAACAAAAGACTACTTTTTAAAATATTGCTTAAAAAATTTAAAATTGATGAGATTTTTTGCTGGATGAATTATTTCAAATACATATTTAAATATTAATTTTTTATTAAAATTTAAAAGAAAAGTTTATTAATTCCTAAATAAAACAAAACTATTCTTATTAACTATTATAATTTTTGCAAACGGTAAAAAAAAAGAGAGAGAAAATTTGCTTATTATTTATATTATTACTATTATTATTATTATTATTATTAATAAAATAAAGGAAACAAATTTTAATAAAATAGAAATAAGAAAGGAACCAACAGGAACATAGAAACCCTTTCTCCATAGAAACCCTCTCGCGAACAGCCTCCGACCCACACCTCTCGCGAACAGCCTCTGACCCACCACCTCTCGCCGTCGGCATCGCCATCCGCCTCCGACCCACACCTCTCGCGAACAGCCTCCGACCCACCACCTCTCGCCGTCGGTATCGCCATCCGCCTCCAACTAAGTTTCCGTCGCAACTAGTAGGCGTGGCAAATAACCGGTGTTTGTTACTTTTTTTCTCCTCTATCTCTCAACAAAAAAACACAACCCCTTATTAATGTTTTGTGTTTTGTTTGCAGATTCCTCTTTCTCTTTTCAAGATTGCAGAGAGCATAACTAATATAGGTCAGTGTTACTTATTCCCTCATTTATTTATTTTTTTTTTAATTTAGGAATTTGATGATTTAAGTTATTTTTTCCCAAATAAGAACCCTGCATTTTGTTTTTGTTGTTCATGAATTCATAGAGAGACTAAACATGACTTTTGTTCATGAATCTTTATTTTATTTAGGAAAAAAATATCCTTTTAGTAACCAGACTTACAATTCTCTATCGTGATTGAATTGAAGACTTTAATTTCTTGCCATTCACATGGAGAAGTTTTGCTTTCAGAAAAATAAAACAATGTAGATAGATGTGTGTACACATTGGATTTGCATTTTATTTCTAATTATAGCTTTTTAATGTTATTTGTAAGTGTATGTTTGAAACTGATCTCAATTGCATCTAGTTGAAACTGCATTTATTTGTTTAGTTTTAGTTAAATAGTGAGATTATTATGATTATCAACATCATTTTTATTTTGCAATGTTTAAATAGTACTAATAGATATTATTTGTTAGAGGAGAAGATGAGAATATTTTCGTTTTAGGGTTTTTGTTTTTCATCTATCTGTAACAATCAATTGAACTGATTCTGAATTAGGTATTATATTTATGTTTTTGGTTCATCATTTGGTACCAATTTTGAGATAAAGGTAAACACAACTAATAGATATTGAATTTTTGTTTATCATTTCGTTTTAATCTATCGTTACCTCTTTTTCAACCTGTATCTCAAGTGATGATGTTGTTACTTGTGCTTGGATTTATTTTTTGGTTTGTGATTGTGGTAGAAAATAGTGAAAATGTATTTTTCCCTATGAAAACAAAACATTTTGTAAGTTGAAACATGGTTTTATATTGCTTGTATTGGATTTCAAGATAATATGAAAGTAATGAAGTGAATGTTACTATGGTGAGAATTGTGTTTGCTATCTTTGGATTTTGGACTCTATTTTTGCTTGTATTAGATTTTGGATTTTTGAGTTTAGCAGCTTATTCAATTAGATTTGTTGTATTGTGTGTCGTTGTAGCAAGCAAATGAGAGGATCAATGTATGTGTGGATGATAAGGTTACAAACTACTTAAACCGGAGAGATGTGCAAGAGGCATTTCGTGCAAAGCTTGTCGGAGTTCGCAAATAGGATGTTTGTAGCAAGTAAGTCATTCTCGAGATTTTAAATTACAGTTGCTGTCACAATTCTTAGTATTGCGTAGAATAATGATTAAATGTGGTTGATATGGCCTAATTCACGGTTTTAAGTTGTAGTTGTGGTTGAAATCTTTAATATGACATAGAATTGTGATTGAATGTGGTTGATAAGGCCTCATTTGAGGTTGTAGAGACATCAAAACCTTGATGTCATAGCCTAGATTGCGGCCGCGGGTATGTTTTTATAACATTGGTCTATCTCACTAAGTTGAAAAACTTATACTTCTATTAGGCTAATAATGGTTTTTAACCAATCCATGTGATCATTGGTTTTTGTTTTGTTGGTAACAGCATTTTGGACTATGATGTGCATAACTTGGAAGTGCCGACACTTCCTATTGTTGGATCATTGATAAAATCTGGAGTTAGAGTTCTAATTTACAGGTATCTAGAGTTCTCCTTCTCATTTTGATTTATTTATGGGTTGAACTTGAGGCTTCATATACACGTGTTTTTAGTGCTAAATTAACATAATCATCTGCATTATCATTTCTTTAGTGGAGATCAAGATTTAGTAATTCCACTAACTGGAAGCAGAACCTTAGTTAAAAAGTTGGCTCGACAATTAGGACTTAATACGACAGTCTCTTACAGAGTATAATTTGAAAGCCAACAGGTAAATGTTAGTATATATATTATATTATATTATATTATATTATATTATATTATATTATATTATATTATATTATATTATATTATATTATATTATATTATATTATATTATATTATATTATATTATATTATATTATATTATATTATATTATATTATATTATATTATATTATTTGTTATGTTAGTATTTTTTTCTTTCACCATATTAAATTTACATTAATTAAATACCTTACTTGTTTGAATTGTTGAGAAACCATTACAAAAATGTTGGCTCCATTTTATAAGGCCAGAAAGCTTTCATCATTTATTTTTGTTTTTATTTTATTATGCACCAGGGTAACAATGAAGATGATGATAAATTATTTCAAGTTGACCATGAAGGCGATGAATTTGAAGAGGATGACATAGATGACAAATTTGAAGAGGATGATTTAGATTATATATATAAAGAAGACACACTCGAATGGTTTAGATGACGATTTTAGATTACGGTTTTTTGGATGATGTTTTTTTACCAGGCATGTACTTGATTGAAGTATCAAAACTTCAATAAACTATATTTTGCTAGACTCATAACTTTAAGTATTAAACTTTATTAGATTATGTTAGACAATTTGTTTACTACCATTTATTTTAATACAACTTTGTTATAAATTTGCGTTAAATTTGCATTATGTTTTTCTTAGTTCAATTTGTGTATGTAATTAAATTTATTATATATACAATAATTTATTATTATAAAATAATGAATACAGTTTAAAATTGTTGCCTATAAGCTTTAGCAACATTTATTTTAAAATAATTAAATTTATTATGTAATTAAATTTATTATATAATTAAAATTTATTTTACATGTATCAATACAGTTTAAAATTGTTGCCTATAAGTTTTAGCAACATTTTATCAATGTTCTCATTGTATTGGTTTAAGGCAACATTTATCAATTGTTGTCAAATATGGCAACAATTAAAAAATGTTGCCTTAGATGCGTTGAAAAATTGTTCCCTATTCTCATAGTTTAGGCAACATTTATAAATAGTGTGCCCAGAAGTGCGAGAAAAATGTTGCCATTTATAAATAGTGTGCCCAGAAGTGCGAGAAAAATGTTGCCAAAGATAATAGGCAACGCTCGCATATGAGACGCGCGAAAAATGTTGCCTATTCTCTTTGGCAACATTTTTCTTTGTTTTGGCAACATTTTTCAAATGTTGTTATAAAGCAAAAATGTTGTAGTGAAACAAATTTAAATAATTATTCTTATTTATTTAACCGAAATAATATTTAAATAACAAATAAAAATAAGTATACAAATTATTCTAATATTTAAATTAATATTTCCGTTGGAGTGCTACGATTGGTCCACGTTTTCCAATATTTGTTGGCTGACGTTTTTGTAACGTCCATTTGACGTTAAAGACCAAAAATAATTTTTTTTGGATATTGCAGGGATGAAATTCAAACAAATATTTTTCAGGGACTAAAATTGAAAATTGTTATATTTACAGGGACTAAAAACATATTTAAACGTTTGATCCACATTTTCATTTGTCAATTAACGTTTTTTATAACGTCCACTTAATGTTAAGGACCAAACATAAATTTTTCTGATATTACAGGGATGAAATCCAAACAAAATTTTTTACAGGGACTAAAATTAAAAACGATTATATTTAAAGGAACCAAAAACATATTTAAACCTATTCATAATCTATGAGATAGAGTTATTAGTCCCCACACATAATAGTCTCATTTGTATTATTATTGTCCTTTATAACAATACTTGACTATAGATATTTAGGAGTAAAGTTCAATAGTATATGACAACTGAATCATCCACTCGATGTTCTATTAAAACGAATTTTACTCAAATACTTTATTATGTTGACCAAACACAATAACTGAAATGTATCATATTACAAATAAATAAATAGTATGAAACAAGTTCGAAATTTAAACCTAAAATATTGACCTCTGTGGCTTAAAGCAACAATTACAACATAAAAAAAATCCAATTGCGCACACACCCTCATGTTCATAAAACAAGGAAACACATTAACATGCACAAGGAATCAACATAACACAACTACAACACCATATATGCTTCCATAACTCATGTTTCATAAACGAACACATGCAAGGAGGGAAAAGATGGAACTCATTATCCTTTTTCATTACCCTAACTTTTTCAAGCATACAAAGGCCAAATAGTACCAAAATTGAACGTGCAAGTGAGAAAAGGGAATAAAAGGAACCCTTCAATAAGCAAACAACACATTTTTAACATATTAATGTCAATTATAATTCTAAACATACCCTAAAGAGGGTTTTTAGGCGGAATTTTATGATGCCTAAAAATCTCCGAGATGGAGGAACCCTAAACTTTCTCTATGGAAGATTAAACCCTAAACTTTCTCTTTTCTTCTCCTTTCTTTATAGTACTTGAATCCTAGTTCTTTCTCCCTCTTCCTTCCTTAAGCATTCCTCTTCTGACTTCTTGTCTTCTTCTCTTTTCTTTTCTTTCCAATATTTTTCTTTTATTCTCTCTTGTCTATTGACTTCTCTTTCTCTCTTTTATTTTTTAATTGATGTTGAGTTAACTTTATAGAATAAGGAATGTAGAGGTGTGGTGGGTGAGAGTTGGTGATGAAATGTGATTGGTAAGCAATTAGATGATAAAATGGTGGTGTGTAAGTGTAGCCAACGGATTGTTACACTAATCCACAAAACAATATTCACAAAACGATAGCCAACGGATGATAAAATGTCTTGTTATGCTGTTAAGACAGACCAACGGATTGTTACACTAATCCACAAAACAATATTCAAATTTACCTGCCAAAAATGCTATTAACCAACTTCAAGAGACATATTTAATTTGATTTAGCAGTCCAAGGTAATTCGCTACAGCTCCATCAAACACAACTTTGTTTCTCAACAACCATAAACACCAAACTGTAGCTAACCAAATAAGATACCATACCTTTTTCAATTTCTTGCAGTGAAGAAAGGCACCAAATTGCAGAAAATGACTGAAGCCTTCATCGACAAATTGACCTTGAATTCCCAGCCAATCCATGACTCCACACCAGACCCTGCTCGAAAATCTGCATCCAAAGAACAAGTGTTGACACGACTCAGTCGAATTGAAACAAAACATGCACCTGCAGCCGCCCACTTGATCGAGCAAGCCTTTCCTAATTAATTCATCCCTAGTTAGCAATCGTTGATGCATTAGCCTCCACGCAAACCTCGTTGTACTGCCTTTGTGAGATCACCGTCGCAACCTGAACAAAGCAAAAACTGCTGCAAAATTTAGTAACCTGAGTTTACCTTGCAGCCATCGAGCACATCATGTTTCCAGACCCATTTGTCAGGGATCCCTGGTTTAGGAACAGTCCCAGCCAGCCTACCTTTTAGATTATCAAATAAGTATTCTTCCGATACAAATAGTGACCTCCTCCACTCACAATTGTCATAATTCCAACTTCCAGAATTTGCAACAGTTGTAGATTGATCAGCAACTAATTAAAATGATCTAGGGTAGGTTGAACGCAGTGAATCCGGCCTCAACCAATTGTCATTCCAAAGTTTTATCATTAAACATAAAGTTTTTGTAGAACTAAACTTAATAGAAATATAGTCTATATAGATTAACATTTATTTAAAACTTCTAATATATATTGGTCTGGATGTTTTAGATGCCATGGATTTGAACTTATAAGTTTTCCCAATTGTGGAAAAGTAGGATTTGTTCAGAATCATCGTTGAGTCCAAGAAAGAGAGAAATAATTAAAGAGACTTAAAATGATTATGTGAAGAATTGTTATACAATTAGAGTATGCATTTTTATATAGTGCTTTTAATGCAACTAACTTGACAAATTCTACCTAACCATTAGTATCTTTTAACTACCTTTAACAGGATTGAGCCTAGCTAAAACAAAGAGTATAAAGATATCGAGACTTGAAAACGACAATTTTTTGTTACTGTTGTGGAAAATCGGGAGAAAGTTTAAAATTAGATGAACTAGTGTGTATAATTATCTGTTACACGAGTCATGTGATAATTTTTTAGGGGTTATTTGTGGTGGTTTCGTAGCAATAGTAAAGCTCTGTGAGCAGAAAACGATTCACAAAAATCTCTTCACTATATTAAGAACAAGTACAGATGAAGAATTTAAGAAATATTAGATTGAATATGATTACTCAATCATTTCTTGGAATGAAAAGGTACAAGTTTGTTGCAACAAAATTTAAAAGAGATTCATTCACAAGGAATGCCACTAGAGAAGGGAAAGACTTGTATCCAAAAATGATCCCCCAATCATTCCTTCATTTCCTCTATTTGTATTGACAAGAGGAATATTTTCTATGAGGGATTCTCTCTATCTTGCCCCTCCTTCGCTCCATGATGCAAAGATCATTCACCACATGTCCTTGATTACCTTCTTTTTGTCCTTTTCCTTCAGCATCCATCTGTTGCCAGCTCCATATATTATCCTTAATCATCACATTACTCCCCTCATTAACAAGAACCTTGTCCTCAAGGTTTGGATAATTGGTATGAAACTCAGACCAATTTTTCCAAGTAGTTTCGGTTGGTGACATGCTTTTCCACTGCACTTGTACCTAGCGCACTGGTTGGCCATTTTGAATGATAGTACGGTGATCAATAATGGAAAGGGGCAGCACTATTGGTCCTTGCTCAATGGTGGTCAATGGTAGTGGCAGCAGTTGCGTAGAATGATCTCCCTTACATAATTTCAAAGTAGAAATATGGAACACGGGGTGGATTTTGGCAGTAGAAGGAAGCATGACATTATAAGCAACTTGACCAATTCGTTCTACCACGGGAAAAGGACCAAAGTAATGCATAATAAGCTTGTGATTATGCCTTAAAACAACTGAGTGTTGTCTATATGGTTGCAATTTGACAAGAACCATATCACCAACTTGAAAGTCAACCAAATGACGTTTGGGGTCGGCAAACTTTTTCATAATTTGTTGAGCGCGCGCCAGATTAGATTTCAGAGCTGTAATGGTATCATCTCTTTCAGTTAACATTTGTTGCAGCAAGGGAGGATCAACATTGTTAACTTCATAACGAATTAGTGTGGGAGGATCGTGTCCATACACTACTTTGAAGGGTGTCATTCCAATACTAGAATTGGTTCCCAACAAGCATTGATTTCGAATCTCAACTAAAGAAGGATCATTGTTCACAGTTGTATGTATCGTTGAGATAAGTTGAGGAGTTTGCATAGACAACGCTAAGCAGAAAGAACGGGATTTGAGGAGTTTGAATTGACTGATCAGTGAGGGATTTGAGGTTGCGCTGATTAGTTTTGATAACAAACTTATGGCCAATGAGATAATGACAAAATTTTGCCAAAGCTTCGGTGATGGCATACAACTCTCGCACATAAGCGGATTGTTTTTGCATTGAGGGCACAATTTTTTTGAGAAATAAGCAATAGGTTGGCGAGCTTGACTGAGCATAGCTCCAATGCCCGAACCTGATGCGTTTGTTTCCAAGGTGAAAGGTAATCGAAAATCTGGCAAATTCAAAACGAGGGCTTGTGTGATGGCCTGTTTGAGCTTATTAAAAGCATTAGTAGCAGCTGGTGTCCAAATAAAAGCATCTTTCTTTAACAATTATGTCAGTGGTGAAGCAATAGCAGCATAATTGTGAATAAAGCGCGATTATAGCCAAATAACCCTAAAAACCCGCGAAGTTGTTTGAGCGAAGTAGGGATTTTCCATTCCAATACAACTTGAACTTTTATTTATCCATCTCAACCCCTTGACTGTATATGATGTGGCATAGATAATCCACTGAGGTGAGACCAAAACAACATTTGGAGAATTTGGCAAACAACTCATGTTGTTGCAGCAGTCCTAACACAACTTCCAAATGTTCAAGGTGGGAAGACCAAGAGCGGTTGTACACAAGTATATCATAAAAAAATACCAGTACAAACTTGCGTATTTGGTCACAAAAAATAGAGTTCATAAGACTTTGAAACGAAGCCGGGGATTTGGTTAACCCAAAAGGCATGATAAGCCATTCATACAACCCTTGATGATTTCTAAAAGCAGTCTTATGACGATCCTCAAGATGGACTAGGATTTGGTGATACCCAGAGCGCAAACCCAACTTAGAAAAGTAAGCGGCTCAAAACAATTCGTCTAACAATTCATCCACCATGGGTATGGGAAAACTATCCTAGATTGTAAGCACGTTTAATGCACGATAATCAGTGCAAAACGCTAGGATCTTTCCTTCTTTTTGACTAACAAAACTGGTGAGGAAAATGGACTCTTGGTGGGATGAATAATGCCTTGCTTCAACATCTCTGACACCATCTTTTCAATCTCAGCCTTTTGACTGTGTGGATAACAGTAGGGTTTGACCTTCACAAGGTTACTCCCATCAATTTGAGGGATCGAATGATCCCGATCTCTAGGTGGCGGTAAGCGTGCATGTTCATCAAACAAAGTCCAATAATTGTGTAACAAGTAGCCAAGTCAACCGGGAGATTCTCAAGAAAAGTTGTTGATGATGGTTGTGTTATGGAATGGATTGCAATGTATATGATAAATCAAGAGAATGAGTATTCTGAAGACGATGAATGTGATTAAATTGGGACTGTCCTGGTTCTGTGACCTGATTACCTCTAAGAGTGATGAATTTGTTGTTGAGGTAGAATTTAATAGTCAACGCCTCGTAGTCCACAATGTGAGGACCCAAAGTCTTAAGCAAAGGTGCGCCTAAAACCAAACCAGCACCAATAATTGGTAGCAGATACATCAGAAGGTGGAGAGTATGACCTTGAATGGTTACTGGTAAGTCTTGAATCAACCTAAAAGCTGTTAAGGTGCTACCATTGCCCACGAGGACTTGAAATTCAGGAGCTTTGTGGATTGTTAGTTTCAAGCATTGAGCAATACGTGGTTGGAGAAAGTTATCAGAGCTACCACTATCAAGTAAAACTTGTATTTGGACACCTTGAATTTGACCATGAAAATGAATTGTGCCAGCACTATACGCTCCTTTGAGAGCATGGAATGAGAGACGGTACTCTGACTCAAGGACGGCGAGTAATGGATCAGAATTTGGAGGATCCGTTTCTAGCTCTGGTGGATCCAAATCATCGACTTGCAACAAGAGGTAGTGTTTATTAGGACAACGGTGGGTAGATTTGAATCTCAGTCGCCGTGATACTACAAATGGGACGAGCTCAGGAAGTTGGAGGTTGGGTTTGGGAACGGTTGGAAGGAGTGGGTAAGAGAGTGTTTGTGGGTCGGGTCATTGAGTGTGGGTTGGAATTGGAGAAAGATTTTGTAGGTTGTGGGGGTGATCTTAGTAAGTGAGGTGTATTTTTCCTCAAAGAGTTTGGCTAAGGATAGGGCTTTGGATAATGAGATAGGGTTTTGGGCTATAATGTCGCGGCGAAGGTCAGGCTTAAGCCCACTCACATAACAATCCAAAATTGCATCTCATGGGAGACCCTGGGTGCAATTAGCAAGTGTAGTGAAAATGGAATAATATTTAGAGACGGTGGTGGTTTGGGTTTATTTGAAAAGGGTGGGTCTAGGAGATTCATACAGCGATGGTCCATATTCCAATTCCAAAGCACGAGTGAAAGCTATCCAAGATCTAAAAGGGTTGTTACGAGTAATCATTTGATACTAAGGCACCACATCCTTGTCCTAATGCACTAATGCTATGGTGAGTCGGTGGTTGTTCGACGTCAAGTAATAATCGAAGAAAAATCAAGCTTCACGTTGCGGACCTGGAAAGGTTGCTGTCGCGATGAGCTGTCGGAGTTCAAGATACCAGTCAAAGCGACAGAGGGCTGGAAACTGCCAAGTTGTACCTCGACCCGCTCGAGTCACGTCATATCTACATGACGGTTTTGAATGTAGTCGTTATGTCGTGTGTCAGCCACTACTAGAAATTTAGCCTTTAGTGACCGATTTAGAGACTGAATATTTTTAGTCACACTAGCGACCAAAATAGAGACCGTAATTTTGAACCTCAAAACTAAATATTTTTCGTCACTAAATCGGTCGCTAATCAAATTTAGAGACTGAAATAGCAGCTGAATTTTAGTGACCAAAATTTCAGTCGCTAACACTACTAGAAATTTCGCTTTTAGTGACCGATTTGGAGACCAAATTATTTCAGTCACTTTAGAGACTGAATTAGAGACCAAAATAAAAAACTTAGCTGCTTAAGTTTTAGTGACTGATAAATCGGTCTCTATTATTTATATTTTTCTTTTCAATTAAAATTGGGTGAAAAAACTTTTATCTTTTATGATTGAAAATTTTTATTGTTCCCTCTCCAATTTTCACTAAAATAAAATGTCTTCTCTAATTAAAAAACATGCAAAAATTTGTTTCAAGCAAAATAAAATTCCCTCTCCATTTTTCACTAAAATACATCACCGTTCCACTACTGCTTCTCCGTTTCATCACCGTTCCACCATCGCTTCTCCGTTTCATCACTGCTTCTCCGTCACTTCCCTCACAAAATCCATTGTTTCACGCTTTGCTTCGGCGAAACATAAATACATAGCCACCACCCATAATCAATCGACTCAGTTGATGCTCCAAGTAAGGAGCCCTTTTTTTGTCTCCCTGTCACTCGCAAAAACGTCCCATTTTTCATGTTCTACTGACTCCGAGGGAAGTATGATGTTGTAATTGTTGATTCCTCATATCCTGTCGGTGAGTCATTTGAATTCAAAATGGTTTGTTCAATATATTCAGTAAATAATGCATATTATTGGAATTAGAACTGAATAAAGCATATGTTATTTTGAAAATGAAAAAAAATTGTGTTTTGAAGAGGAATTATAATTTCTTAACCCTTTAGAAATTGTCTAACTTGACTTGAACTCTTATTTCTCATTCTAATTCATTGTTACATATCAGGGTTGTTCTGTACTTGGTGTTTAGCCCTCATTTATGAGAAAATTTCAGTAATGATTTAGGTTGTTTCGTTGGATGGTATGATTGACTTATCTAGGTTACATATAATTTTGATTTGAGTTTTATTGAAAAGCGTCTTTTCTTTTGTATTGTTTTGTTTGTTGGTATAATGATTGAGTATCTATGTGTGCATCTATATTACAAGATCACTTTTTTTATTTAGGAACTGATAAAAGGTTGCAACATAACTTTTATGTAATATTCAAAAATTGATAAAATTTTGAATTGAAGAGAATAGGGTTAATTAATTGTTGGCTAAGGCTAAAATATTATAATGAATAATGTCTTTGATTATTCAAAAATTGTGAAATATTCACTTTTTGGTCTGGTGATTTTTTGTTCTTCATCTTCCTTTACTTGTTGAAGATAAGATGATTTAGGCCACTTAATTTAGGCAACTGTGTATAGTCAGTTGTAATGAAAACAAGTAAATCTATTATAAAATATAGTTAAAAAACAGAGCAAAGTAATATTTTAGACCAAAAGGAATGCAATGTAAATTTTATTTTAGTTGTCATTTTCAATAACTTCCTAAAGAGTTGACCCCTTTAGTTAAGACTTGAGAGTTCAGGCCATTGAAAAAAATATATAATAAATTACACTAACCAACCTAAGCTTTGTCCATATCACATTAGTTTAATCCTCCTCTAATGGAAAAGGCAGACAAGAGGGGAGGTGCCTTTACTCCAAGAAATATTCCATCTCTGGACATGCTATATACTTAAACTGTGACCTCAATACACAAGATTGTAGACTTGTAATCGAACTTCAAGCTCTTAGCCTACAATTGTAAAGTTCTTCCAACAGATAGATGGGGTAACATTAACTTTCGGAAGGAATACTCAATCCAAAGAAAACTACTGAAGTTATTAAAGGACTTGTATTCAATATACTTAATAGATTATTAATAGAAAATAATGAAGAAAGCTGACCATCACTGTTAATTGGTTTCAATTTCAAAAATGTTGAATGGGAAAATTGCAAATTAACTAAAGCATTAGATAGGAATGCTTCCTATATAATTCAAATTACATGACAAGTATGATGGTTCATTTTTTTTTTATTATGCTTCATTCTTTGTGTTTTTAGCTGTGACCTAATCATTTTGAACTTACTAAACTAAAGGGGGTTAATAAATTATGAGTATTCGATTTTTGGAAAGGGAGTTAAGGGGGAAATTATGAGTATTCTAACTAAAGGGGGCTAAAGGGGTTAGGCCTAATCATTTTGAACTTACTTAACTAAAGGGGGTTAATAAAATCTGTAGACCTATTTAATCTAACGAATGTTATACATAGTCTTTTGTTTAGCGACATCCAGATAAATAGTGGTGCATCTTCAGCCCTTGTCATAGGGTGTAGGAATTAATTATACATGCTTAGATATTGACTTTTCCATCTAATCAATCTGAAACATCAAAATAAATGAAAAGAAAATAATACAATGATTTTTTAGTTTGGTTGAATATGAAACATATTTGAAACATTGAATGCAAATTATTTGCTTATGTCTCACGGCTGTAGATTTTTTTGTAGAATAATTTTTTCTATATAAAACATAATTGTTTTCTGAAGATTTTTGAATCTGTAGGTAATTTAAACTAGCATATCAATTAATTGTTAAGATAATTGTTTTTTGTTTTTGAGGATTTTTGAATTCGCAAATCAATACAATGAACCGCCATATCAACTATTGTTACATTCCAAATCTTAATACAGAAGAAATTCATTTTTTTAGGAAAGAAGGAATCTAATATATACTAGTAATTACTAGAGAAATATAAAAAATAACAAAAGAAATAGTAAATATACATAAGAGTGTGGAAGAAAAAATGTATAGAAGATGAATTTTTTTTTTTTTAATATAATAAGAAACTATAGATAATAGATACTAGTATATATTAATATATATGGTGCCTGCATATAAAAAAAATAATATTAATATGTTGCATTTTTGTAAGACTTGAGAGTAGCTCCACAAAAAGTGCAAATAATAGCTTTCCAAGATTTAGAGTAGACAGGAATATAGCAAAATCTTGTTTGTACTATCAAATCCGACACGCTGGCGCAACTTCGACAATGCGAACAGGTTTCCGCAACTGGTTTGGTCCCCCGTATTTTTCTTTTCTGATCCACAAGAAAGCACAAACAAGCCATATATTTTGTCTTGATTATATTATAGGCGGTAGAAAATTTGTCAACAATTGAATGATTGTTGTAGAGGAAGAACAAATGTAATCTATTATTTAGACCAGCCACACGTTTCGAAGATATATAAATATATATAGAAAGTCTATCAAATAATTAGAGAGAATTTTATAAAATGAGAGGATGGAAGAATTAAATAAGAGATTGCAATTAACAATTATTTAAATGATATATATTTATTTAAAAAAGTTACATTGTTTTTTCTTTTAATTTTGACTATTCTCATAGTTATATATTTATAATTTAACTCATGACAAAATTTCTCTCATTTAATATAGTACAAATGAAAATTAACAAATTGGTTCTTCTTTAACAGACAATTGGTTTTGGTTTACTTAATAGAAAATTTGTACATTAATCTTATATTATGAGATTTTTTATTTTTTGCTGAATTAAAAAGTTTGATCATTTTGTATTAAAAGCGATCAATGCACGTTTTTTTTAAGCGACCAATGCACTTTTTTTAAAGCGTTCAATGCACGTTTTTATTTTAAGAAGCACGTTAATGGAAATAATTGAAACGGCAATTAAGAAGGTTTTGAATTTAACTGGAAACAGATATTTTTATTTTTTCTTAAATAATCTATTTATATTTTAATCTATTTTCCTTCTATAAAAACTATATCCATTCCTTTAAAGTAATAGGAATTATATAATTACATATATATATGTATCCAAAAACATTATATCGATCAAAACATTACAATTTAAAGTCGCTAAAATCGTATAGGAAGAATCTGTAAACAAATTCACAACACTTAGATTAATAACATAATATCATAAAATGTTATGACAAAGTATACAAATGTGACAAAACTGAGGTGTCTAGAATATTCGGAATTGTAAACTAAAAATGTCAAAATCTTTAATTAAATTTGTACTTCAAGAACTAAAAAAACACTGCAACAAAACCAGAAATCAAAATGTTAAACCAAAATGACGAACAAACATAGAGCCGTATAAAAAGACGCAAGACCACAAAAAACACAAGAAAAATTAAATATGTGTAAAATCAATTATTTAGATAAAAGAGAATAAAATTTTATTTAGTTGAGTGATTACAAACCCAAAATTGACCATAAACCACCATTTTTAGTGAA
Organism: Cicer chorassanicum; assembly: GCA_037974735.1. NCBI lineage: Eukaryota > Viridiplantae > Streptophyta > Magnoliopsida > Fabales > Fabaceae > Cicer > Cicer chorassanicum. The sequence goes on along the minus strand of JBBPBP010009779.1, from coordinate 50,920,036 downwards.
AAAATGGAAAACCGATCAAAAGGGAGGAAAGAAGAAAAACACCTAGGTATATCTATGATGGTTCAATGGTTTCAGTTTTCCCATGGTCAAATTTAAATTTTAATGATCATGATGTGTAATAATTTAATTAGATGATCCCAAAAGGGATGTGTTGTAAAATTTAGTTAATGTTATAATAAATGACTAACTTATATGTTATGAGAATCCATCTTAACATAGAAGAGATACTAGATTCTATCTCACCATCATAATATATGTTCAGTGTTTTAGAGATATGCATTTTTTTTGGATAAAATAACAGCTTACTCAAGTTCCACAACCATTTTTCAGATAGGTTAAAAAATCGTTTAGGCACATCCTCCGTGGATCAGGCCAAAGACAGGGCATTTTTGAAATACTCAATTTTTTGTACAAGTGTTGGAACCAATTTCAATTGAATTCTTCTGTTAGTAGATTGAGTTAGGTTCTGAATGTGATGCTTTAGGTAACACAAGGTTCTGTCTTTATGATGTTTGGTATGCATTGAATGAGAATACAACTCGCAAGAAACTCCAAAAGTAAGGACCAATAGCTCAATCATTTCTATTCTAACTCACTCCATACATGGTAATGTTTTCGCTCACTCTCAAGTGTTGGAGTTGCTCTAGACACAACTTTTTACGCATCCACAAACCCTAGCCATATTTATTGCGTCCTCGTAAGCCCTCGTGTCACTGTCCACCAAGATTATTTTTAGCACAATCGCGTCGTCGTTCCTGTAGACCTCTTGCTGCCATTCGACTCCACTAGTTGCAGCTGTTATGCATTATCCCCTTCCAGTTGGCACCTGCAAATCATTATGCTACTTCAAACCATCATATTGCATGTCTAGATCTGCTTTGATTGAATCATAGGGTATGTGTTGATGTTTTCCTCTCCAATAATAGATTGAATCTAAATTCTATTTCCTCCTTGTGAGAGTTTTGTTGATTGTCTCTCCTTTGTGAGAGTTTTAGGTGTTTGTCTCTGTGTGAGAGTTTTGATTTCAAGCTTCTTCTTGTAGGGATTTTGGTGTTTATCCTTGTTTGGAACTTTGTTTGGTTACTTACAATGAATTTCCTAATTTGGAATTGTAGAGGAGCTGGGAGAAAACACTTCCCTAACTTAGTGAAGGATTACATTAGCTGTACAACCTACACTTTGTTGCTATTCTTGAACCTATAATAAGCGGTACTAGAACTGAACAGGTTGTAAGAATTGCTATAGCTACTTCTCAATACTACATTCATCTAAGAATTTCTTCTAACTCTCTTAACAGTTGGGTGTTATCTATTGTATATGCAAGTCCTAATGTGGCCCATCGTTAAGTAGCGTGGCAAAAGCTTCGAGAATTGAGTTTATCCATAGCGAGTCCCTTGTTCCTTGGAAGAGATTCAACAATATCCTATTCGAGCATGAAAAGGTTGAGGTGCTCCAATTAATCGAATTTTGTGTGCTACGTATGTTGAGTGCATTAGAGATTGTGGTCTTATGGACATGCGGTTCGCTGGCAACCTTTTTACTCGAAGGAGGGGTGAACTTAAAGAATGGATGGATAGATTTCTTTGTAACAAAAATTTGCGGTGCTTGTTTCCTTCTAACTCAGTTACTCATGTTCGTATTCAAACATTATACCATTGTGGCTTATGGTTGAGAACGAATGAGAAGAACATAGTCCAACGAGATAGAAATTATTTCAAGTTCTTTCGTGAATGGCTTGATCATCTTGGCTTTATGTTTCAAGTTAAAAATTCTTGAGTCCCTTCCATGGGGTGGAATGAAAATATCAATAGACTTTCATTTAATTTGAAGTAGTGGAATATTTTGTTTTTGGCAATAATTTTCAAAGGAAGAAACATCTCCTTAAAAGACTTGAAGGCATTAGTAAAGTATTGTTGAAAGGGTATAATGAACGATTGACCCATCTTTGGTCTAAGTTGTGGGAAGAATACAACATGGTAGTAGCTCATGAGGAGTGTTACTAGTATCAACAAAAAGAAGATCAAAATACTAAATTTTTCCATTTGTCCACTCTTTAACACAGAAAGAAGATCAAAATCTCAGCGCTAAAGGAGTTACATACGATGGTTACTCATTTCTTCTCGGATTTATACAAATCATCGATGACTCACATGACATTGTTTGTTACAACTTCTTGTTTTCCTTCTATTCTGGACATTCATAAGTCCATGTTGGAATTTGCTGTTACTCTGGAGGAAACAAGAAGTGCTTTGTTCAGTATGAGAAATTACAAAACGTCTGGTCCAGATGATTACCATCCAATTTTTTTCAATAGCCAATGGAACACATTAGGTCCATCTATTCAAAAAATGATCCTAGAGTGTTTTGAACATCCACACAAAATACGTGAGTTAAACAAAACTCTACTCACTTTAATTCATAAATGTGATGACCCTTCGAGAGCTAGTCACCTTATACCCATTGATTTATGTAATGTGAGCTCTAAAATAATGTAAAAAAAATTATTGCTCACAAACTCAGAAAGATTATGCCATATGTGGTTTCCCAAAACCAAAGTAGTTTCATACCTGGCAGATCTATGACAAACAATATCTTAATCTTGTAGTAAACGACTCACTCTTTGAATCATATGCAACGCCAAAATAATTTAATGATTTTGAAGTTGGACCTTGAGAAAGCTTATGATCGCATTGAGTTGAGTTTTATCATGGAGACATTGGAAATTTTGAAAATCACAATTAATACATCTAATGTGATCAATAATTTGCATTTCTACTACATCCATGAATATCAATTAGAATAGTGCTACCATTAATTTCTTTAATGTTACTAGATGACTTAGGCAAGGAGACCCCATCTCAATTAGAATGGTGCTACTACTAATTCTTTTAATGTTACTAGAAGACTAAGGCAAGGAGACCTCATCTTACCTTAGCTTTTTTGTGTTGAGTTTGGAGTGACTAAGTCACAAATTCCAAGATCTAGTTGAGCAAGGAAAATGGAGACCACTAAAGTTTGGCCGAGGTATAGGTCCTAAACTTTCACATATTGGTTTTGTTGATGATCTTGTATTAGTAGTGGAGGCTTCTTTAGAATAGGTTGTTATGATTAAAGACTTCCTTGAGGAATTTTGTTTCCATTATGGATAGATATTTTATCCTCACAAATCTAAAGTGTTCTTCTCCAAAAACACTAGTAGTGATAGAGTAGAGATTTTAAGTCAAACACTTGGAATTTCCTCGACTCAAGATCTTGTCATATATCTGATTGCACCTATGCTTCATCAATGTATATTGAAAGCCTCATTTACTTTTGTCGTTGATAGAATGGAGAAGAAACTAAGTGCTTCGAAAGCTAGCACGCTTTCTCTTGCAGGTCGAATTACTCTTGCTCAGTCATCCCTTGCAAGCATTTTGGGCAATAATATGCAAACTATGTCGATCTAGTATCTATTTGTGAAGAGGCAGAGAAGATATGTAAGTATTTTATATGGGAAAGCAACCATTAGTATAGAAAATGTCACCTAATATCCTGGGAGAAAATTTGCAAACCAAAAGCTAAAGGTGGGATGGGTTTTAGGAACATGAAAATTGTTAATCATGCATATATATGTGTAAACTTGTTTGGAAACTTATGGCCAATCCAAAAAAACTTGGGGTGCAAGCAATGAAGGCTAAATATAAGTGTGGTGGAGAAAGCATGCCTAACATGGCCATTAGAACGAACTCATCTGCTACCAGGAGAGCAATTGTGAATGTGTGGCCTAATGTCTGCTCTAAAATCTCTTGGAAAATCACATAAAGAAATACATCCAGGTTCTGGAAGGATAGATGGATCCCTAGTTATGACAACTTGGTGGAACAATATGGCCCTCTTATTCCCCAATCTACATTGAATTATACAGTGGCGTGTTATAGTTCTCAATTAGGATGGAATTGGGATAGAATATGTTAAAACCAAGATGGTTTGAAGAACAATTTCTTATCTTGTTTTGACGATAACAAAAGGTATTTAGTGGGATTAATTTAATGCACTAATGTTGTAATTAAGTGTGCATTTCCAAGATCAATTGTTTGTGTAGGATATTATGTTATATCCTCTTATTATCAAATCAATACAAAGGAACACCGAGACTCCACTTATATACTCTACATCTCCAAGGTTTGGTGTTATGCGCCTATGATAAGCGTTTGACTCAGTAGCCTCTGGAGATCCATGTAAGTGTCTGACTCAGTTGCCTCTGAAGAAGCAAGCAAACGTCTAACACAATTGCCTCCGAAGAAGCAAGTGTCTAACTCAGTTGCCTTTGGAGAAGCAAGCAAGGGTCTGACTCTGTTGCCTCTAATGAATGCAACAAGCGTATGACTCGTTTGCCTTTGAAGAAATTCAACGCTCAATCAACATTCATGAAGAAGTCAACATTCTAAAAAAGTCAATGCTTTCGATAAAGTCAATAGCTCTAAATAAGTCAACGATCTTATGAGAGTAAATTATCGGATGACAATTAGACCTATGAGAAGACAAGCTATGCGCATACTATAGTGATCATCTAGAATCTGCATACCCAAGGTCTGTAAGACAATGCTCTAATTATCCAATCATTTGATCTCGTACCCTCTTCTTTCTCTGTTCTTATTCAAGTTATGAGGAGTAATTTCATGGATTCAATACTAAACTCAACGAATAAATTTATCTTCAACGGTTCAATTGCTAAAATCCATGAAGATGCAGGCTATATTTCTAAAAGAAAGTACACAAACCTTACCTAAAGGATAGAAATCTTACCGTGAAAAACTCTATAAAAGGACATGTTACCTTACTTGAAAAAAAAATAAAAATAAAGCACCACAATTACACGCAACACAACAAGTACTACAACATTCTGCAATCATTTAAAATTTATCTAAGTGCCGAGAAAGAAAAATGCGAAAGTAATACATTGTAAAGAAACTCTTGAGAAAGATTTTTCAGAACAACCAATCTCATTCATTTGTAACCTAGCCTAATAGTGGCTATTTTTCTTCAATGATTTGTAGGTGTAAACTGAAAGTTGAGAAGACTTAACTAGTTGAGGTTAAGTGTTGTAATTCGGTTTGAATTATTTGAGAAAATCCTTCAGGGGGAAGGGACTAGACGTAGCTATGGGTTTGATGATAAACTAACATAAATCTTTGTGTGATTTACTTATTTCCTCTCTTTATTCATTTTGAGCTTTTCAACTACCAAGTTTAGCAACTATATTTATTAAAAACTGTAAAACACAATTCAAACCCCACATTTCTTGTATTTTTTAAACCTTCAGAATACTTTGCCACATTCTTGCGTACGTGGGGGAAGCTATAGAGCTTGTGCAATCGTCTGTTTCAAACCTAGTTGATATGGTATTTTGGATACCAAATAGTAATGACCATTTCTCCATCAAATCATCATACGAAAATTTGATGTCTAATTCTGATCAATGTGTGGAACTCGAATGGACCAGCTAGAATCAAAGCTATCCTTTGGAAGATGGCTCATGGTAAGCTATTTACTAATGATGAAAGAATGTGCAGATGTATGATTGTTGATATCCAATATTGCTGGTGTAATGATGCTCTCCAAACAATTATGCACATCCATAGAGATTGTGAAGATACTAAGGAACTATGGTCTAGAACAATTAAAGAAGAACATTGGAGTAAATTCCTTAGACTTGGTCTTTTTGCATGGTTAGATTGGAATCTCTCTAGTTATGGTGTGGGTAATACTCCTTGGGATTTGAGGACTTTCTTTCATGTTGCTATGGCTGCCTTGTGGAAAGATTGAGGATAAATTATGAAAATCGACCCATCACTAGGTCCACAGTTTAGTTTCAAAACTAAATCAACCCCTAGTCTTATGAGGAACAACTAATTCAAGACGTCATAAAGTTTGGACTAAGCCTCCTCCTGGGTTTATAAAAGTTAACATTGATGGGTCGCATTTCCTTAGCAATGGAAGCTCGGCTTGCAGAGGGGTGATATGCGACCACTCAAGAAGATTTATCTATACATTTATAAGAAAGCTGGCCTCTTCAAATGCTATAACGACTGAAGTTTGTGCAATTCTATCTGGTCTCAACGTTGCTAATCAGTTGAACTTCCATTAAGTTATTATCGAATTTGATTCCCAAGTGGTTGTTTACATGATTCATCATGCCAACCATTGGCAAGTTGAAGTAGTTTTCGTTGATCGCGAAGCTAATAAATGTGTTGACTTTCTTATACATAAAGCTCATTATGCATATTTTGATATAGTTATTTTGAATTCTTCTTTTCCTCTATTATAAAATATCATTTGTATGGATAATGAAGGAACCACTTCCCGTAGTTTGAATTAATAATATTTTTCTTTTTTGATAAAAAAAAAACTTATATGTTATGAGGGACATAAGTGAAACCATAAAATAAATTAAATATAGTATAATATTTTTTTTTCTTTTAAAATGACACTCGAAATAAAATAAGCAAATACTAACATAGAGCATGTTTGAATATAATTTTGAGACCTTGATCGTCATTTTGAAACAGAAAACAGATGTTGATTTTATGTTGGATATGTCACCGAAGTCCATTTGTAAACTTGTTGAGAGAAAACTTTCTTATTTTTCCCTCTTTAGTTTGTCACGGTGTTCAACTGCGATCATGTAATAATTTTATTATTAGAATTTAATTACTATGCATAACACATCACAATCATTTAAAGGTATTATTTTTTAGCTATTCACATAAAGGGCATAGTTCAGAAATGATTACCTCGTCGTCTTCTGAGTTTTCCATTAGACACATGTTGCCTTCTTCATTTTCTTCTGTGTTTGATTCATCAGAATCATCCTAGATAACCATCATGGTTTTTTCTTGAACGGGAATTTTTTTGGTGACTTTTTGTTTAAAGGACATTCAGTTTTGTAATGTCCTAGTTTGTTGCATCCATAGCATGTAATCTGACTTTTATCTACTTCTGTTTTAGAGTTTTCCCTTTTGTTTGGAAAACTTCTTTTGATATGATTTTTTCTTCTCATTAATCTTTGAATTTTTCTTATAAGAAGAACTACTTCTTCATCAACTTGTTCTCCATATGATTGGGAGACATCTCTGAATTTTTCTTACTCTGTCTTGTATTGAGTATGCCTTGCTAAGAGAACACATTTCATTTACTATGGTTTTAAGTCTTGAATACATTTCAACAATGGTTTCTCCTTCATTCATCTCAAACAGTTCAAACTTTCGTATACCAACATCAATTCTTGTTTCTTTGACATGACTTGTTCCTTCATGATGGGTTTTTGGTGCATCCTATACTTTTTTAGCCGTATCACATTTATCAATTTTTTTTGCTTTTTTCCCTGCTTAAAGCACAAGATAAAAATAATTGAATTTTAGAATTTAGAAGTACCTTAGCTTTGTCTTTTGTTGTCCAGTCTTCTTCTTTCTTTTCTGTAGATGTTGAATCATTCTGATCAATTCTTGGTATAAAGTTTCCATCTATTATGATACGCCACATTCTTGTATCTAGTGACTAAGGAATAATTGCATCTTACTTTTCCAAAATAGTAGTCTTTACAATCAGAGTAAGGTGGTCTATTTGATGATCCTCCTTCAACAATATATATAGTGGGGAATACTAGTGCTTATACACCTAAAACAACAACAGACAATACACCAAATCATGAGAAAATTGGTAATACAATTTAAACCTTACCGCGGCCACTGTTTATGTTCCAGTAATTGTCCCTTTGTTCAAATGTCTAATTGAATGTTAGTTACAATATGTGTCATCCTTGAAATGTTCAATTCTATATTTCGCGATCCCAGAGTAGACGCGTAAACCAATGGACCTATTATAACATATTGGTTCATTCTAGCATGATCATGCATTTTCACGGTTTCACTCAATCAAGTTGCCCAAGAAAAAACTCTCGTTATGTAATAGAAACGAATCCTATCTACATTTCTCACACCACTCCACATTGCTTATTGCAGGCCCAATTACCACCTTTATTATTATACTATTATAAACAAAGTTTGATGGCCTTAAAGCTTGTAATTTCCCATGTAGAAATCGTAGTGACTTCAAATCAAATGACTACTCATTATGGTCACATGAGAATCGCTAATGACACTTACACAACAATTATGTAACATTCTCATAGCGGATCAATCCAGTATAAATATTACTTCTAATATTTAAACTTATGTGATGATTGGATATCTCATATCTATGACCTGTGAAATATGGTCGTCAGTCTACTCACATAAATTTTATCGTCAATAATTACTTAATTATTTAAAATTTAAATTAAAAAACCCCAAAAAATAAAATATTGACGATAGTTATTTAAGAAAGTTGAGCTTAATGACGTTTTAAAGAATCAAATTCATCTATAATTGACTTTGTACACCTAAACTAATTAACAATGTCTTTTACAACGTAAACTGCTAATGTATTTGCAAGAAATTCATTGTCCATTTTGTTTATGAGTCTTGTCTAGACAATTTTTGTTGTTAACAAAATTCTCTTTGCTATTGTTTTAGAGGCAGAAAGAGGCAAAACAAGATGAAATGATTTACCAATTAACTGATGCAGTTTTTACTTTTCTAGTTTTACTAATTTTGGACAAATAAATTTATATGGGTAGCTTAATATCTATTATTGGAGTAGCTAAATATAAAACTGTACTAACTTGTTCAAAAAAAAAATTATTTTTTTGGGTAGCCAAAGATCACCCCATCAATCAACAAGGATTCGCCTTTGCTTTGAGAGTCAATGAATTCCCACTAAATTTATTTACTAAAAAAATAATGTTTTTATAGATGGTTCATATAAAAACACACCGTTATTATTTTTAACTTTAAATATGCAATATTTATGATTAAAGTTTTTTGTCCCCATCTAATACATTTATGGATATGTCCCTATTTTTGATGAATTATAAAATTTTTTATAGAGTAAATTGTCATTATTGTTTCTCACAAAAAAATGTAAGATGAATTAGTTTTTGACAAAAAAATATATCATTTTTAGTCCTTGACATAAATAAATTAGAACAAGTTAGTTCTTTTGTCAATTTTTTCTCAATCAATTTATTTATTTATTTTTGAACCATGATCGGATTATGACTTGTTATATAATGGTCCACATGTATCGTAAAGATAAATAATGGGACATTTAGTGTAGTACCCCAATTTTATCCGACCAAGTAAAAATAATTCAAAAAAGATAAAATAAAATAATAATATATTTAATAAATATTTTGCACTTATTATTATAAAGTAAAAAAAAAATTGTCATTTTAAAACTGGTCCAATTTTGAGTCTATATGATTTCTATTGCACTACATTTAACACCGAAAATAAAATAAATAACTAAAAAATATATAAAAGAAAGATAAAAGTTTACTTTTTCTGATTTCTTCCTCTCACACGTTTTTCTGTTCACTTTTCTCCCACTTTTTCACTTTTCTCCCACTTTTTCACTTTTTCTCTTTTCCTCATTTTTTTTTCTCTCTTTCTTTTCCTACTTTTCCTCATCTATTTTTCTGTTTTAAGTTTGTTGTTTTAAGTTTCCTCCGTGCTGCATATGCAGGGAGCAATACCCCTCCCTTTATTTTATTTTTATGTTTTTATTTTATTTTTTGTTTTTAATCTAATAAAAGTAATATTTTTCACCATTTGAATAGTTAATCAAAAAGCTTAGCCACTTATTTCCGTAATTGTTTGGAATTGCTTAATTTTTGGTCAAAAACAATGAAAAATACAGACCTCAATGTTATTTCATGGACACACAGATTCATCACTTAATCCTATAAATTTAGAACGAAAATCACTAATTAGAAAAGAGACAACAATCAGAGGAAGAAAATACAAGATATAAGGTATTCTTAATTAATACTATACATAATTTCTTATTTTATTATCACAGTATGTATACAAAAAAAAAAAAAATCATCGCCATGATCTTCTTTGGTTTATTTGTTTATTTATTTTTCCTTCTTCAATATTCAATATTAGCAACTGTAAACTCAAAACACATAAATAAAAAACGAAAATATCATTGAAAAAATTAATAATAAATTAAGAGAAAAACAAGCAAGCAAACAGAAAAGAGAATCTGAGATTTAAACTGTCGTTTTCGTCGAAACGACGCCGGCCATCACCACCGTTGCCCACCCCTGGATTCCATCTTCTTCTCCCTTCCCTTTTCTTTTTCTTCCTTTTTTTTTCTTCTTTCCTTTCTTTTTTCCTTTCTGGCAGCGCCTCCTCCTCCCTCTTTCTTTATTTTTTTTTCTCTCTCCTTCTAACATTAAGTTTACTATATTATTATTAATTTTATTATTATTATTTATTATTTTTAAAAAGGGAGTTTGGGCTCCAAGCCTAACTTCTTTTGTTTCTTTAATTATGTGGTCCTTTTTTTTTAGATTCTTTTTTTTATTATTATTCTTTGACTAAATCTATTTTCTAAGTTAAATTTTATTTTACTTTCTTCAAATTGGTTGTTTAGTTTTTTTATTAATTTCTTCTAAAAAAACACAATAAAAATATTAACAATAAATATTGAAATTGATTGAGATGAGACATCTTATTAATCTTAAATATTTATAACATCTGAGTTGTGACAACTTGATAATCTTAAACCCTAAATTAATTCTTTTAACAAAATTGGATCGATCAAGATATGGCATCTTGTTAGTCCCAATTTAAAATGCATGAGTTGTGACAACTCTGTGATCTTAAACATTTTCAGCTAATTTCAAACAAACAATCAAACATGCTCGTTATAATAAATTTCTCCGACCCGAGACCGTTTTACCTTTATCAAACTGACAACATCTTCTAACTAAATTTAATTTCCGCAACAAAATGTATTTCTTTAAAAGCAATTAACACATCTGCATTTTTTACCCAAGAGCTACGTAGCTTTGATTTCTCCATCGCACCGGGAGATACGTAGGAGCAAGATTGCACTCTTGTTAAGCATAATAACAAAAACTGTTTTTTTCTCTCTATATTTTAAATGTACTTTTATCATTAGATTATTTTCATAAAAATATTATATTTGCATTTTAAAAAGGAGAAATAAATATATTTAAGTTAATATTAATTTTGCACAATTAATTATAGGTAACCGTATTTTAACGGATGTTGTAGGGTGCTAATACCTTCCCTACGCATAATTGACTCCCGAACTCAAAATTTAGTTTCAAAGACCATTTTTTTTCTTCTATTTTTAAGGTTTTCCCAATATTTTCCTTATTTTAAAATAAATTTTGGTGGCGACTCCATTGAATTTGAAAAATAATCGAAATTTTAGGCCGCGACAGCTGGCGACTCTACTGGGGACCCTTAGAGAGTCAAACCTAATATAATTAATTGTGCAAATTTTTTATATTTTATTGTTTACTTTTTTTCTTCTATATTTGTCTGTTTTTCATTTTCTTTCACTTTATGTGTTTATTATTTTCTTAAATATTAGTTGTTGTTATAATATTTTTGTAAACTAGTAGATCATTTTATTTTATTATTATTATTATTTTTCTTTTTGTATATATATATGTGTTTTATTAGCATTATGAGTTATTGAATTATGTTTATTCCGCACCGTACACCTTTACTAAGACACACACTTATGAGTGAGACGATATACTCGGGCCTGAGTAAAACTTAAGTTTAGTTAGGGGTTTAGTGGTAATCATGTTGGATGTACATCATATTTGGTTATTGCGAAAATCTCGTCTAGAGCGTGACGTTAATTTTAGGCTACTCCCTAGAAAAGGGAAACCTTATCGTTACATGGGGAATTATCCATCCATAACCAAAGTAGTTGAGATACTAAGGGTTGTAGAGGAAAGGTTGATTAGCCAAAAGAAGAAAGGGACTTCTAGTTTTCTAAGAAGTTTATTTGAGGAAAGAGCACAACATTAAGCTGAAGCCCAAGATTGGAGTGTTTTTTTGGAGGTGCTAGCTCTCACCATCTATGGGGTTGTTCTATTCACGAGTGATGAAGAAATTATTGATTTAGCAAGAATCGATGTCTTCCTAGCTTTGAAGAATAGATGAGAAAATCCTACAACAGCCGTCCTTGCTGACGTGTACTATACATTTAACTACTGTCATGAGATAAAAGGCAAGCGAATTTTTTGTTGTTTACCTGTTTTGTACGTCTGGTTGGTGAATCATATGTTTGATAGTGGGTGCCAAAAGCGTTGCCATATCAATGATTTCAAGAATTGTTATGTTGACATGAAGAAGTAATATACCAATGTGGAACATTCCCTAATGTGCCACTTATGCGAGATGGAATATGATAATCAGAAAAGGGAAGGAACTAGGAAGTAAAAGTTGTGGTGCATATGATTGCTACCAGTAGTGGGTCAAGAATAGGGGGCAAAAGAATAAGTTGCCTTATCGTGTACCTCTGAGGTGGTCGATGAAACACCAATGCAACCCATTATCGTTAGTGAAGAAATTGAGAAGTTGCAAGCATCCATTCTAGAGGCGGAAGAGGAAAATAAGAATATGCGAGAAGAGTTGATGGTAGTCCGTTGAACATATGAGATTGCCTTGTTGAAAATTGAGAAGAAGAAGATTTCTGTTGAAAGATCAAATAAGAAGGCGAAGGTAGAGGAGGATTATAAGCTCAAGCTTCAATGCAATTTAAGGGCTTCAAACGATTCTTTATATTTGAGAAGAAAACAAAGAGACCAAGCGCGAGAGGAGTTTGAAAAGTTGAGAAAATGGTTGAAAGATTCAAAAATTAGTGAAAAAAATGCAAAAAGACCATTGGAAGATTTGAAACAACAGTTGGAGAGAGTGGTAATAGAATATAAGACAAGGATAGAAGAAGAAGAAGAAATTGAAAAACAAGAAGTTGTTGCTATGTACCGAGATGCATGGTTGAAGGAACAAGAGGAAGCAAATATGTTAAGAAACCGAATGATGGAACAAATGGAAGCAATAGAGATGCTTGGGCAAGAAGGGATAATGCGGATGGATCGTTGTGAAAAACTCACTTTCATAGCCAACCTAGCCATTGAAAAGGTCTCTGTACTCTTAAGGAAAGCAGAAGCAAGCATAGTTCCATCTACCACACCTGTTGAGATTATTACTTTCATTCAACATTGTAATAGTTTGATAGAAGTGATGAATAGTTTAATTCGCCGAGAGTGATAGAAACTATGTATTTCAGATATAGAAAAAGATGTTTCACTTGTACCCTTTTAATTATCAATGAACGAGCTTGTTTTGAGTTTTCTAAAAAGATGTTCGTGCCTAGGTTGCGGAATCAATGGTTCTCTAATACCCACATGCATGCATATAAATCTTCATTTTTGTAACTAGCATCATATGATCTTTCAGAAAAAAATCAATAAAGTTGTTTCCCCAACACCCTTATCGGACTGGTGCAAACTCCAAGATCATGGATGAACTTAAGCAAAACCAAGAAGTGATGAGAGCGGATGTTAGCCAATTGAAGGACAAAGTTTATCGAATCCTATAGGCTATACAAGCTTTAACAAGAAAGGAAAATATAGATGGGGATCCTCCAACTACGAATGAAGAACACCAAACTACCCCTTCTCACCCGTCAGGCTTTACCGCAACTACTTAATAGTTTCGTGCGACAGCCATGCAATTTCCTATGTATGGTCTCCCACATGGTTATACTCCGCCCATAGTCATCAATCCCATAGACAATAACCCAAACCACTCAACTATCAACCCCCAAAACCTAAACTAGTCATAAATCCCATCTTCTTTGGGCTACGGACCACCCCAAAAGACTATACCCTTAGAAAATATTTCATTAAGCACACCTCAAGTACCCCATTTTGATGCTAACGAAAATTGGCAACAACCTCAATTTATCATAGAAGATACATAGTCGAAAGAAAAAATTCATGTTTAGAAGAACGAATAAAAGCAATTAAAGGAAGTAATGTCTATGGTCTTGAAGCTTTTGATATGTGCTTGGTTCCCGATGTGGCGATCCCTTCAAAATTCAAGATACCTAAGTTTGAAAAATACAAAGGTGCCACATGTCCTAAAAACCATCTGACCATGTATTTCAAGACAGTTTGACTGGGGCATCATTAAATTGGTATATGCATCTCGAGCGAAATCGAATCCGTTCGTGGAAAGATTTGGCTGATTCCTTCTTGAAACAATATAGATATAACATTGACATAGCCCCTGACAGGATGCAATTGCAAAATTCATCGAAAAAGGACAATGAATCATTCAAAGAATATGCACAACGATAGAGAGATGTGGCATCGCAAGTAAATCCTCCTTTATCTAAAAGAGAGATGGTTGTTATGTTTATGGATACTCTCCAGTCGCACTTTTATGATAAGATGATTGGGAGTATGTTATCAAACTTTTCTGACATGGTCATGATAGGAGAAAGAGTAGAAAGTGGCATGAGGAGTGGTAAAATTGTATGTGGAACGACTGGTATGAAGAAACCCCAGATGGGATTTACAAAGAAGAAAGAAGGGAATGCTAATGTTGTAATGGCAAACCCAAGGGTCTCTTATTCTCCAGCCATGAATTCTTATCGTCCGCTAAACTTTTAGCCCCCGATACCCCAAATTCCCTACATTCCCTATCCATAAGTGGCTGCAACCTCACAAGCTCCATACCCCAAATATCACCCTTCAAGGCCACCTTATTATCAACCACCCTTGGTCCAACCACCACCTGTCATGTTTTCCCAACAAAACCAATGGAACCAAAGTCCAATACCGAATCACTACAAACCACCAGTTAATCGAGAAAAAAGGATAACCCGTTTTGACCCAATTCTCATCACATACAGTCAATTATTGCCTCACCTACTCCAGAATTCAATGGTAGTCCTAAGACCAATGAAACCTCTGGAACCACCATTCCCAAAATGGTACAACCCAAATGCCAAATGTGAATACCATGCAGGAGTCGTAGGGCCTTTTGTCGAAGATTGCCAAACCCTAAAATCTAAAGCGCAAGAACTGATTAATACAAAATGGCTTACCTGCAAGGAAGACGGTCCCAACGTTGGGAGTAATCCCTTGTCGGGCCACGGGGATACCTCTGTCAATGTCATTGAAGATGAGATTGACCAGGTTGCAAAAGATGATCATGTATCAACCATAGAGCCATGCGTGGAAAACAATAGATCTTTCCCAAGACCGTTGGAAATGCTATATAGAAAAGAGAATCTTAAGCCAACTCCTAGCGGGCCAAATGCAATAATTGTCCAAGCACCAATCCATTTTCCTTATGAAAATACCAAGCGGTACCATGGAATTACGAAGTCACATCCTACTTGGCCAATCATCAATCAAGTGACAACTGTGAACCTAAAGGAACTGACGTCACTAACATTTCAGGGATTGGTGGGGTGACTCGGAGTGGTCGAGTATATGCTTCTGAACAACTTAGGAAAAAGGAGGGTCATGGAGAAAAAGGAAAGAAGTTATGTATCATGCCATAAAAGGACAAGAGACTAGCAAAAAGACGGTGCCTGAAGAAGAAGCTAACGAATTTTTTAAATTTATCAAGCAAAGTGAATATAAGGTGGTGGACCAGCTAGATCAAACCCCTTCCAAGATATTTGTTCTCTCCTTGTTATTGAACTCTGAATCACATAAAAGGCCATTGATGAACGTTTTAAATGAGGCACATGTTACTCATGATATCACTGTCGACCAGTTTGATGGAGTTGCCGGTAACATCACCGCCAGTAGTTGTCTGAGTTTTAGCGATGGCGAATTACTAGTTGAAGGGAAAGAGCATAATAAAGCATATACATCTCTGTGAAGTGTCATGATCATATTCTGGCACGGGTACTAGTTGATAATGGTTCGTCATTAAATGTTATGCCAAAATCGACACTCTCAAAGTTATTTGTTGATGGATCATGTATGACGCCAAGTGTTATGGTGGTGAAAGCATTTGATGGATCAAGGAGACAAGTTGTTGGTGAGATTGACCTGCCGATTCAAATCGGAGCCTATAACATTGGAATAATTTTCCAAGTGATGGATATTAAACCAACATACAATTGCCTTTTAGGGAGACCGTGGATTCATGTTGTTGGAGCAGTGACATCCACTCTCCATCAAAAAACTAAAGTTTATAGTTTAATATCTAGGGAAGAAGATATGATAGTGAGTCATCTATCTTCCATGGGCTACATCTAAGACACGGAGGAAGCCATTGAGACTTCCTTCCAAGCATTAGAGATCGCCAATGCTGTCTTCATGGGTGAAGGATCTCGCTTAAAAGAACCAAAATTGTCTATCACATCATTGAAGTCTACCAAAGCCATGTTGGAAGGAGGGGTTTTTGTTAAATTGGGGAAATTGTTGGAAATACCAGAGAAGAACAATATGGGTTGGAATATGTACCTACCAAAGCTGATAAAGAAAAGGTTGTGAAAGAAAAAAGGGAAAGCAAGACGACTTGTCTGGAAAACTGGGTACGAAATTCACAGAATATTCCTATTTGTGACATTCACCAAACCTTTCAAAACACTGGAATAATATATGCTGATCAGGTGGCTGTTGTGGAAGAAGATCACGTTGATGATGATATCCTCAAATTAGTGTACCCTTGTCCTCCAAACACCAATCTCAACAATTGGAAGATCATCGAGTTTCCCGCGTTTGTTAATTCATGCTCACAATAATTATGTATTTCAACTCCTTTTGCTCTGCCATGCCCAAGGCTATAAGGATAATTAATTAGAGCACATGTATTTCAATTTCGTACTTATTATCAATAAATGCATTTTTGAATTCTCCAACCGTCTTTTTTCTATTGTTCTTTTCTTTTTCTTGAAATTGCAATCTTTATTCATATTTTTTTTCCTTTTTCTTCTTAATTTAAACAATGCGGAGTCGAAAATGAATCTGTTTGAAATAGCAGTGCTAGAACCCATTCTTATAATTTTGAACACCCAATTAATCACGCTGATGAGGATTGTGAAGACAATTGTGAATCTCCCCCAGAACTAGAAAGGCTAATGGAACAAGAAGCTAAGATAATCCAACCCTATCAAGAACCTGTTGAGGTGATCAATTTGGAGACTGAATATGATAAGAAAGAAATTCAAATTGGTATGTGTATGAAAGAAAATGAACGAGAAAAGTTGATCCAACTTTTATTCGACTATGTGGACGTCTTTGCATGGTCATATCATGATATGCCAAGAGTAGATACTAACATAGTTGAACACAAGCTACCGCTCAAGCCTGAATGTGCACCAACTAAACAAAAGTTGAGGAGGTTGAGGCCTGATATGTCACTTAAAATTAGAGAAGAGGTCAAAAAGGAATTTGATGTTGGTTTTCTAGTAATGGCCAAATATCCTCAATGGGTGGCTAATATTGTCCCAGTTCCAAAGAAGGACGGAAAGGTTCGAATGTGCGTTGATTATCGAGATTTAAATAAAGCTAGTCCTAAAGACGATTTTCCTTTGCCTCATATTGATGTCCTAGTAGATAGCACTGCACAATATTCTATTTTCTCCTTCATGGATGGTTTCTCAGGTTACAATCAAATTAAGATGGCTCCCGAGGATATGGACAAAACCACATTCATCACACAATGGGGAACTTTATGTTATAAAGTGATGCCATTTGGGTTAAAGAATGTTCGGGCAACCTATCAAAGAGCAATGGTAACTTTGTTCCATGACATGATGCACAAGGAGATAGAGGTTTACGTGGACGATATGATTGCAAAATCTCGAACCAACGAAAACCATGTTGTTAACCTTCAAAATTTATTTGTGCGATTAAGAAAGTTCCGACTCCGTTTAAACCCTGCTAAATGCACTTTTGGTGTGAGATAAGGCAAGTCACTTGGGTTTATTGTTAATAAAAAAGGGATAGAAGTGGACCCAGATAAAGTAAGAGCAATACAAGAAATGTCGGCTCCACGCACGGAAAAAGAAGTTCGTGGCTTTTTGGGTAGATTTAATTACATTACCAAATTCATATCGCATTTCATCGCTACATGCCAACCAATTTTCAAGTTGTTGTGCAAAGACCAAAAGGTTGAATGGAACAAGAATTGTCAAAAAGCTTTCGAAAAGATTAAACAGTACTTGTCAAAACCTCCAATCTTAGTGCCTCCTGTTCTTGGGAAACCACTTATTATGTACTTAACAGTACTTAACGAGTCAATGGGTTGTGTATTGGGGCAGCATGATGAATCTGGTAGAAAAGAACATGTTATTTATTATTTGAGCAAAAAGTTCACCAGTTGTAAAACAAGGTATTCACTGCTTGAACGAACATGTTGCGTATTAGCATGGGCTTCTCGTCGGTTGAGGCAATACATGTTATGTCATACAACTTGGTTGGTGTCTAAAATGGACCCAATTAAGTACATCTTTGAGAAACCTGCTCTTACTGGAACTATTTCCCGTTGGCAGATGTTGTTATCAGAATAAGATTTCGTATACGTTACACAAAAAGCTATCAAAGGAAGCGCCCTAATAGAGTATTTGGCCCAACAACTTGTAGAAGATTATCAATCAATGCAGTGTGAATTTCAAAATGAAGGCATAATGACTTTATTTGAAGATACTGAATCATTTGATAGAGAAAAATGGACGTTGGTGTTTGATGGTGCTTCTAATGCGTTAGGGCATGTGTAACAGCCCGATTTTTCTCAAAGCGCGAGTTTTTTTTTTAAAACAATTTGAAATCCGTAAATAAATAAGTAAATAAATGAATAAATATTTCTGGTTAAAATATTTAAGTCGTAACACGACGACGGAAGCCAACAAGATTTGCAACAGCGAAAATAGTTTTTAAAATTTCAAATCCAAAGTATTTAAACTAGAAAAATACATCGGGGCTATGAGACTTATTTGATATAGCTCATATCCCTGGGGTATTCCCTACCGCCATCTGTACAAACATTTGAACTCCTCCAAGTCACATAAAAAAAAATTACAAGGACCCATCAAAATAAAAGTCAGGCTGACAATATAGGTACAGTCTTCCCAAAATAAATAATTACAACCACAAAAGAAAGACTTCTAGTCCCTATACAGTCGCCTAATCTGATCATGCTACAGAAATCTATACAACCCGGGTGATCTTCAAGTAAATGCACCTATTAAAAGTAAATAGTTTTTAAGTAAATGCACCTATTAAAAGATTCCCCATTTTTAATGCCCATTTAACACTAATGATTTTCAAATTTAACACAGAGCATACTCAACGCATATAATCCTCAAATCACATGAAATTGAATTCACAATACACATCAAATTCAAATCAACATATACCCAATCTCATCAATTAATTTCTCACCAAATCAAAATCCACATATAAATTGCATTTATTCAAAATCCCACATTTTCAAACATCAAGCATATCTCAACATTCATAGTATTACCCATACACACATCAACCATACCAAGCAAAAATCACCACCACCCACACCTCAAAACTTATCAAATTCAATTTCACTATTTTACCCGCAAAATGCATTAAATTCATTTCTCACAAACTACACCTCAAACCCACCAAATTTATTTTCCCCAAACTCACAAATAAGGTCCTAAATGCAAACTAAAAGTTTGGAAGGAGCCATTGCCTCAACGGTAGCTCGAACGGTCGATTACAGCACCACGATTAAATTCTGATAAAATTCGCTTCGCACGACGCTTCCAAAACTAGTTCACTAGCACCGCAACGTGACAATGAACAACTTATAGATAAAAATATCTAACACTCTCACACACACCCCAAACCAACCAATTTCAAACACTCTCACACACACTCCAACAATTTTGATAAAAATATCTATTCTCATTGCAACTCAATTGACAGGTAAATTTTTTAGCAACTATAGATATTTTTAACAAAACAGTTCGGTAATAAAATTTTCCGCAACGTAATTAAATTATTTCTCGCCAAATAATTTAAAACGGAACCCATAAAAATATTTATGGCATTTAACATTCCAAAATACCAATAAAACTGGCTAAAAAACCTCAGAATTCAACATAAAACACGTAAAAAATATAAAAGCTACATATTAAAATTAAGGGTATTACAACATGGAATTGGGGCCATTTTGATTTCCCCAAAGAACTAGTTCACTCCATTTACTGCTAGGTTGTGTTTTGATTGCACAAACAATATTGTAGAATATGAGGCATGTGTTATGGGCATTAAAGCAACTATTGAATCAAAAGCAAAAGTTCTTGAGGTATATGGAGACTCATTGTAGGTTATCCATCAAACGAAAGGAGAGTGAGAAACGCGAGATTCCAAATTGATTCCGTATCATAACCATATCAAAGAATTGACAGAACAATTCGAAAAGATTCCTTTTCATCATATCCCTCGAGAAGGAAACCAATTAGTTGACGCCCTGGCCACATTGTCGTCAATGTTCAAAATAAGCACCAGACAAGATGTGCCGGTCATAAAAATTCAACAAAGGGATAAACTTGTATATTGCTTATCAATAGAAGAAGAGTCTGACGGCAAGCCATCATTTTATGATATCAAATCATATATTAAGAATACGGAATATCCATTAGGTATTTCAGAGAACGACAAGAGGGTTTTAAGGAAGTTGTCAATGAATTTCTTCTTAAATAGTGATGTACTTTGTAAGAGAAATCATGATATGGTTCTCCTCAAATGTGTGGATAAAGCAGAAGCGGAGAAAATCATTCAAGAGGTTCACGAAGGTTCTTTTGGAACTCATGCAAATGGGCACGCAATGGCAAGAAAAATCTTAAGGGATGGCTACTATTGGTTGGTCATGGAGTCTGATTGTTTTAGTTACGTAAGGAAATGTCATAAATGTCAAATCTATGCTGATAAAATACATGTACTGCCCACCTCTTTGAACGTTTTAACATCACCATGGTCATTTTCAATGTGGGGGATGGATGTTATTAGACTCATCAATCCTAAAGCTTCAAATTGGCACCGGTTTATCGTAGTAGCTATTGATTACTTCACAAAATGGGTTGAAGTCTCTTATGCCAATGTGACGAGAAGTGTGGTTATCAGATTCATCAAAAGAGAATTGATTTGTTGATATAGCTTGCCAAATAAGATAATCATTGACAATGCGACCAATCTGAATAAAAAAATGATGAAGGAGTCGTGTGATAATTTCAAAATTCAGCACCATAATTCTTCGTCATATCGTCCAAAAATGAATGGGGCTGTAGAAGCAACAAATAAGAATATCAAGAAGATCATACAAAAGATGGTCGACACATCTAAGGATTGGCATGAGATGCTTCCCTTTGCATTACATGGCTATGGAACCTTTGTTCGCACCTCAATAGGGGCAACTCCTTTCTCATTGGTGTATGGAATGGAAGCGGTACTTCTCATAGAAGTTGAAACTCCCTCGATCATAATTTTGATGGAAACAAAACAAGAAGAGGCATAATGGGTTCAGTCACGATTTGACCAATTAAATCTCATAGAAGAAAAAAGAATGATAACTTTGTGCCATGGTCAGTTATATCAAAGAAGACTTAAAAAAGCCTACGAGAAATAAGATAATCACTGACAATGCGACCAATCTGAATAATAAAATGATGCAGGAGTTGTGTGATAATTTCAAAATTCAGCACCATAATTCTTCGCCATATCGTCCAAAAATGAATGAGGTTGTAGAAGTAGCAAATAAGAATATCAAGAAGATCATACAAAAGATGGTGGAGACATATAAGGATTGGCATGAAATGCTTCCCTTTGCATTACATGGCTATACAACCTTTGTTCACACCTTAATAGGGGCAACTCCTTTCTCATTGGTGTATGGAATGGAAGCGGTACTTCCCATAGAAGTTGAAATTCTCTCGATCAGAATTTTGATGGAAACAAAACTAGAAGAGGCATAATGGGTTCAGTCATGATTTGACCAATTGAATCTCATAGAAGAAAAAAGAATGATAGCTTTGTGCCATAGTCAGCTATATCAAAGAAGACTCAGTGTTAAGGAAAATATTGCCCATAAAAAAAGATTCTCGTGAAAAATGGACCCCGAACTACGAGGGACCATATGTTGTGAAAAAAGCTTTCTCTAGGGGGAGCTCTGATACTTGTAGAAATGAATGGAGAATACCTTCGACTTCCAGTAAATTCAGATGCAGTCGAAAAATACTATCCTTGAAAAAAAATGATCAAAAATGGGAATGCTAGGTTGAAAACCTAAAAAGGCGACCTAGGCAAAAATTAGAGCATCCCAATGGATTGAAAACTTGGAAGAGTTGTGCATGCAAAAGTTAGGGATTATTCAAAATAGGATCAAGCGGTTCAGACTGGGACAGTTATTATTCTTGGAAGCTGACTAATAGGAGTCTTAAATTAAAAGAATGACTAGCGTTTGTTATCCCTTCAACTACAGATAAACACACTCGTCCCTGCATTGTAACCCATAGCTCAATTGTATTGTTCTCAATGAAATAAATGTACATTTTCCAATCTTGTCATTCGATGCTATACATTACCCTATTTCTAAACTAATTCAGTCTCATGGTTGTTTGTTCTAGCATTTTTATAAAAAAAACAAAATGTCATTTTATGATAATAAATTTTGGAATTTGAAATATGTGTAAATATAAAAAATATTTTAATTATTTTAACACTTGAAAAATATATACACGAGAACTCGATAGATTCTCAACATATATGAGGGTATCACAAAAAAAGGGGTACGAAGAGTCATCATGCGAAAACGATAGTGGACTTCATTCATCCATTGAATCTTGTGGGCGTAGAAGATAATAAGGATCAGAGAATTAAAGAAATGATCAAGAATTTATCTATAATGCACATAAATCATGCATCTTACATTCATAACTTACTTATACTCACATAAACCATGTGTTTTTATTCATACTTTACCTATACTCAATTACATTGCATAGTCCATAACAGCGTCAATGATTCATATCTTATTCATACTCAACGATCTTGCGTTACATTGCTCCTTATTATGTGTTTATATTCCATCCCCTTTTTTTTTTTATCTTCTAAACTAGACTTCTAGGTTGCTCGCAATCATTCTTTACATTCTTGTCGATCTACGCATCGGTAACCAATCCGAAGACGATCATGCTCTTTATTTCTGTCGATCAATCATCGGTAACAAATCCGAAGACAATCATTTACATTCATGTCGATCTACGCATCAGTAACCAATCCGAAGACGATCATTTACTTTCTCGTCGATCTACGCATCAGTAACCAATCCGAAGACGATCATTTATTTTCTCATTAATCTACACATCAGTAATCAATCTGAAGATGATCATTTTCATTCCTATCGATATTCGCACCAACAATAAATATGAAGACGATAATTTTCATTCATAATTCAGTGACCAATCTGCTTTGGCATCACATTATACTCGCTTTTGCATTATTCTCATAGTTTTTAATTTTTTTTGCTCTTACAATGAATTTGTTTTCTCATTTTACAACTTTTACATTCGCAATTTGATGGACAAAATTTGGATCCTTATATTTATTGATCTTTTACTACAATAATATGAAAACATTGTTATTCATATTTTCTAGTAAAATATAATTAAATAGGGGCAACTGTAGTACCCCAATTTTGTCTAACCAATTAAAAATTATTCAAAAAAATAAAATAAAATATTAATATATTTAATAAATATTTTGCACTTATTATTATAGAGTAAAAAAAAATCGTCATTTTAAAGTTGGTTCAATTTTGTGTCAATATAATTTCCATTACATTACATTTAACACCGAAAATAAAATAAATAACTAATAAATATAAAAAAGAAAGGTAAAGGTTTACTTTTTCTGATTTCTTTCTCTCACACGTTTTCCTTTCATTGTTCTCCCACTTTTCCACTTTTTCTCTTTTCCTCATTTTCCTTATTTTTTCCTCTCTCTTTCTTTTCTTACTTTTCCTCATCTATTTTTCTATTTTACGTTTCCTCCCTGCTGCATATGCATATGCAGGGAGCAGTACCACTCCCCTTATATTATTTTTATGTTTTTATTTTATTTTTTGTTTTTAATCTAATAAAAGTATTATTTTCACCATTTAAATACTTAATCAAAAAGCTTAGCCACTTATTTCCTTAATTGTTTGAGATTGCTTAATTTTTGCTCAAAAACAATGAGAAATTCAGAACTCAATGTTATTTCATGGACACACAGATTCATCACTTAATCCTATAAATTGAGAACGAAAATCACTAATTAGAAGAGAGTTCTTTTTTTTTTCTTTTCTTTTTTTGAATACTAAAGATATAAAAATAGAATAATAGAAAGGGTAAGGTGTAGAAAAGAGACAACAATCAGAGGAAGAAAATATAAGATATAAGGTATTCTAACTTATTCTAGCTTTTTTAATTTCTTCTAAAAAAACAAAATAAAAAGATGAACAATAAATATTGAAATTGATTGAGATGAGACATCTTATTAATCTTAAATATTTATAACATCTGAGTTGTGACAACTTGATAATCTTAAACCCTAAATTAATTATCTTTTAATAAAATTGGATCGATCAAGATATGACATCTTGTCAGTCCCAGTTTAAAATGCATGAGTTGTGACAACTCTGTGATCTTAAACATTTTCAACTAATTTCAAACAAACCACCAAACATGCTCATTATAATAAATTTCTCAGACCCGAGACCTTTTTTCCTTTATCAAACTGACAACATCTTCTAAATAAATTTAATTTCCACAACAAAATGTATTTCTTTAAAAGCAATCAACACATCCACATTTTTTACCCAAGAACTACGTTGTAGGGTAACAGTATTTTAACGAATGTTGTAGGGTGTTAATACCTTCCCTACACATAATCGACTCCCGAACTCAAAATTTGGTTTCAAAGACCATTTTTTTTCTTATATTTTTAAGGGTTTCCCAATATTTTCTCTATTTTAAAATAAACTTTGGTGGCGACTGTAACACCCCGAATTTTGGATCCAAAGCGTTACTTAAAAATATATTGATTAGAAACTTTTATGACAATTTTTTTTATTTAATTAAAATACCTAACATTCATTCATACAATTAATTAGTAACAACCACGTTTATTTAATATTATTAAGAAAAAGTTTATTCAAAGATAAACAAAAAAAAATAAATTATTTCTAACTGAAGGGAACCCACTTCCGTATTTCTAAAATTCTAGTACATTTTAAAAGTTGGTGACAAAAGATTAAAATAAAACCTAAATATTGAGGCAATTCTATTATTGCAACATTGTCTTGAAAAACACATTTTTACCCCACGTTCGCCGCATATTAATACTCATCAACTACTCTTGAATCTCCTCGAACTCATTAGTACCTAAAAACTTCCAATTTAAAAGAAAAAATACGCAAACCAATAAATTGCATAAAAAATATATACATGATGCGTGCTCCTAAAACTATATGACCCGGATATAAACCTGCCACTAAGGCAACTTCCACACAGAAAGATCACCCATACCAATGGGGAAAACCTGCCACTAAAGCAACTTCCACGAAGATGCATATGGCATGACATGATGATATATTATCAAAGAGATATATTCCCACACAGCCCATTAAGAATCATGTCATATGCATTCAAATCACTTTTTAAAATCATCATCTTATTCACATATCATGAAGATCACATGCCACACATCCTTATCATGAGTATCACATATCCAAAAACAAATAATCATGAAAATCATAATTTTCACCACGTACACACAAAAATCGAGACTTGGTATCGTATGCACCATAAAGATTAACACGTTAACATGTATAACAACAAAATTCAACTCCAACTCGTATACATCATCATAAAACTTTGTCACATATAACATACAAATTCAACCCTTTCTTTATATTTATCATAAAAATTAAAATTTTATCACATATAACATCAAAATTCACACTTTACTTCTTAAAAATCATATATTATATAATGAACTTAACGCAAATGATTGGAGTTTCATTATTTTAATTCATTAATCTACATTTATTCCTTTCAAAAAGCAAGAAATCACAATTATTAATTTTATATCATCCAACCAACGGTCTAACTATAATTTGTGTGGGGAAAAGCCCTTACCTTGGCCGCTTTTCTTCCTAGTACAAATCTCTAAGCCCCACGAAGTTGTTCACAAGGAAAAAGAAGTTCCAAGCTTTTGATGCACGAAGAAGAAGAGGTGATGGTGATGGTGGCTAGGATTTTTCTTTACTAAATCTTGTTTGTAAAGGGTTTGTGAAATAAGGTTTGTGATGGTGGCTAGGGTTTCGTATTCCTTTCTATTTATTATTACTGAGTGTAGAAATATTGTGGACCTTAGGAAGAATTTAAAGTGAACATCATTGGGTAGATAGTGTTGGACCTGAATAAGGAATAGAAGGGATAAAATATTATTATTATTATTAGTTAACCTTCATAAAAAAAAACAAGGCACAAACTCTCAACTCAACTTTCTATTCATGGGTTGTGTGACACCAAACCACAACCCTTAGCCCAAATTCTTTTTGCCTTAGAGAAAAAATACATCTACTAAATAATTATTACTAACAACTTTACTACAATAAGTCGAAAAAAGCGAATAATTACCACACCTAATTTAATATTGGAAAATATATTTAATTAGATCCAAATTATTTTAACTAATAATTTTAGAGGATGTTACAGCAACTCCATTGAATTCGAGAAACACTCAAAATTTAAGGCCGCGACATTTAGGTTCTGAAACAATTTTTTTTGAAAAACTTGGTTAAGGATTTAATTTGTTTCAACCTTCATGTTTGTGTCGTTTGCTTTTTTTCTTTTTTATTTATTTATTTTTATTTATTTTTCAAATGAGAGATTAAATTGTCTTATATTTTTGTTCAATATCACATACGAGTATTAACGTCGTTAATAACTTATTAGTACATACGGTTCAATAATATGAATGATATATATTGTAGTTTAAAGACTAAATTCTTTAAATTTATTTTTGTTTTGAACAAAGTCTTTTTTTAAAAAAATAATTTGTTCGGCGTGTTTTTTATTAGGACCTAAATGTTCATTTACTCTTTGTTAAAGCCTAGTTATGCTTTGAAAGTGGCTGAAATAAATTTGACCATGGCTACTTTAATATTACCACGCCGAAAATAACTGTTGTTAATAAAAAAATTATCCGTCACAAAATCTTGTGAAGCCCTTCCATCTCACGATCGCATAAACCGTACTGTTAGCCACAAATTATAGATTTTTTTTATATGCAAAATATTATTAGAGAGAGTATAAAAGAGTGGGTCCAAGATATTTGGAGATATAATGCAAATTTTTAATACGAAATCTTTTAAGGTCTATAATAGTAATTTAATAAAATTATTAATTTTTCTTGTAATATTATTTTTCAGACACTTTAGAATAAAAAATTATTCATTAAGTTAATATGATCGATTTTATATAATATTTCTTTTTTAATTATTCATTAAGTCAACTAATTTAATATTTGTTGAGAGAATATTAACTATAGATAAGATTTTATTAGTTTTTGAATTAAAAATATTAGAATATGAGGTATTTTTATTAAGTACAAAATATTTTTGGAGGTTTTTTTATTAAGTGAAAAGTTATCTTTTTATGGAGGACTAAAACTATTGTTTTAGAGTTTGTTTGGTTATAGGGAGGGGAGTTAAAGAGAGGGATTTTAATGTAGGGGATGAGAAGATAAAGAGAGGAAGTAGATACTTGTTTGGATGTTGAGTCATGTTTGATTCTAAATGGAGTAGAGATATGTTGACTCTATCCCCTTCCGTCTAAATTCTCCCAAAAATGAAGGGAGACCAAAAATTACTTTAGATCGAATTTGCTCCTCTCCCCTTCTAAAAGTTGCCACAAATACATATAATCTAAAATATCATCTTGCCACTCTATCTCCTTTGTATACCCCAAACCAATCTTTACATCTACATCTACATTATAATCAAATGTATTTCAAAAGAAATAATATCATTATTTGTAATGGATCATTAATTATGTTCTTATTAAAAAAATTGCATTTTTTCTTATTGAATAAAATGACTTTTTGTACGAATAAATTGCATTTTTTTCATGTTTCATAGAAACAAGTTTGTATTTCTTATTTTTAATATTTTGGGCATAATAGTGTTGAGTATTGGCCTCCCTTCCTATGTGGAGAAAAGTCCAAATATTGTAGTCCATGTGTCTCACTTATTTAAGGGGGAGTGGTCTAATTAGGGTTGGAAGAGAGAGACTATTTTGAGAGAAAAGGAAGCCACCAAAAGAGAAAAGGGAAGAGTAAACCCTATTCCCCATTTTGTTAAATCAGTCTTAGAAAAACATCGATTGCGCATTAGTTAACCGTTGGATCAGGCTGAAATTTGGACAGTAGGTTTGCAATATTCAGGGCTTCGTTTTCAACGGTCGGATCGGCGAAACGACTTCTGGAGGGGGAGAAATCGAGCTTGTACAGTAGCAGGTTTTTAGATGTTTTACTTCTTCTTGCTTTTCATTTGTAAGCTTTAGTGCTTTGTTATTTTGGCTGGTTGTAGGCACACTTTGTGCATCTTTTTTGAGACTCTCTTGTACCTTTATTTGATTATAGTGGAGCTAATTCTTTGGTCTGGACGACCCGTGGTTTTTTACCCTTACATTGAGGGGTTTCCCACGTTAAAATATCGGTGTTCTTCACGCTCTTTTATTTTGATTAATTTGCTGCCATATATTTGTTGTTGCTCCTCACGGGTTCTTGCAAGTTGAGGGAATTTTATATCCACTGCGTATTACTTGTTATTGTGTTTCTGTGTTTATTCCCCATCAAATAGGAGTCTAAGAATACTTCGTAAACCAGAGAAAAGTCCATTATCATATAGTCATTGAACTAAATTATGAATGGTTAGTCACCCGATATATCAATCAATATGAATCCAAGTTAACTTTCTATTTCCTGAGAAATCATTGCACAAGAAATTCCAAAGACATTTTGGCGTAAAGCGAATGAAATGTATGTTTGTTATGGGATAATCAGATCTTGGGCAATATTTTGGCGTAAAGCGAATGAAATGTATGTTTGTTATGGGATAATCAGATTAGTAGTATAACCATAACTACTTGAGACATTTGAGTCGAATAAATTAACTACGATGAATTTCAAGTTCAATCCTACATGTATCATCTACATCTATATCGACCAACAATTTTCATTCTACAAATCAACAACTTATGACATTTTCTTTATGCAATATTATACAATACCAATTTTAAATTTGGTTATGACAACTTGAAACCTTTGTGTGAATTGGAAAATGAATATTTGTGTCGTGCATTAAACCAATTAAATGAAAACAAATTTCTTCACTAATGAACTTTTTTTATCATCAAGTGAACTATTTTTTTTTATCATGTTTCTTTATTGAACCTGACAACTAAGGGTATGTTTTGGAATTGGATTTTGACTTAGTTTTCTTTTTCAAATTAAGGAAGGTATAAATATTTTTTTAAAAAAATTAAGTTGAATTGAGATGTTATATGATCATTTAGAAAATTTTACCCCATATCCCCAAATTTAGACTCCTACTCCCATATTTTAATAAAATTCCAATTTTATCCTTTTAAATTAAAAACAAACTATATGTTTTTTTGATACATGTTTGTGTTCTAGAAAACTAGAAAAAAAATTTCCATTTTTCATAACACAAAGTTTGAATTTTCTAGAAATATCTGTTTCGGAAAACAATATATTTGTATTCCAGATTTTTTTGAAGTTTCCATTATACATATGTGTTTTGAAACCGGTATAGAAATTTTTTGAAATTCGGAAAAAGTTTTCCGGAACTAAAGTTGAATTTAGTGGGATAGAAAAAAAATTTGAAAAAACAAAAAAAAGGATAAAATAGATAGTTTGTATAAATATGGAGATAGAAGTATAAATGTGAAAGTATAAAGTAAACTTTTTTATTATGTTATTCTTTTAATATATTTAAAATCTCAATATATAACAAAATATAGACTTCTTTCCAAAACTCAACTTTCAAGTTAACATACCCTAAGAAAATGTATTTTGTTGGAATTAACAATATTAAATAATTCATACAATATTCAAATTCAAAAATTATCAGCATCATTCATATTTGATAACATTAATTTGCCATCTTTAATGCTAATTAATTGCCTTTCTTGATTTTT
>JBBPBP010009779.1:50868191-50886959 GCA_037974735.1 Cicer chorassanicum | reverse complement strand
AAAAAAAAAAAAAAGAGAAAAAAAAAGGGAGGGGGGAGGCGGCAACAAAGAAGAAAAAAGAAGAGAAGAAGAAATAACAAAAGGAATAAGAAGGAGGAAAGGAAAAAAGAAAGAAGAAAAAGAAGAAGAAAAGGAAAGGAAGAAGAAGAAGTCTGGCCGTGTGGCGGTGGGTGCCGGCGGCGGCTGGCGTTCCGACGAAAATAGCGGTTTAAGTTTCATCAACTCTCTGTGGTTTTCTTGACTTTTTGTTTGTTTCCCTTTTGATCTATTGTTAATTTTTCTATGATATTTTCATTCTTATTGATTTGTTTGAGTTAATAGTTTCTAGTGTTAAAAATTGAAAAAGAGAAAATAATAATAATAATAATAATAATAATAATAATAATAATAATAATAATAATAATAATAATAATAATAATAATAATAATAATAATAAGCCTGACAACACATGGTTTATAAACCATGAACATAGTTTTGTTTATATGTATGTAAACTGTATGTAATAGTAAAAAGAAATCATATATATAGAATGTTAATATTAAAGAGATTTAGCAATTTCATATAATTAAGGAAATAAGTGGTTGATCTTTGTTATTGAGTTTTAAATGGTGAAGATAATAACCTTATTAAGCTAAAAACAAAAACAAAATATAAAAAAAAAAAAAATAGGGAGGGGTCTTATTATTTACTTATTTAATTTTAGTTTTAAATGTAAATATGTAATGTAACGAAAATCATATAGGCTCAAAATTGGACCAAATTTAAAATGAAGATTTTTTTAACTTAATAATAATAAGTGTAAAATGTTTATTAAACACATTATTAATTTTTTTGGAATTCGAACAAAATTGAGGTACTACAGCTTCCCCTATTTAATTATATTTACTAGAAAATATGAATATTATCGTTGTAAAAGATAATTAAATATAAGGACCTAAATTTTGTCTAAATAAATTGTGAAAGTAGATTAATTCTTAATGCAAGAGCGGGTGTAATACATGGTAATGCAAAATCAGTAATTCGAAAGCAGATAAAGATGAGATATATAATGAAAAACTAAACAAATGATTGACAAAGATAAAAGAAATGATTGTATCTAGAATGGCTAATGGTGCACAAATTGACATGAATAAAAATGATTATTTTTGGATTGCTTACCGATGCGTAGATCTATATCGTCTTCGGATTGGTTACCGATGCGTAGATCCATATAAAAAAATGATCGTCTTCAGATTGGTTACCGATGCGTAGATTGATGAACAAATGATCGTCTTAAGATTGCGATGCGTAGATCGACAAAAATGAAAAATGATCGTCTTCGGATTAGTTTTTGATGCGTAGATTGATGAACAAATGGTCGTCTTTGAATTGGTTACCGATACATAGATCGACAAAAATGGAAAATGATCGTCTTCAGATTGGTTAACTATCCGTAGATCAATATGGATAGAAAATGCATAACAGAAGCAACATATAGGTCTAGTTTAGAAGGTAAATAAATAGAGAGAAATGTTTTTTTTGAAAACGGAAAATATATTTATGATAATTGCAACGCAAACATATAATGAGCAATGTAACACAAAGGCTATTGAGTATAAATGAAGTATAAATATAAGATATGCATGATTCATTCATTATGCATTGCACAAGGTTGTTCATTATTTATAAAATATGAATGAAGATGCATAGATCATGTGTGCGTATATGAAAAATATGAATGTAAAGTGCATGGATCACGTGTTATGTAATATAGATAAATTTTTGTTCATTATTTAGTTCCCCGATCCTTGTATTATCTTATACGCCCATAAGATTCAATGAATGAAGATAAAAACCATTTTTACATGATGAATCTTATACATCTCGTGTGCCCAGCAAGTCCATTGTTTCCATTGTTTAAAATGATTACCCTCCCTTTTTCTTACACACCCATATATCTTGAGAATCTATCTAGTTCCTGTGTATATGTTTTTCTTACAATGTAGGGATGAGTGTGTTTAGCATTTCTTGGAGAGATAATAAATGCTAATCATTCTTATAATTTAGAACTCCTTTAGGCTTCCAAGAATAATAATTGCCCCAAGTTTAACCGTTTGATCCTTTATTATTTGTATCCCTAACTTTTGCATGGACCACTCTTCCAAGTTCTCAATCCATCGAGATGCTCTAATTTTTGCATAGGTCGCCTTTTTAGGTTTTCAACCTAGCGAGCCCATTTTTCAATCATTTTTTTTTCAAGCATAATGTTTTTTTACTGCATCTGAATTTACTAGAAGTCGAAACTCATCTCCATCCATTTCTGCGAGTATTAGAGCTCCCCTAGAGAAAGTCTTTTTCACAACATATGGTCCCTCGTAGTTCGGGGCCCATTTTCCACGAGAATCCTTTTTTATGGACAATAATTTCTTTAACACCAAGTCCCCTTTTTCATTATCATTCTTTTTCTTCTATGAGATTCAATTGGTTAAATCGTGATTGAACCCACTCTACCTTTTCTAGTTTTGTTTACATCAAGATTCTAATCGAGGGAATTTCAACTTCGATGGGAAGTACCGCTTCCATTCCATACACCAATGAGAAAGGAATTGCCCCTGTTGAGGTGCGAACAGAGGTTCTAGAGCCATGTAATGCAAAGGGAAGCATTTCATGCCAATCCTTATATGTCTCTACCATTTTTTGTATGATTTTCCTAATATTCTTATTTGCTGCTTCTCTAGCCCCATTCATTTTCGAACGATATGGTGAAGAATTATGGTGTTGAATTTTGAAACTATCACACAACTCATTCATCATTTTGTTATTCAGATTGGTTGTGTTATCAGTGATAATCTTATTTGGCAGCCATATCGACAAATTAATTCTCTTTTGATGAATCTGAAAACCACGCTCCTCTTCACATTGTCATAAGAAGCGGCTTCAACCCATTATCTGAAATAATCAATAGCTACTAGGATAAAGTGATGCCCATTTGAAGCCTTAGGCTCGATGAGTCCAATAACATCCATCCCCCATATTGAAAATGGCCATGGTGATGCTAAGACATTCAAAGAGGTGGGCGGTACATGTACTTTATCAGTATAGATTTGACATTTATGAAATTTCTTTATGTAACTAAAGCAATCAGACTCCTTGGTCAACCAATAGTAGCCAACCCTTAAGATTTTTCTTGCCATTGTGTGCCCATTTGCATGAGTTTCAAAAGAACCTTCGTGAACCTCTTGAATGATTTTCTCTGCTTCCATTTCATCCACACATCTGAGAACCATATCATGATTTCTCTTATAAAGCATATCACCATTTAAGAAGAAGTTCATTGACAACCTCCTCAAAAACCTTTTGTCGTTCTCTAAAACACCCAATGGATATATCTTATTCTTAACATAGGATTTGATGTCATAACACCATGGCTTGTTGTTAGGCTCTTCTTCTATTGAATATCAATATGATGGCTTATCCTTTTCAAGAATTTTTATTTTGAACATTGATGATAATGTGGTCAGGGTGTCGGCCAATTGGTTTCCTTCTCGAAGAATATGGTGAAAAGTAATCTTCTCGAAGTGTTCTGTCAATTCTTTGATATACGTATGATACGAAATCACTTTAGAATCTCGCATTTCCCACTCTTCTTTCGTCTGATGGATGACCAATGTAAGACATTGAATGTTCTAAACTCTAATTTCTGCAATTTTATTGTTTTTTTGTGTTGAATTACATAAGCTATTAGCCCATATTTTATTTTATGAGTTAAGTACCAAAAATATATTTTGATAGAGTTAGTAATATGTTTGATATATATATATATATATATTTAGAGACCCAATTAAAATTATTTATTAGAGTATAATTTAACTAAGTTATGAAAAAATTAATACCGAAAAAAATTTTAAAATGTCACTTGTTGCTAATAAATTCACATGTTAATTGAGTTGCGACTAGAGTAGATATTTTTATTAAATTAGTTTGAGAAGTGAGTGATGTGATATGTGTAAGAGTTTTTGGATGTTATAATGATGATTTTATGATATACCTAATTATTTAAATATATATATATATATATATATATATATATATATATATATATATATATATGCACGTGAGCCCAGCCAGCAAGGGAAAGCATTTTCCTTTAGTTCCTCGTCCCCTCCCTTCTTTTTTCTCTGTTTCAAGAAAAAAGAAAATGTTGGTGTTTTAAAAATAATAAAAATAAAAAAACTTCATTTTCTACTAGATCAAAGTCTCCATTCAAGAAGTGTTAGGAAGGAAAGCTACTCTCTCTACAAGGTGGTGCTTGTGACCTAATTTATTTAAGGTGAGACAGTTCCTCCTTCCCTTTTTTATTTCTAAATTCGAAAATTTTATATGTGTGAGGGGATGAGTGAAATTTTGAAGTTCTTAACCAACCCTTTGTTATTGTATTGTTGTTGTTGTGTTGTTATTGTTAGTAACGGTTAGAAATAAGAAATTGATTTTTGTTGTGTTTCAGTTATGTAATGATTTATTTTCAAATAAATGAGTTTGAAGTGAAATTGAAATTTTACAAGAAAATTTAGAGTTGTTAAAGTTGTGAAAAATTTCAAATATTAACTAAGTTAAAGAGTTTGAGCAAAGCGTTAAAGTGTGAAATTAATATGTTTAGAGTTAAAAATGTTACTCTTTTAATTACTCTTGGACTGAGTTTAAGGGAGAAGTTTAGAGTATTTTATTAACTCCAATTTTTGGTACTTTAATGGTTGAGTGATATAACTTGAAAAATGAAAGAGATTTAATATTTGGAATTTTGTTGTGGTTGGATAAATTTTAGTGGTGAACAAATTGTTGTGAATCGTTATGTTTATGTAGTTAACTCCTTGCGTCTCGAAAAAGAATTGAGACCGTTGACACCGAGTTAGCGGTGGGAGACCTCTGACATATTAACGTTGTTGTTGGTGAATAAAAAATAATAATTTTCTTAGTGTATGACATTTCTAATCCGTTATTCTATCCCATGTAATTCAGAGGATGGTGTTTTTGGTAACTGATTCGGTCACTGTACATTTTTTAATTAATCTCACAAAATTAAGTTTACGCTAATGTGAAATTATGTTTAAATGTTTTTATGCTGGAAGTGAATTTGATATATAGTTATTGATAAATTTTCAAATTAAAGTGAAAGTTAATTTTTATGACATTGAATGGAATCAAGTATTGAAGGTAGTAAAACCAATTTTCCCTTATAGTGAACTATATTAGGAATGCAAAATCAATGTTGATAACCTGATACTTTTAATGGTAGTAGCCAAACCAAAGTTAATATTTTGGAAAAAAAAATTGTGAGTTAGTTGTTCTTAAAATTTATTTTGGAACTATGAGGTTTTAAAATTTTGTGATTTAATTCTTGATTTTGAAACCTTGGTTGTTTCAAAAAGGAAAATGAGTTATGGCCAATTTGAGAAAATTTGTGGTTAGGTGAAAATTTTTGAGAAAAATAATTTAAAACGTTTCGAATAATTGTTAGTGAATTCTCTGGAAGATTGAAGGATGATGATTCCTAAAAATATATTTTTATATGTTGAAAGTGTGTATTGTGAATAATAATAATATTAGTCCTTACTCGTTTGAAACTTTCTTAGCAAATATACTCTAAAGGGATTAGGAGTAATAACTGCTAAGTGTTTATTGTTTGTCTTCATGACATAATTGTTAAATGGTAATTGTTAATTTCGGTTGGTGACCCTTTACATTATTGTGGAAATTGGGCTTTGCCCTCAGATGATGCCCAAGTTCATTCCACCGACTAATACCCTGATGACGGAAACGTCATTAGACTTCCCTGACCAACACTCGTCGACTACTTGGGTATACGACCTCAGCTCAAGCAGGGCTACTTATACGGGGAAGGTAGTGAAGACAACTATGAGAGTTGGGGTAGTATATCTCATGGAGCTTACTCACGGAGGCCACCATAAGAGCTGGGGATACAGTGAATGTACTGGGGACTGGGGGGAAGGATAAGGGGTCGATGCCAGCGGGAAAAGATATTGCAAGACAGTCTAGGCGGATTGAGCAAGAGCTTCCACTTCCGGTGAATGATCATTTATTGACTATCACTGAGGTAGTGAGTTGTTATGAGATTTCAGCGCTGCCGAAGCCACCTATCACATGGGTAGACCTGAATTCTAAGTAGATTGTTCCCTCTATGGCTGATGAGGAGGAGGAAGTTACTTCGATGAGAGATATTGCGTTAGAAGGAACTTGCGCAGTGTGTAGAGGTCAGCCTTGTTATTGTAGTTGCTAGTGGATGATCATATTAGTTTTTGTTGTATAAGACCTTAGTGTCTTTCTTTTGGTGGTTGTACTTATTTTGTTTTGGGATGACTGTATCTATAACATATCTTGACAATTTACTTTTGTTTGGTGGGTCCATGTTCCATTTTTTGACGTGACCATGGGGGGATAGCATTTTTGGAGCAGTACTTCTATGCAGGTGTATGCTGAGAATACCCCAGGGGTATGAGCAATGTCTGATAGGTCTCATAGTCCCAGTGTATTTTCTATTTGTATACTGTAGATTATTGTCCCAAAAACTATTTTAACTTGTTTGTATAGATGATGTAATTATTTATGACTCTTGTCATTACGTATTATTTTATTAAGTTGTTTAAAAAAAATGCACTGTTAAAAATCGGGGTGTTACATTGTGGTATCAGAGCTTTGGTTAGATTGTAGGTCGACATGTAGGTTGGGAGTCGTTATCTGATCATGCGTCGGGGTAAGTTGTTTGACTTGTCAAGTCTTGTGTAGTTGTTTCGTGCTGATGCAGTCGAAAGTTATCTACTTGATGTTAGTTTTGTAGGAAACAATGCCTCAAAAAAGGAACAACACTACAGGAGTCAGTGTCAATAGGGATGATCAAATGGCTGAAGCAATGAATAACATGGCTGCTTCTATTGCTGCATAGATAGCTCTGTAAAGACTCTACGAGATTTGGAGAAGAGGGAAAAAGAGATTCATGCGGCCAAGTCAACGAGATTGGAAGATTTTCGCCATCGTAATCCTCCAAAGTTCAGAGGTGATGAGAGTCCAGAAAAAGCTGACCATTGGATTCAGGAAGTGGCAAATATCTTCGAAAGGATTAATTGTCAGGAAGGGGTGAAGTTCAACTATCCTACGCGTCTGCTTCTAGGGGATGTTAACTATTGGTGGAGAAGTACAAGACTTATAATGGGATCTGCTCACGAGGAGGTGTACTGGGAGTCGTTCAAAAGGAAGTTTTTAGACAAATACTTCCCGATGAGTACCAAGACTTAGTTAGGCGATGATTTTCTTAAACTGTATTAGGGAAATATGATGGTGGGTGAATATGCTACTAAGTTTGAGTCATTGTCACAACATTTTAGATTTTTCCGTGAAGAGGTTGATGAACATTTTATGTGTCACTGTTTCCAAAATGGATTGAAGTATGAGATTCAAGACTCTGTCCTGTTATTGGGAATTCAGCGGTTCCAAGTTTTAGTGGAGAAATGTAGAGAAGTTGAGGACATGAAGAACAAGAGGCCCAACCGAGGAGGGAGCTTTAGTTCAGGGGGGCCTAGTCGGGTGAACCATCAGAACAACAAAGGAAAACAAGTTGTTAAGCTTTATAACCGACCACATAACAACAATAGGGGTTAGAATCACCTAGTGAACCAGAACTTTGGAAGATAATTGGGACAAGTCATTCGATGTTTCCGATGTAGAGAAGAGGGACATTATGTTAATGCTTGTACCTCTAAGATTCTTCCATGCTACCATTGCTAAAAGCCAGGGCACTCTGCAAAGGATTGCAAGGCTCCGAAGGTGGAATCAACAGTGAAAGTAACTAGGGCTACTCGTCCTACTGCTAAGGGACGCGTTTATTGCATGGGTGCTGAAGCTGGAAATCAATCTAGCAATTTGATCCAATGAGATTGCGAATTGCAGGTAACACTCTAACTGCACTTTTTGATTCGGGGGCAACCAATTCCTTCATTTCTATGGACTGTGTGAATCGTTTGAAGCTATCTATCTCTTCTCTGCCTTTTGATTTGGTTGTTTCCACACCGGCTAAGACTTTGACTGTAAATACTGCATGTTTACATTGTCAAGCAACTATTCAAAATAGGGATTTCCTGATTAATTTAATTTTTACCGCTACAATCACTTGAGATCATTCTCGGTATGGATTGGATGTCGTATCATTACGAGTCTTGGATTATGCTCGCAAATTGGTTCTTTTCTCCGAGCTAGGAGTCATTCGGTATCTAGCTGCTAACAAACTCAGAGTGTCGCTGAGAGAAGGAACTCAAGAGTTTTTGTCATTGGCTAACGTGGAGGCAAAGATAGATGTGAGCGTAGAAGACATGGTGCTTGTCAAGGAGTACCCTGACGTATTTCCAATAGAAATTCAAGGATTACAACCAATAAGAGAAGTGGAGTTCTTCATTGATCTACACCCAGGAACCGGACTTATTACGATTGCGTCGTATCGGATGTTGCCATTAGAATTGAATGAACTCAAAGGCCAAATTGAATATTTGTTGGAAAAAGGATTTATTAGACCAAGTGTGTCACCATGGGGAGCTCCGGTATTGTTAGTTAAGAAGAAGGACAGAAGCTCGCGCTTACGTGTGGATTATAGGAAACTTAATAAGGCAACTATTAAGAATCGCTATCCTTTACCATGATTTGATTGATAAGTTAAGAGGAGCTGCGGTGTTTTCAAAGATTGACTTGAAGTTAGGTTACCATTAGATTTTAGTAAGAGAATGAGATATTTAGAAAACTGCTTTCAGAAACCGTTAGAGACATTATGAATATCTTGTTATGCCATTTGGAGTTACCAATGCACCGGCAACTTTTATGGATTACATTAATAGAATCTTTAGCCCATTTCTAGATAAGTTTGTTGTGGTGTCCATTGATGATATATTAATTTATTCAAGGAATGAGGAAGAACATGGAAAGCATTTGCGTCAAGTTCTTGAAGTTTTACGTGAGAAGCAATTGTATGCCAATTTGTCGAAGTACGAGTTTTGGCTAGAAGAAGTGAACTTCTTAGGACATGTGATAACCAAGGAAGAAATCGTTGTGGATCCGGCAAAGATTGAGACAATCCTCGCTTGGAAATAGCCTCAGACTATCACTGACATACGAAGTTTCGTCGGACTGGTAGGATACTATAGGAGGTTAATTAAAGGTTTTGCTAAGATTGTAGCTCTATTGACACAGCTCACTAGAAAGAATCAGCCGTTCGCATGGACAGAGAAGCATGAGAAAAAATTTCAGTTACTAAAGAAAAAGTTGACAACCTCACCAGTATTGGTCTTACCACAACTAGAAGAACCATACAAAGTTTAATGTGATTCGTCTCACCAAGGTCTGGGGTGTGTCCTAATGCAACACAAGAAGGTTGTGGCCTACGCCTTAAGACAATCGAAGACTCATGAAAGAAACTATCATACTCGTGATTTAGAGCTTGTTGCTGTAGTTTTTGCATTAAAGATCTGGAGGCACTACTTATATGGATGCACGTTCACAGTGTTCAGTGACCATAAGAAATTGAAATATTTGTTTGATCAAAAGGAATTGAACATGCGCCAGAGAAGATGGATGGAGACTCTCAAGGATTTTGATTTCACATTGCAGTACCACCATGGGAAGGCCAATGTGGTGGCTGATGGGTTGAGTAGAAGGAGTGTATTAGTGTCTTCAGCAATAATGGCTAGACAACAAGAGTTGTGGAAAGCATTTAGAGACCTACACTAGGACGTAAAGTTTGCACCGGGGATTTTGAAAATCAGGATGATTAAGATTTTGAGTGGTCTACTTGAAAACATTGCAAATTTTCAAGATAACGCATTAATCCAATAGAAGAAGAACCTAATAGTGCAAGGGAAGACAACTGAGTTTAAGATTGGACCAAACAATATTTTGAGATGTAATGGGAGGATTTGTGTACCAGCAGTTGTAGACTTGAGGAAAAATTTTTTGGAAGAAGCTCATAAGAGAAAATTGAATTTTGTAAGACCCGTAGTTTTAATTTGTACTTTTTGTTTTTGATGTGTTTTTATGTTGAATTTTGAGACTTTTTAGCCAATTTTATTGGTATTTCGAATGTTAAATGCCAATGATATTTTTATGAGACCCGTTTAAAATTAGTTGGCGAGAAATAATTTAATTACGTTGCGGAAAATTTATTACTAGACTATTTTGTTAAAAATATCTCTAATTGCTAAAAAAATTACTTGTCAATTGAGTTGCAATGAGAATAAATATTTTTATCAAAATAGGTGAGGTGTGTGTAAGAATATTTAGATATTTATTGATTTGGTTTAATTATAATATATATATATATATAATATAATATTATAATATATATATATATATATATATATATATATGCGTGTTAGTATATATATACATATATATATATATATATATATATAGTATAAGTTACATATATTTATATATTTATATAGTTATTATATAGATAGAAAGAGAAAGGAAATCAGAACTCAGCCTTTATGCTTCTCGCTCACGCTGCATCATTTTCCTTTTCTTTCTCCAGTGCTTCCTTTTCCTTTTCTTCTTCCAGTATTAAAAACCAAAACAAAAAAAAAATCAAAATCCATAAACACAAAACCTCCATTTTCTTCTAGATCTAAGCTTCATCTCGCGAAGTAACAGAAGAGAAAGTTGCTCACCTCCACGCTGCGGTGCTAGTCAGCTAGTTTTCGATGTGACGTACGAACAAAATATTTTACCGAAATTTATCGCGGTACCGTAATCGGTTGTTAAAGCTATCATTAAGGTAAGGGCTCCTTCCAAACTTTTAGTTTGAATTTAGGACATTTTATGTTATTTTATGGAAAAGAAATTTGGTGTATTTGATGTGTAAAATGGTGAAAATGAATTTAATTCGTTTATGCGTGAATTAGCGGAATTTAAAATTGACGCGGTTGAGATGTAGTTTGATGTGAATTGTGTGCGATTTGCTGAGATTGAATTAATGTGATTAATGTGGTCGATTTTGTTAGTAATGGTTAAAAAAAAAATTGATTTTGACGTGTTTGAGTTACGAAATGAGTTATTTTCAAATAAATGAGTTTGAACTAAAGTTGAAATTTTAAAAAGAAAAAATTTAGAGTATTTTATTAACTCAAAATTTTGGTGCTTTAATAGTCGAGTGTGTGTACGTGTGATTTGGACAATATTTGTTTTATTTAATTTTAACTAAATAATGTAGATTATTTGGTTGTAAAAGTTTGGTGTGTGAAAAAGATATAATTTTAGAATTTTGTTGTGGTTGGATAAACTTTAGTTGTGAACAAATTGTTACAAATATTTATGTTTATGTAGTTAGCTCCTTGAGTCTTGAAAAGGAATCGAGGCTGTTGGCACCGAGTTAGCGGTCGGGAGAACTCTGAGATATTAAGGTTGTTGTGGTGATTCATGTTTGGTGTGATTGAAGTGTTCATAATTAATATTATGAATTTTGACATGTATTTTATGTGTAGATTGGACGAAAATGAATTTAATGTGTTTATGGGTGAAATTGTGGAAGTTGAATTTAATGTGTTTGAAATGTGGAGTTGTGAACACGGATGAGTCACGATTAAATTTGGCGTGAAATTTTGGAAGTCGAATTGATTGAATTTGTCGTGTTTGATGTGTGGATTTGCAGAAAATGAATTTAAGGTGTTTTATGTGAAATTGTTTTGATGTGTTTGAGGAGTGATTTGAGGAAATAAATTTGGTGCAAATGCGTGTTTGCAATTATGGAAACTAACTGGTGTATCGTGGTTGAAATATGACGAGTTTTGAAAATGAGTAATTTGTAGCGATTTGGTGTGGATTTGTGGAATTTGGATTGTTGTATTTAATGTGGTTTGTTGATTGAATTTGATGTGGATTTGTTGGATTATGAACTAATATGTCTGAGTATGCTCTGTGAAAAGTTTTGAAAAACTCATTAGTGTTAAATGAGTATTAAAAAAGGGGAATCTTTTAATAGCTGCATTAACTTAATGGTTGTGGTGAAAAGAGTTAGAGTATGCTCATGCATTTCATAGTACATGGTGACCGCGATGGGCCATAGTGATAGTGGTAACCGTGATGGGCCACGAGATGATGACATGTGAATAGTTGGTTCATCTTATCTTTGCGGGAATTTTCGCGTCGTGCTGATCTGTGAGAGATTGCACTCTTGTAAGTCGTGCTGATCTGTGAGCAATTGCATGCATAGAAAATTAGTATTGGTCTGTGAGAGACTGTACAATTATGATTTACGCCCTTTCGAGGAGGGTGTTGGTTTGGAATTCCGGAATCATGTGCATTGGCATATACGCATTTCATTAGGGTGCTTGGCACGTGAGTCATGTTTGATATACTGTGACGGTTGTATATACATACTTGATTGTGGTTTGTAATTGTGCCGTATTTGATGAGGGTTATTGATTGACCTTATGTGGTAAGCGTTGAATGATATCGAAACATTTCAAAATTGAAAATTATGTCATTTTCACAGTTGTATTTGGATACAAGGATGCTTTATTCGAATATGACAGTGCAGTTTGTTAAAAACTTCATTTTTAAACTTTGATTATGCATGTGTGGCATATGAAAACCCTTTCTAGATGTATGCTAAGTTGCAAGGTTATTTTGTGCATTTAAAATTTAAATGCTATGTGATGTTTATTGATTTCGGTTGGTGACCTTTACAATTATTGTGGAAATCTGGGCTTTGCCCTTAGATGAGAATCAGGATCGTCCTACCAGTTAGTACTCTGGAGATGGGAACGGAGTTAGACTTACCTGACCACTGCTGTGTCAGAAGGATTTCTGCGGGGCGCGTGGAGATCACTTGGGTTATAGTTTTTTTTTTGTAGCATGATCAGATTAGATGGTTGTATAGGGGCTAGATGTCTATCTGTTGTGGTTGTATTTATTTCATTCTGGAAGACTGTACATATACCATATATTGTCAACCTAACTTTTATTTTGATGGGTCCTTGTAACACTTTTTGACATGACGTGGGGAAGTTAAAATTCTAGGGGCAGTGCTTTTGTACAGGTGTCTGCCGAGAATACCCCAGGGGTATGAGCTACGTTCGATAGGTCTCATAGCCCCGGTGTATTTTTCTGTTTTAAATATTTTGGATTTTCATTTCAAAACTGTTTCCGCTGTTTGTAATTATTGTTGACTTTTGTCGTTGTGATACGACTTAAATATTTTATCCAAAGGTATTTATCTCTTTATTATGAATTTGAATTTGTTTAAAAAAAAAAAAATCGGGCTGTTACAGTATCCATCCCGGAGTAACAAAGATGTATCAAGACTTGA
Organism: Cicer chorassanicum; assembly: GCA_037974735.1. Taxonomy (NCBI): domain Eukaryota; kingdom Viridiplantae; phylum Streptophyta; class Magnoliopsida; order Fabales; family Fabaceae; genus Cicer; species Cicer chorassanicum. The sequence continues at coordinate 50,873,620 of JBBPBP010009779.1, read as the reverse complement.
GGCTGAATTATTAGTGGCCAGGAATGAAGAGGGATGTAGCGGAGTATGTATCAACTTGTTTAACTTTTCAGAAAGCAAAAGTAAAACATCAATGGCCTGCTTGAATCTTACAAACATTAGATATACTTGAATGGAAGTGGGAAAGCGTTTCCATGGACTTTATAACTGGATTACCGAAAACAAGAAGAAAAAATGACTCTATTTGGGTGATAGTGGATCGATTAACTAAATCTGCACACTTTTTACTAGTAAAGACCATCTATAAGGTGGATAAGCTAACAGAGATCTACATTGCTGAAATTGTGAGATTACATGGAGTATCGTATCAAACAGTGACCTGAAATTCACGTCACACTTTTGGGGAGCGTTGCATGAAGCGTTGGGGACGGACAGACTGAGAGGACGAATTAGTCCTTGGAAGATTTATTGAGGGCATGTGTATTAGATGATAGAGGAAGTTGGGATGATGTACTGCCATTGATTGAGTTTACCTACAACAATAGTTTTCACGCAAGTATTAGAATGACACCATATGAGGCTTTAGACGCAAGTGTCAGACACCCTTGTGTTGGTATAAGGACGGTGACAGTATGATTGTAGGACCAGAGATAGTGCAACAGACTACAGATAATGTCAAGAAGACAAAAGAGAAAATGAAGATCTCACAAGAGCGTCAAAGGAGTTATGCAGACAAGCGACGTAGACCTTTAGAATTTGAATAGGGTGAGCATGTGTTTATGAGAGTCAAGGAAATTAACCCCGAAATTCATTGGACCATACCAAATTACTGCACGAATTGGACCTGTAGCTTACTGGATTGCATTACCTCCGATACTATCCAATATTCACGATGTTTTTTAGGTGTCGCAACTAAGGAAATACATTTCGTATCTGACGCATGTGATCGAACCAGACACAATTCAACTAAAGGATAGTAAGATTAAGCGATTAAGGAACAAAGAAGTTTTGTTGGTCAAAGTGATTTGGATCCCAACTACTGAAGATGCGACTTAGGAACTGGAGATTTAGATGAGGGAACCACACCCTGATTTGTTTATCGACGTGTAGTTTCGAGGACGTAACTAATTTTAGGGGGATAGTAATGTAAGATCTAGAATTTTCTAAACTCTAATTTATGCACGTGAGCCCAGCCAACAAGGGAAAGCATTTTCCTTAAGTTCTTCATCCCCTCCCTTCTTCTTTCTCTGTTTCAAAAAAAAAAGTTGGTGGTTTAAAAAAAACAAAAAACACCTCCATTTTCTACTAGATCAAAGCCTCCATTCAAGAAGTGTTAGGAAGGAAAGTCACTCCCCTCTAAAAGGTGGTGTTTGTGAGCTAATTTATTTAAGGTGAGACACTTACTTCGTCCCCATTTATTTCTAAATTCGAAAATTTTATATGTGTGAGGGGATGAGTGAAATTTTGGAGTTCTTAACCAACCATTTATTGTTGTTGTTAGTAATGGTTAGAAATAAGAAATTGATTTTTGTTGTGGTTGAGTTATGTAATGCGTTATTTTCAAATAAATGAGTTTGAAGTGAAGTTGAAATTTTACAAGAAATTTTAGAGTTGTTAAAGTTGTGATAAAGTTCAAATTTTAACTAAGTTAAAGAGTTTGAGCAAAGAGTTAAAGTGTGAAATTAATATGTTTAGAGTTAAAAATGTTACCCTTTTAATTACTCTAGGACTAAGTTCAAGGGAGAAGTTTAGAGTATTTTATTAACTCAAATTTTTTGTGCTCTAATGGTTGAGTGATATAACTTGAAAAATGAAAGGGATTTAATTTTTGGAATTTTGTTGTGGGTCGATAAATTTTAGTGGTGAACAAATTGTTGTGAATCATTATGTTTATGTAGTTAGCTCCTTTAGTCTCGAAAAAGAATTGAGATCGTTGACACCGAGTTAGCGGTGGGGAGAACTCTGAAATATTAACGTTGTTGTTGGTGAATAAAGAAAAATAATTTTCTTAGTGTATGATATTTCTAATTCGTTATTCTATCCCTAGTAATTCAAAGAATGGTGTTTTTGGTAACTGATTCGGTCACTGTGCATTTTTTAATTAATCTCACAAAATTAAGTTGACTCTAATGTGAAATTATGTCTAAATGTTTTTATGCTAGAAGTGAATTTGATATATAGTTAGTGACAAATTTTCAAGTTAAAGTGAAAGTTAATTTTTATGACATTGAATGGAATCAAGTACTGAAGGTAGTAAAAGCAATTTTTCTTTACAGTGAACTATATTAGGAATGCAAAATCAATACTAATAACCTGATACTTTCAATGGTAGTAGCCGAACCAAAGTTAATATTTTGGAATAAAATTTGAGGAGACTGACCCCTCTATGGCTGATGAGGAGGAGGAAGTTACTTCGAGGAGAGATACTACGTTAGAAGGAACTTGTGCATTGTTTGGAGGTCACCCTTGTTATTGTAGTTGCTAGTGGGTGATCATATTAGTTTTTGTTGTATAGGGCCTTAGTGACTTTCTTTTGGTGGTTGTACTTATTTTGTTTTGGGATGACTTTATCTATAACATATCTTGACAATTGACTTTTGTTTGATGGGTCCATGTTCCATTTTTTGACGTGACCATGAAGGGATAGCATTCTTGGAGCAGTACTTCTATGCAGGTGTCTGCTGTGAATACCCCAGGGGTATGAGCAATGTCTAATAGGTCTCATAGTCGTAAATAGAGTGAAATGGTTCTCTGGGGAAATCTAAATGCCCAAATTCTATGCCTTAATGCATTAGAAGCACCATCAAACACCAACTTTCATTTTTATTTATCAAATGATTCAGTCTCTTCAAAAAAGTCATTATGCTTTCATCGGAGAATTCACACTGCACTGATTGATAATCTTGTACAGGTTGTTTGGCCAAATACTCTGCTAGTGCGCTTCCTTTAATAGCCTTCTCGGTAACATACATCAAGTCGTATTCTGATAACAACATCTGCCAACAGGCAATCCTTCCAGTAAGAGCAGGTTTCTCAAAGATGTACTTAATTAGGTCCATTTTAGACACCAACCAAATGTATGACATAACATGTATTGCCTCAACCGACGAGCAGCCCATGGTAATGCGCAACATGCTTCTTCAAGCAATGAATACCTTGTTTCACTACTAGTGAACTTTTTGCTCAAATAATAAATAGCGTGTTTTTTCTTACCAGATTCATCATGTTGCCCCAGTACACAACCCATTGACTCTTCAAGTACTGTTAAGTACATAATAAGTGGTTTCCTAGGAACAGGGGGCACCAAGATTGGAGGTTTTGACAAGTACTGCTTAATCTTCCAGAAAGCTTTTTGACAATTCTCATTCCATTCAACCTTTTGGTCTTTGCGCAACAACTTGAAAATTGGCTCGCATGTAACTGTGAAATGTGATATGAACCTAGCAATGTAATTCAATCTACCCAAAAAGCCACGGACTTCTTTTTCCGTGCGTGGAGCCGACATTTCTTGTATGGCTCTAACCTTATTTGGGTCCACTTCTATCCCTTTTTAACTAATGATAAACCAAAGTAACTTTCCTGATCTCACATTGAAACTGCATTTATGAGGCTTTAAACAAAGTCTTAACTTCCTTAGTCGGACAAACTACTTTTGAAGGTTAACAACATGGTCATCTTTGGTCCGAGACTTTGCAATCATATCATCAACATAAACCTCTATCAAAGTTACCATTGCTCTTTTATAGGTTGCTCCAACATTCTTCAATCCAAATGGCATCACTTTATAGCAGAAAGTTCCCCATTGTGTCATGAATGTAGTTTTCTCCTTATCCTCAGGAGCCATCTTGATTTAATTGTATCTTGAGAAACCATCCATGAAGGAGAAAAGAGAATATTGAACAGTGCTATCTACTAGGAGATCAATATGAGGCAAAGGAAAATCGTCTTTAGGACTAGCAGTATTGAAATCCCGATAATCAACGCAATTCGAACCTTTCCATCCTTTTTGGGAATTGGGACAATATTAGCAACCCATTGAGTATATTTTTCCAGTGCTAAGAAACCAGCATCAAATTGCTTTTTGACCTCTTCTCTAATTTTAAATAAGATATCAGGCCTCATCCTCCTTAGTTTTTGTTTAATTGGAACACATTCAAGCATGAGCGGTAGCTTGTGTTCAACTATGTTAGTATCTAGCCCAGGCATATCCTGATATGACCATGCAAAGACGTCCACATAGTCAAATAAAAAGTTTAATCAACTTTTCTCGTTCACTTTCTTTCATAGATATACCAATTTTAATTTATTTCATATCATATTCAGTCCCCAAATTGATCACCTCAACAGGTTCTTCATAAGGCTTGATTATGTTAGCTTCTTGTTCCATTAGCCTTTCTAGTTCTAGGGGAGGTTCACAATTGTCTTCATAATCCTCATCAGCGTGATTAATTGGATGTTCAAAATTATAAGAATGGTGTAGTACCCCAATTTTATCCAACCAATTAAAAGTAATACAAAAAGTAATAATATGTTTAACAAAATTTTGTGCTTATTATTATGAAGTAAAAAACCGTCTTTTTAAGTCCGGTCCAATTTTGTGTGTATATGAGTTTCCGTTGCATTACATTTAACACCAAAAATAAAATAAATAAATAAATAAAAAGAGAATAATAAGAGAAACATTTCTCTTTCCACTGCACATGCTTTCTTTTCCTATTTTATTGCTTTCTTTTCCTATTTTTCCTACTTCCCTCTTGTCCACACGCATGCTTGCTTTCCTTTCTCTTCTACTTCACGCATGCTTTCCTTAGCAGCGGCCTCCACCTTATTTATTTTTAGTTTTGTTTTTAGCCTAATAAGGTTATTATCTTCACCATTTGAATACTCAATCAAAAAGATCAACCACTTATTTCCTTAATTATATGAGATTGCTAAATTTTTACTGCAAAACAATGCAAAATTCAGAAGACAATTTTATCTCATGAACACACATATCCATCATTTAAGTCTATAAATTGATAACAAAAATCACCAGAAAAGAGTTTTTTTACTAGTAAAGATTAAAAAAACAGAAAAAATAGAGAGAGTGAGGGGTAGAAGAGAAACAACATATTAGAGGAAGAAAATACAAGATACAAATAAGGTATTCTAAATCTCTTTAATATTAATATTATATATAATATTAAAGAATCATGTTCATTATCTTGTGTTGTGTTTTTCTTTTCTCTCTTCAATATTCAATATTAGACACTATAAACTCAAAACAAATGAACAGCAATGAAAATATCATAGAAAAATTAATATAAATCAAAAGAGGAACAAACAAGAAACAAAAACAAACAAAAAAGAAGTTAGGGAGCCATTGTCGCCGGTGCTACTGTCACTGCCATCAGCACATCTTTTCCTCACCCCCTTTCTCTTTTTTTCTTTTCCTTTACTCTTTTTTTTTTTTTTCTTCTTCCTTTCTTCTC
>JBBPBP010009779.1:50839671-50868048 GCA_037974735.1 Cicer chorassanicum | reverse complement strand
TTGTTTTGTTTTTTTTTTTTATTAGGGTTACCTTACATATATATTTATATTTTTTTTCTTTTCCTTAATTGTAATAAAAGAAAGTTTGGGCTCCAAGTCCAACTGTCTTTTTTATTTAACTATATAGTCTAGTCTTTTTTTTTCCTCTCTTTGATAGGTCCATTCGCTTTTAATTATTATTATTCTTTGATTAAAAATTATTTTTTGAAGTTCAATTCCATTTTATTCTTTTTTAAGGATATTGAGGTTTAGCTTTTTCATTTCTCCTAAGAAAAAACAAAATATTAACAATAAATATTGAAATTGATTAAGATGGAACATTCTATTAATCTTAAATATTTATAACATCTGAGTTGTGACAACTTGACAATCTTAAACTCCGAGTTAATAATCTTTTAATCAAATTGGATTGATCAAAATATGACATCTTGTGAGTCCTACTTTAAAACGCATGAGTTGTGACAACTATGTGATTTTAAACATTTTCAACTAAATTCTAACAAACAACCAAACATACTCATCGTAATCAATTTCTCAAACTCGGGATATTTTTCCTTCGTCAAATCAACAACCTTTTTTTAACTAAATTCAAATTTTTACAAAAAAACACATTAGCATTTTATGTCCAAGAACTACGTAGCTTTGATTTCTCCATCGCACGTGGAGATACGTAGGAGCAAGATCGTCCGCTTGTCAAGCATAATACTAATTTCTTTTTTCTTTATATTTTAAATACACTTTTATCTTTATATTATTTTTATAAAAAAAATGATTATATTTGCATTTAATAATAAGGAGAAATAAATATATTTAAGTTAATATTAATTTTGCACAACTAATTATAGGTAACCGTATTTTAACGGATGTCGTAGGGTGCTAATATCTTCCCTACGCATAATCGACTCCCGAACTCAATATTTGGTTTCAAAGACCATTTTTTTATTTTTATTTTTATTTTTAAGGGTTTCTTAATATTTTCCTTATTTTAAAATAAACTTTGGTGGCGACTCAATTGAATTCGAGAAACTCTCAAAATTTTAGGTCACGACAGTTGGCGACTCCACTGGGGACCCTTAGAGAGTCAAGCCTAAGATAAGTAATTATGCAAGTTTCCAACTTTCAAGACTTCCAACTTGCGCATACTTCGGAAGAGATTGGACCAATTTTAGGCTACTCCCTAGAAAAAGGGAAACCTTATCGTTACATGGGGAATTATCCATCCATAACCAAAGTAGTTGAAATACTAAGGGTTGAAGAGCAAAAATTGATTAACCAAAAGAACAAAGGGACTTCTGGTTTTCTAAGAAGTTTTTTGAGGAAAGAGCACATCATTTAGCTAAATCCCATGATTGAATTGCTTTTATGGAGGTGTTAGCCCTCACCATTTATGGGGTTGTTCTATTCCCAAATGATGAAGAAATTATAGATTTAGCAGCAATTGATGTCTTTCTAGCTTTGAAGAATAGAGGAGAAAATCCTACAACAACCATCCTCGTTGATGTGTACTATACACTTAACTATTGTCATGAGGAAAAAGGCAAGTGAATTTTGTGTTGTTTAGTTGTTTTGTACGTCTGGTTGGTGAATCATATGTTTGATAGTGGATGCCAAAAGGGTTTCCCTATCAATGATTTTAAGAATTGCTACATTGACATAAAGGATAATCGAGAATGGGCTCGGAGATTGGTAGATCTTAATGAAAAAACAATTCGATGGTATGCGAGATGGCGAGAAGTAAAAGAAGTAATATACCAATGTGGAACATTCCCTAATGTGCCACTTATGGGGACTAGAGGTTGTGTGAATTATAACCCAGTATTAGCCTTGAGACAACTTGGGTATCCTATCATAGGAGAACCAACGCCAAAACTGATAACCCCTTTTATTCTTTATGACATAGGTCCAGAAATCATTGAAGATTTGAGGAGAGTACGTCAATCTTGGAATATGACAATCCAAAAAAGGAAGGAACTAGGAAGTAGAAGTTATGGTGTAGATGATTACTAGCGACAGTGGGTCAAGAATAAGGTCCAAGAGATTAAGCTACTTTTTCGTCGTAACATTTGAGGCGGTCGGTGAAACACCGTTGTAACCCACTATTGTTACTGAAGAGATTGAGAGGTTTCAAGCATCAACTCTAGAGGCGGAAGAAGAAAATAAGAATTTGCAAGAAGAATTGATGGTAAAGGTGGAGAAGGATTATAAGCTTAAACTTCAATGCAGTTTAAGGGCCTTTGATGAGTCTTTATGTTTAAGAAGACAAGAAAGAGACCAAACACGAAAGGAGGTTGAGAAACTGATAAAATGGTTTAAAGATTCAGAAATCAATGAGAGAAATGCAAAAAGACAATGGGAAGATTTGAAACAACAGTTGGAGATAGTGGTAGTAGAATATAAAACAAGGATAAAAGAAGAAAAGAATGAAAAACAAGAGGAAGCAAATATCTTAAGAAACCAAATGATGGACCAATTTGAAGCAATAGAGATGCTTAGGCAAGAAGGGATAATGTGGATGGATCGTTGTGAAAGACTCTCTTTAATTTCCAACCAAGTAATCAAAAGGGTCCCCGTACTCATAAGGAAAGCAGAAGCAAACATAGTTACATCTACCACACCTACTGAGATTATTACTTTCATTCAACATTGTAATAGTTTGATAAAAGCAATTAATCATTTTATTCACTGAAAACGATAGAAACAATGTATTTTTAAAAAAATGTTGCACTTGTACCCTTTTAATTATCAATGAACGAGTTTGTTTTGAGTTTTCTCTACGTATGGGTTTGATTTGGATGCATGATCTTAGTCGTCGAATATCATAAAAAAAATTAACTTTTATCATAACTACATCAAAAATTACATCTATAAATAATTGTGATGTACTTGATAATATAAAATGCCAGTGCATAATAATTAAACTCTAATAATATTATCAATGATAGCACTTCGTGACACAATGAAGAAGGCAAAATAAGAATGTTTTCTCTCAATAGAGAATGAAAAATTAAAAATCATTGATCTTTTTAGGTGACATATCAAACATAAAATTAACATACATTTTCCGTTTCAAAATGATGTCCAAGGTCTCAAACGTATATAAACATTTTATTTCGAGTGTCATTTTAAAAGAAAAAAAAATATTATATTATGTTTAATTTATTTTGTGGTTTTACTCACTTATAACATACATGTTTTTTTTATTATCAAAAAGGGGAAATATTATTAATTCAAATTAGGGGAAGTGGTTCCCTCATTATCCATACAAATGATATTTAATAACAGAGGAAAAGATAAATTCAAAATAACTATATCAAAATATGCATATATAATAAACTCTACGTGCAAGAAATTCAGCACATTTATTAGCCTCGCGATCAACGAAAACTACTTCAACTTGCCAGTTGTTGGCGTAAATGAGTGTGATAATTTATGTAGCAGCTGGTTGGAAATGTTGAATAGCAGTAAAACCACGATGAATTATGTCAACAGCCACTTTGGAATCAAATTCAATAGTAACCCAACGGAAGTTCAACTGATTAGCAACATTGAGACCAGATAGAATTGCTCAAACTTTAGTCATTATAGTATTTGAAGAGGCGAGCTTTCTTATAAATGTATGGAGAAATCTTCATGATTGGTCGTGTATTATCCTTCTACAAGTAGAGCTTCCATTGCTATGGTAATGGGACTCATTAATGTTAACTTTTATAAACCCAGGGGGAGACTTAGTCCATACTTTATGACGTCTTGAATTTGTTGTTCCTCATGAGACTAGAGGTTGATTCAGTTCTAAAACTAAACTGTTGACCAAGTGATGGATGGATTTTCATAATTTATCCTCCATATAAGAAGTTTGAGAGAAAATAATATTTGTTCCGATCTTTCCACAAGGTATAGCCATAGCAACACCCAAAGAAAGTCCTCCAATCCTAAAGAGTATTACCCACATCATCACTAGACAAATTCCAATCTTACCATGCAAAAAGATCAGGTCTAAAGAATTTACTCCAATGTTCTTCTTTAATTGTTTTAGACCATAGTTCCTTAGTATCTTCACAAACTCTAAGGATGTGCATAATTGTTTCTAGAGCATCAATACACCTGCAACATTGGATATCAGTAGTCATGCATCTGCACACTATATCTTCATTAGTAAGTAGCTTACCATTAGCCATCTTCCAAAGGATAGCTTTGATTCTAGCAGGTCCATTCCACTTCCACACATTAGTCAATAGGGGATCAATAGAAACTTCATTATGGGAATTAAACATCAAAATTTTGTATGATGATTTGATGGAGAAGTGGCCATTAGTACTTGGTTTCCAAAATGGTATATCAGCTAGCCCTGAAACAGGCAGTTGCACAAGCTCTATAGCTTCCCTCATGTACGCAGGAATATCGCAAAGTATTATATCTTGATTGGAAACTATAACACGTCATTGTATAATTCAATGCAAATTGGGGAATAAGAGAGCCAAATTTTTCCACCAAGTTGTGATAACTAGGGATCTATCTATCCTTCCATAACCTGGTAGTGTTTCCATCTTTGATTATCCAAGAGATATTAGAGCAGACATTATGCCACACATTCACAATTGTTCTCTTGGTAGCAGAAGAGCTCGTTCAAATGGCCATGTTAAACATGCCTTCTCCACCACCACAAGTTGCCAAATAAGTTTACAATGCATCATTAAAAGTTTTCATGTTCCAAAAACCTAACCCATCTTCAACTTTTGGTCTGCAAATTTTATCCTAGGATATTATGTGACATTTTCTATGTTCGTTGTTGTTTCCTCATATAAAACTTCTACATATCTTCTCTGCCTCGTCACAAACATATACAGGGATTGGCATATTTTGCATAATATAGCTTGGAATGCTTGCAAGGGATGACTGAGCAAGAGTAATTCGATCAACAAGAGAAAGTGTGCTAGCTTTCTAAGCACTTAGCTTCTTCTTCATTATATCAATGTCAAAAGTAAATGAGGCTTTCAATATACATTGAAGAAGCATAGGTGCACCCAAATATATGCCAAGATCTTGAGTTGAGGAAATTCTAAGAATTTGACTTAAAATTTCTATTATATTACTACTAGTGTTGTTGGAGAAGAACACTTTAGATTTGAGAAGATTAAATTTATGTTCAGAATGGAAACAAAATTCCTCAAGGACTTTAACCATAACAGCTTGGTATAAAGAAGTCTCCGCTACTAATACATAATCACCAGCAAACCAAATACGTGAAGTTTAGGACCTGTACCTCGACCAAACTTTAGTGGTCTCCATTTTCCTTGCTCAACTAGATCTTGGAATTTGTGACTTAGTCACTCCAAACTCAACACAAAAAAGCTAAGGTAAGATGAGGTCTCCATGCCTTAGTCCTCTAGTAACATTAAAAGAATTAGTAGTAGCACCATTCTAATTGATATTCATGGATGTAGTAAAAAATGAAAATCTTGATGACATTAGATATATTAATTAGGATCGATAAAATTCCCAAAGTCTCCATGATAAAACTTCACTCAATGAGATCATAAGCTTTCTCGAGGTCCAACTTCAAAATCATAAAATTATTTTGGCCTTGCATACGATTCAGATAGTGAATCACTTCCTGGTAGATTAAGATATTGTTTGTCATAGATATGTCAGGTATGAAACTACTTTGATTTTGGGAAACCACATATGACATAATCTTCCTAAGTCTATGAGCAATAATTTTGTACATTATTTTGTAGTTCACATTACATAAAGCAATGAGTCTGGGGTGACTAGCTCTCGAAGGGTCGTCACATTTAGAAATTAAAGTGAGTAGAGTTTGGTTTAACTCCCTGATTTTGTGCGGATGTTCAAAACACTTTAGAATCATCTTGTGAATAGATGGAGCTAATGTGTTCCCTTAGCTTTTGAAGAAAATAGGATGGCAACCATCTGGACTAGGAGATTTGTAATTTCCCATACTGAACAAAGCACTTCTTGTTTCCTCCAGAGTAATTGCAATTTCCAACATGGACTTGTAAATGTCCAACATAGAAGGAAAGCAAGCAGTTGTAACAAACGATGTTATGTGAGTCATCGATAATTTGTATAAATATGAGAAGAAATGAGTAACCATTGTACGTAACCCATTTTCATTATAGATCCAAACATTATTTTCATCCAATAGCGCTGAGATTTTGATATTCTTTCTTCGTTGAAGAGTAGACAGATGGAAAAATTTAGTATTCTTATCTCCAAGCATCATCCATTTACTCTTAGCTTGTTGATACTAGTAAAACTCCTCGTGAGCTATTACCATATTTTATTTTTCCCACAACTCAAACTAAATATGGGTCAATCGTTCATTATACCCACTGAGAAATATTGCCACAATCTCTAATACACTCAACAAACGCATCACATGAATTTCTATTAATAGAAGCACCTCCAACATTTTCATGTCCGAATAGGATATGGTCCCTTCCAAGGCATCAGAGACTCACTATGGATAGACTCAATTCTCGAAGCTCTGGACACGTTACTTCACGATGGGCCATATTAGGACTTGCATACATAATAGATAACACCTAATTATTAGGAGAGTTAGAAGCAATTCTTAGATTAATGCAAAATTGAGAAGTAGGTATAACAGTATTTGAGAAGCACGAAGCTTTCCATAGACACCAAATCCCTCTAGAAAATCCATTGGCCTCTACATGGACGGTGTCATCAAAACAATCTTTCTTACAACTTGTTCAGCTCTAGTACTACTTACTCTAGGTTCAAGAATAGCACAAAGTTTCAGTTGTACAACCTAATGTAATCCTTCACTAAGTTAGGGAAGTGTTTTCCCCCCAGCTCCTCCATAACTCCAAACTAGGCAATTCAATGTAAGTAACCGGACAACGTTCCCAACAAGGATAAGCAACAAAATTCCCACAAGAAGAAGCCAAAAATCAGAACTCTCATAAAAGAGAGAAACACCCCAAAACTCTCACAAGGAGAAATAAAATTTAGATTCAATCTGCTATTGGAGAAGAAGCATCATCACATACCATACGATTCAATCAGACCAGAACTGGACTTGTACTATGATGGGAGAAGTAGCATAATGATTTACAAGTGCCAACTAGATGGAGGTAGTGCAGAACAAATGTAACCAGCGGAGTCGAATGGCAACAAAGAGGTCTATGAGAATGGCGACGTGATTATGGATCGATTTCAAACACTCACGATTTCAAAGCGAGACGAAAGACAGAGCAGTAGGTCCTCAGGCGGCCACGAACGACTGTGTTAAAATCAAGCGTGGTGGACGACGACACTAAGGCTGATGAGGACGCAATAAGTATGGCTAGGGTTTATGGATGCATATAAAGTTGTTTTTAGAGCAACTCAAACAGTTGAGAGTGAACGAAAAAATTACCATGTATGGAGTGAGTTAGAATAGAAAGGATTAAGCTATTGGTTTTTACTTTTGGAGTTCCTAGCGAGTCGTATTCTCATTCAATGCATACCAAACATCAAAAAGACAGAACCTTGTGTTAGTTACCTCAAGCATCACATTCATAACCCAACTCAATCTATTAACAAAAGAAGTCAATTTAAATTTTGTCCTTTTTCTGTGCCTTCCGTTTTGGGTTGCAAATATTTTTTAACAGTTATTGATGACAAATTTAGTTTTTGTTAGGTATAAATCATAAAATTAAAATCAGAAACTTCATCTCTAGTTAAATCTTTTGTTGCCATGGTCCAAACTCAATTTCATAAAACCATTAAATGTATTCGTTCGAACAATGAAAACGAGTTTTGGCTTTAATATTTTTTCCAAACCAATGAGATTTGTCATCAAACATCTTGTGTGGATACGCCTCAACAAAATGGAATTATTGAGCGTAAACATCAACATATTTTAAATGTTGCTCGTGCTTTAATGTTTCAATCACATTTATCAATTAAATTTGGGGCACATGTTGTTATACATTATGTTTTCTTAATTATTAGGCTGTCATCCAAGTTTTTAAGTTACAAGTCTACTTTTCATATTTTACATGATTTTTTACCTGATATTTCTAAAATAAAGGTTTTTCGTTGCTTATGTTATGCTTCTACGTTAAAATTAAATAGAAAGAAATTTGATCCTCGATCTCGTAAATGCATTTATTTGGGCCATAAATTTGATTCTCGCGATATTGTTTTCATTGAAAATGTGTTTCCTTCGATTAATCCTACTTCAATTGATTTTCTTTTTTATTTACCACCAACTCCTATAGACAATACTCATGCCCCTAGTTTTACACCAAAGCTCCCATTTTCAAAATTTGCCACTCCTTCTCCTTCACCCATTACCACTACACCACACCCATTTCCTACTTTTTTCCTTTTATCCAGCCCTCCCATTTCTACCAAAAAGCTAAACCTATTAATACAAACTCTCAATTTAAGTTTTGATGAAAATAAACTAAGATTAATTAAGAACGTTAATTATGATTCTAAATATTATGTTAATTTAAATAGTGCTTTTGAGTGTATTAAATTAAAGATAGGATTTAAACAAAGTAAAGAAATTAGCATAAAAAGGCAAATATCTGAACAGACAATAACGGAAAACATTCTTGACAAAATCTAGAAAACGAAGAATGTTCTCCAGGTTCAAGAATAATCAAGTCAGCTTCAAGAACAATCAATTTCCACTAATTAAAAGAAGATATTGTTTCTGAAATTAACACTAATATTATTAGTATTTTCCAAGTAACAAACAGGATCCATTCCAGTCAAAGAAATGATTCGAATCACAAAAGAAAAAAGATCATGAATCAAGCAAGATCAAACAAGACTGATCTTTCTCTAGATTGACTGCGAAGAACGTTGAACGGTCTTGAGATATGAAAGACATCGGTGCGTCCTCAAGAAATATCAGAAAAACTTCTAGAATGATCAAGATTAAATCTCCAGATCAATTATCAATCTTCAGAATGATCATTGAATCTCCAGAATGATCAAACATTCTCCAGAATGTTCAGCAGTCCTTCTGCAAACGATTACCATCATTCTTCAGCCTATTTTGCAAGAATCAAAACTGCATATTAAACTGATGGCATCAATAAAAATATCACAAGAATATAGGATCATTAAAACTCAAGAGAAGACTGCGAAGAACAAAGAAAATCGGTCCAGTTAACAGAACTCAAAATATTCAAAAGCTGGAACATTTTTTGTCATATAATTTGGTCTTCGGTCAAGACTGACAAGAGCGCTACCAACAGCTCTTTTTGACCAACATTAATGTCCTAAAAACCTATAAAAGGAAGACCAATGCTCAAGGAAAATGCAGAAGTTCAAGTGCTAACAAGTCTTATTAAATCAGCAATTCAATTTATATATTTAACTTGATAATCAATCAGACTTAATGTAAATAGAGATAAGAGAAGAGATACTACACAACAATATACCATGGTTCGCCATACTCGGGCTACGTCCAGGCCTCACAATTGTGAGATTTTCACTAAGTGTTCAATCTTATAACAAGTCATTTCCACCCAGAAACGCTTTCGGAACAATCTCCTATTAGTCTCTAGATAGGAGCTTATACTTTACCTTTTAACCTTAAAAGGACTTCTTACAATCTACTTAAACTATACTTAACTCTTGTAGTTTGAGTTTCACACTATAATGATAGAATTTTTTTGATAGAATGTGAGATGTCGCAACTCTTGTTTAAGATTATATTCTTTATAAAAGATTCAGTACAAATATAACAATAGATTGAAATATAATCAAAATTGATTCTGCTTGAGAAAGTGAGAATTTCAAGTATGTGAATGTGAATGATTTAATGAGACTTGTTAGCACTTGAACTTCTGCATTTTCCTTGAGCATTGGTCTTCCTTTTATAGGCTTTTAGGACATCTAATGATAGTCAAAAAGAGCTGTTGGTACTGCTCTTGTCAATCTTGACCAAAGACCAAATTATATGATAAAAAATATTCCAGCTTTTGAATATTCTGAGTTCTGTTGACTGGACTGATTTTCTTCGTTCTTGGCAGTCTTCTCTTGAGTTTTAATGATCCTATATTCTTCAGACATTTCTATTGATGCCATTAGTTTAATATGTTGTTTTGATTCTTGCAAAACAGGCTGAAGAATTATGGTAATCTGTTGTAGAACGATTGTTGAACATTCTGGAGAATGTTTGATCATTCTGGAGATTCAATGATCATTCTGGAGATTTAATCTTGATCATTCTGGACATTTTCCTGATCGTTCTTGAGGGTGCACTGATGTCTTACATATCTCAAGATCGTTTAACGTTCTTGGCAGTCAATCTGGAGAAAGATCAGTCTTGTTTGATCTTGCTTGATTCATGATCTTTTTTCTTTTGTGATTCGAATCATTTCTTTGACTGGAATGGATCCTGTTTGTTACTTGGACAATACTGATAATATTAGTGTTAATTTCAAAAGCAATATCTTCTTTTAATCAGTGGAGATTGATTGTTCTTGAAGCTGACTTGATCATTCTTGGACCTGGAGAACATTCTCCGTTTTCCAGATTTTGTCAAGAATGTTTTTCGTTGTTGTCAGTTCAGATATTTGCCTTTTTATGCTGATTTCTTTGCTTTGTTTAAATCCTATCTTTAATTTAATACACTCAAAAGCACAAGTTAAATTAACACACTACAAAAAAATTGACTTATCGTGACACACAAAATGTGTCACTAAATGTCAAAAATTGTAGGTAAAGGTCAGTAATACTTTGAGTGACACCCAAATTTAGTGTCAATTTTAAGGGGGCGTCCTGCTACACTTTGAGGACTGTCACTCCATGTTCTGAAGATTGTCACTACATGTTTTAAGTTTCTACCTACAACAATGACTGTCACTAAAAACTAGATAAATATAACTAAAGAATTGATCTATTCCTACGGTATTGTCTGTCACTAAAACCTAGAAAAATATAAATAAAGAATTAATCTATGCCTACGGTATTGTCTGTCACTAAAACTAATTATTATTCATTAAATTAAATTTATTTTATTTTATTTTATCTCCCTACTAATTGTAATTCTAAATTATTAATACCAGTAAATTAAATTTAAATTTCTAATTTATTTTTAACTAATGCCATTGAAACATACAATAAAATATAATTTAATTTTACTAATTCTATTAAAACATACAATAAATAGTTATTTTGCTCTAAAATATTCAATAAACTTTCAACAAAAGTCACAATGAGTTTCTTAACATTTATTGTGATAAACTGCAAACTAATTTCATAAAGAACAGTAATCATCTTCCTAAAAAAAATATTGGAGCCGTGATTGTGAAAAATAAAAGAACAATAACATCCTCGATATTTTATCTAAGTGCAAAAAAATATATCTCACTCTTAAAATTTTTTCTAGTTAGAGGCGCCATGTTAGTTCCTCCACTCGTTTTTCAAGCTTATCCTTTGCCTCTTTAAGTGCGCCAGTTTCTCTTGCAGCCTAAAGCAAATGGAAACATATCAATTAAGAGTAGAGAGAAGCACAAAAATCAGGAATAAGAAAAAATGAGGCTGCTTAAATATTAATTGATGAGTCATATAGAAGCAACTTAACTTTTATATCTGAGGTTCCTAAGTTTGGAACTTACCATTTTCAGGTTCCTAAGTTCTTTTCTGGCTACACGCCCTCTCCATCGGCATTGTGTCAGAATCGAACCTTTCTTCGCCTCTTATAATATGAGGAAGCCCTGTAGCATCGCCAACGAGCCTGAATTTTTTGAGAGAAAATTTAAAGATTGAATACATATGTCTTTAGTAGAGGGTCCTAATCCTACAAGAGTCAACTATAACCTGAATTGTGATCGAAGCTTTAGTCCATTTCCTAAAATTGAACTCCTTACGGGCAGCGATTGCCCTCAAAGCTGTTTGCAAAGTTAAGCACGGATGCATGGAGTCTAATGTAGGCTTTCCAAGATGCATGTCTGCATACGTGCTTCTGAATTTTCACAGCATCCTCCTCCTTTCTCAGGTGTTGATAAAGTTTACATGCAAGTCTTCCTACAGAACATATTACGCATGTGAAATATATGTAAAAAGAAAGGAGACTGGTCAAGCAGTGAGATGTCGTACAGTACTGAGATACACTATTCTATATAGGTAAGTCCATACAATATTGCACCAATCCAAACAAATGATTTAAGCTATTTTATTTTTAAAATACTTCACCTCTCCACAAAGACTGCACATATATGGATATCCAAATCCAACACGACAACGAAAAGTTAAAGGAGAAAATGTTTACCACAATAACGATCATTAACATGGGAAGAAGCTATGAATTGTGGCTTGCTTCCTTGGTTTCTGCAATAAAACTTCCCTGCTGGACAAGCTGAAGTTCCTGTACATTAATGAACAACAAACAACCTCCTAAGCATGCTAATTTTCTTATAAGAGACTCCATGATCTAGAAGGTAGTTTCATCGTTCATTCTTTGCATTGTCTTCAACCCCATCTCTTTCTTATCCTTACCCACACCAAATTTTGGTTAATATATCTTCAAAATTGCAACAGAGCAAACATACAAACACAATTAATAAATTAACCAAACTTCAACACAATTAACAAATCAAACAGAACTCAGTGTTGCTAGATAGCAAGAACAGCTCCAAAAACATAGGGTAAAAACTAAAACACCATACTCAATACCTTGCCTATGACCCTTGTGCCATGCCCCTTCATAACAACGTCCTTTTGAAAAGTGGCTACCTAGATCATACAATGTCAAAATATCCTATCATGAAACATTGAAATGAAATGTCATTAAATTTAAATTCTTCTTAACAATTTATGATATAGTTTTCCTTATTTTCTTTGAACCTCTAAGTGTTTCAACATTCTCTCAAGCAATAGTACTCATACATTAGAGCTATGAGAACTGTAGAAAAGAGATAACATTGAATATTAAGTATGGAGATACTAATGTGCTTAACACTAAATATTAAGCATAGTAGAGCAATCATATTAAGCATTAACACTGAATATTGCTTTAAACTTATAGATACCTTTTTAATAACTGCAACTAAAGTGAATAGAGGTGCAGTACTTGTGGTTCTCGATTCTGGCACCAGGAGTTGATTTATTTTCTCAACTTATTGTTGGTACACCTGAAAATTGAACACAAAGTTAAACAAAGAAATTGAATTTGCTTATTATAAGTCTTTGGAATAAAGTATATTAAGATTGAGAGGTGTGTGAAGGTGATCAATCTCATTTATCATGGTAACAAATTCCTTGGCAGGTTGAAAAGAACTACCTCTGCTTTGTTATTCTACAAACCATAATCAATGTTTAATTATTTTTTAGAATTAATAAATCTTATAGACTTGTTCCACTGTACTATATAGGTAATAATAATACACTAGAGCTTGTTCACTCACATTGTTGTATTTAGACTCTTTTGTTGGCCCTCTAATATTGATGTCATGGCTTCAAAATAATTATTAAAACAAGAATTAGAAAGAAAATAAACTAACTTGCTACAGTATAAAATTTATACCATTATGAGTCCACAACTTCAATTTATACCTGCATGCCAACTTCCATTTCTATCTACATACAGGGAACCTGAAACTGGAGCCTGTATGTAGATAGAAATGGCTTCCCAAGTGTTACAACTTACATATTCATCTAATCATCCAACAAAAGCAAGCAACGAATAATGCAAATCCAAATTGAAGAGCCCCCTGTATGTTCCATAGAGAATAGGTAGTAGGGAAAGTATAAACAACCAAACCTCCAAAAATAATGCTCCTATGGATTTTATGTGTCCATTAATCAATAGAACACAACAAGCTTTGTATTTCTTTTTTGAACCAAACGGGCAGACCTTGTTTCGAGGAATCTTCCTGATAGAACGAGAAGCAAGAACAATAAACCAGAATGTCAAAGGATAGCATAGTATTAGAACAGTGTTTGTGAATGCGAACAACATATTGATTTTGGATCACCTAACCAACTCAAAGGCAATTAAAACACCAACAAATCACAATACAAGAAGAAAAATAGAAAGAAAACCTTGTCATTTTGTTGTAATGTGATTTTATCATTGGTTTTCCTGGAGCTATTGTTTGATTCATCATTGAGAGAAACGTTTTGGCAATGGAGATGTGAAGGGTGCAATGGAGAAAGTTTTGGCACTTGACAAAGCATATATATATATAATGACAGTATACTTAAATCACAACTAGTGAAGAGCATTTCTAGACAATTTCTGAAACCTGATTGCATGATGATATCTTAAGAAAAAATCATACTGAAAGATCAACATCTTCATCCTTAAAAAAAATGAAAGTGCATTGAAACTCCTTTAACTACCTGATAACACCACTGCATCCAGGCTCTCTCTCCATTGTCTGACCCTGCATGACTCTTCTTACTAATGATACATCCTCCCACCTGCCTGCATTTGCATATATGTTTGATAGAAGAACTTTGCCTCCACCATGAGATGGTGCCAACCTCGCCAAATTCTCTGCAGCCCTCTCCCCTATGTTGACATTTCCATGAGTTCTACATGCTGCTAATAAAGTTCCCCATATCACAATGTCAGCCTCCATTGGCATGCTCCTTATCGTTTCCTCAGCTTCTTCTAATAGCCCGGCTCTTCCCAAAAGATCAACCATACAACCATAATGCTTGATATCTGGTTCCACATTATATGCACTATTCATGCTTTTAAATATTCTCCGTCCAGGCTCCACCAACCCGGCATGGCAACAAGCACTCAGGACTCCGATAAATGTAATTGGATTGGGTTTGATATGATATCTCTGCATATCAGAAAAAACCTCTAGGCATGTACTTGCATGTCCATGTGAGGCTAACCCACATATAATTGCATTCCACGGTGACACAGAAAAGACTTCATCTCGAATCTGATTAAAAAATTGCAGGGCAGAGTTGATGCTCCCACATGTTGCATACATATCAATCACAGCAGCACGTAAATTGTCGTTGAAAGGAATGGATTCACTACGCATGTATTCATGGGCCAATCTTCCTTCCTGCAATGTACCTAATGTGGCAATTGCAGAGAATACACTCACCATGGTAACTTCATTTGGTTTGATCCCACTGGCTACCATTTTATGGAAGAGTTCAAGAGCCATTTTGGGCTGTTCAGATTGTGCATAGCCAGAAATCATGGTACTCCATGAAAACACATCTCTTTCAGGCATCTCATCAAAGGTTTTCCTTGCCTGATCCATCATTCCATTTTTTATGAATCCAGAGATTAGAGCATTCCATGATTCTGGGTGATCCTTTACACCTACTTCAAATTGCAAACATGCACAGTCCATCATCCAACAAGCTGTATAAAAATGGATGATTGTAGTCTGCATAAAATTGTAACAATCAAAGCCTCTCTTAACAACTGTTCCATGCAATTGCAAACCATCACCAATTGCAGTCCTACGACCACATGCTGAAACCAAATTCACAAGCACGACATTATTAGGTCCAAGTCCAGATTGCAGCATTGCACGATAAATCTCCAAAGCTTCATGCAAACGATCCTTTAGAATATAACCATCAATCATTGTGCCCCAAGATATCACATCTTTATCATGAATTTTCCCAAACAACTCCCTAGCCATGTCAACAAGGCCTGTCTTTGCATATCCATTCAACATCACATTCCACGTAACCAAATTCCTTTCATGCATCTCATCAAACAACCTTCTCGCTTCCCTTACACCGGAACAAACACAATACGCATGCATCAAACTCGTCGATACAAGATTACTATTAATATGAAATAACAAAGGACATCTTTTATTTTTGATAGAAATGCAAATATCCTCACCTCATGTTTCTCCATTTCTTCTTTCCATGTAGCTTCATCCTAATAGTCTACCCCATGTCTCCCCAATACATTCTGACTTTGAGATCAGTGTGAGTTTTCAAGGCTTCAGCTTGCTACAATAAACAAGTCAATAAACAATCACAATGAATCCTCAATATATCTCAAATAAAAATCATTCATCAAACAATATATCTCAAATAAGCAAAGTTATTATAAAAGAGATAAAAGTGGTAGCATACTTGAGAAACCAATACATATTTCTATGACTAAAGATCTGAACTAGCTGGTAATCTTCAATCTAGCATTGCATAGCTGCCACTACATATCAATCCTCAAACACTTTATTGACAAACATATGACGAATAAAAGAGAACCAACCTCAGCCGCATAACATCAAACACCTAACACTCACTCTTTCACCTAACCAAACTTCGATTCTCAAAACGATGCCGGTTTTCAAAACCCCATTCAATGGTTACTCCGTCAAGTTCAGCCCATTCTAAAAAAAACCGCATAGCCGTCGCCACCGCCCAACCCCGTTTAAATCTTTTTTTTTGTAGTGCAATGCAAATTGCTAATAGAGGAAAACAAGTTTCACTTACTACTCATGAATCCCTGAAAAGCTGAATCTGAATCGCTGAGTTTGAATCGTAAGAGAAATCCGATTGAAGATGACTACGTATTGAAGAGGAAATCGATTAAAGAGGAAATTGAAAGAATCAATTGAAGAGAGAATAGAATATTTTTTGATAATTTATGAGATGAAAAAATTGAGAAGAGCTTCAATCATCCCCGAACCTTCTGAGCAAATTTAAGAAGAAATATGGAGAAAAAAAATTTCTGAGATGGAAATGGAAGAAAGGGAATACGAGTTGGGTGAATTTTGAGCAAATTTGAGAAAAAAAAGTTCTAAGATCAGGAGAAAGAGTTACAGTCTGTCTATAGCTAAAAGTAATTATAGTGACAAATAATGAGGTATCACTAAAAATTGAGTGTCACCATAGATGTTTTTTATTTTGTAGTGACATAACATTTAGAATCATAATTAACGTTCTTAATTAACCTTTGTTTATTTTCATCAAAACTTAAATTGAGAGTTTGTCTTAACAAGCTTATCATAACTATCATTTCTCATTTGTTTATCTCAGTTAGAGTTTGTTATTAAGATAGTTTAGAGTTAATTACTTTTGTTACCATTTTCCCTTATTTTTAGCTTTAATTTGTTTTATTCTCTATATAAATAGGATCCTTATTTCATTTGTTGGGATCAAAGAAGAACTGTACACAACACATTATTATTGAGTAAGTATACTAAATTACGTATATTAAAAAATATGGTTTATTTATATATTTAATTTATGCAATCCCAAATAAAAAGTTAATTCCATTATCTAAATTAGCCTTAATGACTAATATAAAAATTATATTAAATTAACATTAGTTTAGAGTTATTATCATTAAATAAAAACGAAATTCTTGATTCTTTCTTATATTTTATTATAGAATATGTATGTTAATTTTGTTTAGATTTTATTTTATTTTATAGAGAGTTGAACAACTTTTTCATTAGTCAATTTTCATGACTCAATATTAACCATATATTATCATTATCATTGTCTATGAAAGCATTAATTGTCCCAGGAAAAATGATCAGTAAGTATGAAAGAGATGTATAGTATTCCTTCAGAGATCAAATATATAGACTAAACAAAAGAAAATCAAATATAAACGAAAAAGATAGTGGTATTTGATGGGAATAGAAGTTTTCTTAATTCTCATATATTACCTCAATTTCATCACATATGTGGTTATATCTTTCTTTTGAAAATCATTGAAAAAGTTTAGGGAGCCATGCCTTCTTTATAATCAGCTTTTCGTATTGGTGTTCCTGAATTTAAAACATAATAATTTATTTTGTAATTTTAGTTATTAGCTTGCAAATTCTAATAAAATATTAATAATCTATATCTAAATTAAAGGAATGTATTATTTTGATGTAACTTTTTTCTTTTAATTTACTCTCCATTTAAATTATTTTATTTACAGTTTTATTATTTTTTATTTAATTAAAATAATAAAATATTAAAAATATGTATTTTTTATTTAATTAAAATAATAAAATTTTAAAAATATGTATACTACTATATATGGGATTCTAAGTTCACGTATAATATTTTTTTTTCATTATTTCTATCTTTAAAGAGAAATTATAAATATCACCATAATCGAGACATAACAATACCAACATTTGTTATTTGAGTTGATGTAGTGTACAATGTCCATCTGAATAATAATAATAATAATAATAATAATAATAATAATAATAATAATAAATAATAATAATAATAATAATAACAACAACAACAACAATAATAATAATAATAATAATAATATTAATAATAATTAATAGTTATAATAAAAGTAATTGAAAAATATACGTTAAATTATATATTTAATCAAATATAAAATTCTTTTTTTATTGTCTAGAAAGAACACGAAAAATTTTGTTGGATCTATGTTGGTGACAATTGCTGCAAGATTTTAATCGTGAAGTTATTGATGAAGAGTATCTGTAGCAAATTCCAAAGCGTGTTGTTACACTAGCCTTTAGGTTCGATTCGCCCCCACCAATCAGATGCAAATGAGATAACTAGCGAATCCCCTTCAGGGTACTTTGAAAAACCTTGATATGATTTGCACTATCATACCAAGCGTATCTTTCAATAGTATGTTACAAAATAATGTTTCTTATTCTTCACTCATGCATTAGAGAAGAATAAGATGACTTAGAATATAAGAATAGGTGGGAAAAGAGGATGGCAATCTCTTGAAATTCGTGTCTTCATTCTGTCCAAAGTGACACTATTTATAGAAAAATATTGTCACTTGAGAAAGAGGTGTAATTCTTGGTTCTGCGCTGTTTTGCGAAACGGTATATATACATATAACTTTCAATAAATGAATAGATCGTTGCGATGGCCTAGTGGTTAAGCAGCGCGTTTTGCCGCCCAGGGATCCGGGTTCGAAACCAACTAAGATTCAACATCTTCAATCATGTTGAGTTCAGAAATGACAGCAACAAGATTATCTTTTGTTGCACTTGAATTCTTCTCTTTGTTCTTTCTTTTCAAGAACTTGCACTCATTTTTAAAGTGTCCTGGTTTTCCACAATGATAACAACTTCCTTTTCTTTTCTTTCTTTGTTCATCATTACCATTGTGTTTTTCATGAGATTTATCAAAATCTCGATTTCTTTTCTTAAAAGTTTTGCTTGAATTTCCTTCCTCCATTACATGGACCTTTTCATGAGAAAATTGATTTTTAGTATCCTCTTGCTTACGGTACTCTTCTTCTAAACGAAGATGATTACCCAATTGCTCAAGAGATACGTCCTCTTTCTTATGTTTCATAGATTTTTTGAAATCTTTCCATGAAGGTGAAAGTTTGTCTATTATGGAGGATACAATAATGGTTTCATCCATGTGCATCTGATGTTGTTTGTAGTTATTAAGAATATGTTCAATCTCATACATTTGTTCCATTACTGATTTATTATCAACCATTTTATAATTATTAAATTGAGAAACAAGAAACTTCTTACTTGTAGCGTCTTCTTGCATGTATCTTGACTCCAGTTTCTCCCATAGTTCCTTTGCAGAGATGCTACTTTGATATATATCGAACAAGGAGTCAAACATTCCGTTGAGAATATGGCCCATGCATATGTAGTCATCATTGTCCCACTTCTGCCTTTCTCTTGTTTCTGCTAATGTTTCCACTTCCTTTTCTAGTGGTCTTGTGGTGTTCAGAACATACACCACCTTCAAAGTTGTTAGAAGGAATTTCATCTTTTTCTGCCAACGAATAAAGTTTCCTCCATCGAATTTCTCCAACTTCACAAAATTAGAAGTCATTTCTTTGAGTGATGCAGCCATTGACTTAAAATAAAATCGAACGTAAAGATTGTTGGATTTGTGTTGGTGACAATTGCTGCAAGACTTTAATCGTGAAGTTATTGATGAAGAGTATCTGTAGCAAATTCCAAAGCGTGTTGTTACACTAGCCTTTAGGTTCGATTCGCCCCACCAATCGGATACAAATGAGATAACCAGCGAATCCCCTTCAGGGTACTTTGGAAAACCTTGATATGATTTGCACTATCACACCAAGCGTATCTTTCAATAGTATGTTACAAAATAATGTTTCTTATTCTTCACTCATGCATTAGAGAAGAATAAGATGACTTAGAATATAAGAATAGGTGGGAAAAGAGGATGGCAATCTCTTGAAATTCGTGTCTTCATTCTGTCCAAAGTGACATTATTTATAGAAAAATATTGTCACTTGAGAAAGATGTGTAATTCTTGGTTCTGCGCTGTTTTGCGAAACGGTATATATACATATAACTTTCAATAAATGAATAGATCGTTGCGATGGCCTAGTGGTTAAGCAGCGCGTTTTGCCGCCCAGGGATCCGGGTTCGAAACCAACTAAGATTCAACATCTTCAATCATGTTGAGTTCAGAAATGACAGCAACAAGATTATCTTTTGTTGCACTTGAATTCTTCTCTTTGTTCTTTCTTTTCAAGAACTTGCACTCATTTTTAAAGTGTCCTGGTTTTCCACAATGATAACAACTTCCTTTTCTTTTCTTTCTTTGTTCATCATTACCATTGTGTTTTTCATGAGATTTATCAAAATCTCGATTTCTTTTCTTAAAAGTTTTGCTTGAATTTCCTTCCTCCATTACATGGACCTTTTCATGAGAAAATTGATTTTTAGTATCCTCTTGCTTACGGTACTCTTCTTCTAAACGAAGATGATTACCCAATTGCTCAAGAGATACGTCCTCTTTCTTATGTTTCATAGATATTTTGAAATCTTTCCATGAAGGTGAAAGTTTGTCTATTATGGAGGATACAATAATGGTTTCATCCATGTGCATCTGATGTTTTTTGTAGTTCTTAAGAATACGTTCAATCTCATACATTTGTTCCATTACTGATTTATTATCAACCATTTTATAATTATTAAATTGAGAAACAAGAAACTTCTTACTTGTAGCGTCTTCTTGCATGTATCTTGACTCCAGTTTCTCCCATAGTTCCTTTGCAGAGATGCTACTTTGATATATATCGAACAAGGAGTCAAACATTCCGTTGAGAATATGGCCCATGCATATGTAGTCATCATTGTCCCACTTCTGCCTTTCTCTTGTTTCTGCTAATGTTTCCACTTCCTTTTCTAGTGGTCTTGTGGTGTTCAGAACATACACCACCTTCAAAGTTGTTAGAAGGAATTTCATCTTTTTCTGCCAACGAATAAAGTTTCCTCCATCGAATTTCTCCAACTTCACAAAATTAGAAGTCATTTCTTTGAGTGATGCAGCCATTGACTTAAAATAAAATCGAACGTAAAGATTGTTGGATTTGTGTTGGTGACAATTGCTGCAAGACTTTAATCGTGAAGTTATTGATGAAGAGTATCTGTAGCAAATTCCAAAGCGTGTTGTTACACTAGCCTTTAGGTTCGATTCGCCCCATCAATCGGATACAAATGAGATAACCAGCGAATCCCCTTCAGGGTACTTTGGAAAACCTTGATATGATTTGCACTATCACACCAAGCGTATCTTTCAATAGTATGTTACAAAATAATGTTTCTTATTCTTCACTCATGCATTAGAGAAAAATAAGATGACTTAGAATATAAGAATAGGTGGGAAAAGTGGATGGCAATCTCTTGAAATTCGTGTCTTCATTCTGTCCAAAGTGACACTATTTATAGAAAAATAATGTCACTTGAGAAAGAGGTGTAATTCTTGGTTCTGCCCTGTTTTGCGAAACGGTATATATACATATAACGTTCAATAAATGAATAGACTATTTTGATGGACTAGTGGTTAAGCAGTGCATTTAGTGGTCTACTGATTCGGGTTCGAAACCAACTAATACATCATTACTTTTTAAAATCAATCGTTGCGCCTTTTCAAGGCAGAATTTATTCAAAAAAAAAAATCCCCGGCAAGGATCGAACTCAGGACCTCGTTGTGTCTCACATACATATATTATCTAATATTTTAGAAATATCTCACAAATTTCTCGTATATAACATGATTTGAAAATCAAATCAATACAATAAACCGCCATATTAACTATTGTTACATTCTCAAAATCTTAATACATAAGGAATTTACTTTTTAATTTTTTAGGAAAGAAGAATCTACTATATACTATAGTAACTAGAGAAATATATTATAAAATATATAAGTAACGAGAGAAATAGTAAATATACAAAAGATAGTGGAAGAAAAAAGTATAGAAAATTAAGGTTTTAAAATGAAGCTATGTTACATCGTCCACCGTAAATCTTAGAATGCTATGATTTACAACAATGGATGCCAATTACCTCAGTTGAGAATGAGTCAACAGTTGTTGAGAATAATAAAAGCGACCAATGCACGTTTTGTTGTTAAGAAGCGATCAATGCACGTTAATGCAAATAATGGAAACGGCAATAAGGAAGGTTTTAATGGGAATTAGTTGGCCAAAGTCAATACAGGTTTTGAATTTAAGTGGAAACAGATATTTTTATTTATTTTTTAAATAATCTGAAAATATATATAAATAAATGATTGGCCCAAATGTCTGACAAGCTTTGGTTCATCTCGTTCCAATTAGGGAGAATATGTCAACAGTTGAGATTAATAAAAGGAGGAAGATAGAATTGGAGTCACGTATAGGTGCAAATTGATGAGACGTATAGAATTGGAGGCATGCAAATTGATGAGACGGCGAATGTGGACGTGCAACTTGCTGAATGCACTAAAATATGTGTTTATCGTTATGGTTAAAATTGTGGCTAAATATATCTAAATTGATTTTTATCAAATATGATAAAATTAATTTTTTTTTTAATTTTCGATATAAAATTGGTTTATATTAATAGTGTATGCTCTTTTTTTTCTTCATATATCACTATAATATTTTGGTTTAACGACGGTGCCTATTTTTTTAATGTAAAAATAACTGTTTTTTAAGAGTATTATAGACAACATTTTATATTTATGTACTGAAATAGGTTAATTTAATAAATTTTAATGCAAAATAACCATTCTAGTAGATAACAAAGATAACGGTTGTTTTTTATTGATTTTAGCGACATGTATAATTGCATTTATTTTTTGAGTTAAATATATTTTTGGTTTTCGTAAATATATTATATTTTATTTTTAATTATTTTAAAAAAATTCTTTAAACAATAGTCTCTCATATATTTTTTATTAAAAATATTAATCTTTACTTTTAAGTTAATTCAAGTGTATTATTCAAATTTTTAAATCGTTTTTTCATACATATTTAGAATATTATAAAAATCTCTTCTACAGATAAATTTTTTTACGGAATTGATTGTGTCATATGTTAGCAGAAAAAGTAAATTTATTATAAAAAAGTTTTTTTTAATGAGGATGCACACGTTTGTGATTGTATCAAAGTAAATTTATTATAAAGAAAGTGTTGATTCTTTCATATTTGTATTTTCATTGCACACTTTATAATTTGACTATTTATTGAGGACCTATTGGATAGTCTGATACCATAATTGATATAGACACGTGAACAATTTGAACTTTATATGACAATTTACATAGTGAATTCTAGATTAGAGAATTGTAGATTCCAATTGGCCAAGAACTTCAGAAGCAATTGGACATCTGGATTTCATTTTTCAGAGGCCAAGAATTTAGAAGCAATTGGAAGCTCCAAGTCTATATTAGTGCATTCTAGATTCCAATTGAGGGTTATTGTAATGATGATGATGTTTGTGCACTTCAATGATATGATATTTCAAGCATAAAGGATACATGAATATATGGAGTTTGTTATTAGAACAACAACTATATGTAGTGTTTTGATTTGAGTTGCAAGAGATAAACTTATAGAGAAAACATACCTAGAATCTCTCTAACAATTTAAATTGGACACGACAAATATTCAATGTGAAGTTCCACTCATATATTTTATTGCAACGTTAACATTGATAATAATTTGAAAAAATATATTAATTGAAGTAATAATGTGTCGGTGTCGTGTAGATGTATATTACGTATTGGACACAAAAACTCGTCTTTATTAAGAAATTTTAATGGAAAATTTAACTCTGTACCTCCACAATTAACCTTATACCCCAAAAAGCTAGTGAAAATACCATAGTACCTCGTAAAAAAGTTTTCCGGTACAGAACACCACTCCGGAAAACTTGAAAAAAGTTTTTCAGTAGTTCCGGAAAACTTTTTTCAAGTTTTCAAGAAATAATGAACTATCGGAAAACTTGTTAGTAACTTTTCCAGAAGTTACCGGAAAACTTCACCCACAAGTTTTCCGGTAGTTTCAGATTTCATTTTATTTTAATTTTTTTTATTATATTAATATTTAATTAATTTATTTGATTTTAACTATATTTTTTTCTGTGAGTAGGATAGAGGGAGAAGCTTCATTACGACATAGAGTGACCACAGCCACCCCAAAATTTTCAATAATATTTTAAGTGATCTAACAAAATTTAATAAAATTTAATTTTTTTAAAAAAAAAATAAGGGTGTGTACCGGAAAACTTGTTGATAAAGTTTTCTGGAAACACGTTCTGTACCGGAAAAGTTGGAGAAAGTTTTCCGGTACACACATTTTTCCCTTCTGTATTGGAAATCTTTTTTTTAGTTTTTCGGAAACATCCTTCTGTACTTGTAAAACGTTTTCCAGTAAAACTCTGGGTACTGGAATTCTTGAAAATAGTTTTCCAGAAGTGAAAATGGATTTTATAAAAAAAAACATTAAGGGTATTTTTGACATTTTCAAAAAATTGTGGGGGTATAGAGATAAAAGTGAGGGTACATGGTCAAATTTTCATGTTGATGCTACATGATTAAATTATTATTTTTTTTATTGTATTAAATTATTTTTTATTTTTTTTATTTTTTTTTTACTGTAATTATTTTATGTGATAGGTGAGTTTTGTAATTGTGAAAATCACTGCAATATGTCTAATAGCATTACTAGAAAGAATAAGTGATCTTCTAAGATGACAACAAAAAGACCCTTCATTCAATTTATCATGGAAACAAGATTCTCTTCCAATTTTCTCTTAATCAAGTCCATTGTACCACACTCAAAAAAGACCTGACTCATGAACATCACAAGAAGAGAGAGATCTCCATTGTGCCACACTCAGAAAAGACCTGACCCATTAACATCCAATTGCTTCAATGATTGTTCATCTTTTTTGCTTGAGAAGATTGCTAATGGACTTGGTTATGTTTTTATTGCTAGCCATAATATTGAATCAGGTACTAATTATATATACCATTCAATGTGTTATATTATGATATGTTTATTTTCATATATATATATATATATATATATATATATATATATATAGAATATAATAATAACATATGAATTCCGATTCACATGCAAACATTAAATATGATATTGACACTGACACATAGACGCTTATAATATTTTAAGAAAAAAAAAGTGATAAAATATAACCATACATAGAGCTATCAAATGGATTGGTCCGATTTTAGTTAGTATAATGCTAAAAATATGTTGTTGAGTCTGTTGACTCCATTTTAGTTTATGAATAAAATTATTAGGCTTATGTATTTGAAATTGAATTATTTATATTTGAAACCGTGTATGAAAATTTTAAAAATCTTTGACTAGAAATTTTCAGCATTTGGAACCGGTGACCAGTTTTATTGTTTTCAAAATTTTAAAACAAGCTTTGATTTCGTGAAAAATTTTATTTTCGCTCTTGGATTGGTTAGGATTTCATTGGTGTATAGAAAATATTTTTTGGAAATTTGATAAAAGTATTTTATCGGGTAATAATTTATACACATATTGTCAGCTGAGTTGCATCAAAATAAATATTTTTATTTATTTAGAACTAACTATTAGCTGAGCCACGTTTGTCGCTTTTTTATTTAAAATAAATATATATAATTATTTTAAAAATTAAATATAAAATTAAAAAGCTATGCAGTGTTGGCTACCACCCTTTTCCACCACTTCCAACATTAGAAAAAATTATCTTTAAAAATTCTTGTTTTTATACAATTTGATGGATAGATTTGTGGAGTATATAGATAGATTGTGTGGAGTAGATGTATTTAATCTTTTATACATTAGTTAGATTGATTTTTTTAAAATAACTTTTAAGGATTGTAAATGGATTATTTCAACCCATCATTTACAATTTAATCTATATATATTCAATCCATCCATTATTCTATCCCTTAATCTCTTAATAGTTGGTAGGCTGGATGGAGTATTCAAGAAGAGATGAGAGTGTTTGGATCAGGCTCACTAGACTCTAGGAGAACGTAACCCAATACATAAAATGACGTGACACTCTACTCAGACAACTCAGTTCTGTACAGATGATAGGGTGGCATGATTGTGCACCCGTATAGATGACCAAGTGGAACGTCTATGCATCCATAAGACAGGATGGTGTGCCCGTGCATCCGTATAGATGACTAGGTGGCGCGTCCGTGCACCCAATCATTCTAAAGCAAGTGGAATCTCACTAGGATCGGAGGCTGGACAAAATTGGTGTGGACTAAGGAGGCCCAATTCCCAAGGAAGATCTACCTATAAAAGGGAAAAAGACAATTAGGGTTACAAATCTTTTAGCATATTTGTGAATAGTGTATTATTTTCACCTAGGATATGGTACCCGTGTATTTCTTGTTTGCATACGTGAACATTGGCATCCAAACACTAACTCACTTGCGGCAATACTTAAATCTAGAAATCCTTCTGACTAGTCGGATGTGAATGAAGGGCAAACTCCTTTTTCACGTAGATGAGGAACTCTACGAGGGAGCTACAAGACTGAAACATTGAACAACAATGCCAACATGAAGAGCAACTCTACCAACAACAAGAGGGAATTGTGAGAGAGGTCGAACTCATGTAGCAACTTGAAATGCGAGAGCAGAAGGAATCTCTAGAGAGGGAGCTCCACCAACAATTGAAGCTCTTGCACAACAATGTAATGGGGATCGAGACCACCATGATGATACCAAGGGTTTTCAAACCCTTCAAAGAGGAAATATAATATGTGGCTATAAAATTTAATTACTTCCAAACATTCAATCATATTCATAGGTAAAAGTGTCCCTAAAATCATATGTCCAACCAAAATATAATTCTGAGACAACCATTCTATACTCATCCACACAAATATCTTGTTTTTGGAGTATCAAAACTCATAAAGTATATATTAAACATTTATCCATAAACGTAACAAAGATAAATCATCGTACTAAAATGACTATCTATTCAAAAACATACTTTGCAAAAACATTATCAAAATATTAAATCATTTAGTATGTTATAATGTAAGTGAACATTATCATTTGTAATACGTGTAATTCATTAAAACCACGAAATGTCAAACTTATCTAGAACGTTGTGTAATTTAGAGAAAAAATCTATGTTCGATAAAAAAGGAAAATGCAATTCTACTTCATAGTACATAGTCGTCGTGCGATTCAAATGTGATTACGCTGTAATATATATATATATATATATATATATATATATATATATATATATATATATATATATATATATATATATATATATATATATATATATATATAAACGTGTCGGATATCTAAATCATATATTACAGTGTGTGTTCGTCTAATGCAACACTCGTTCAATTGTTGACAAATTTTAAATCATTCAATTGTTGACAAATTTTCTGCCGATTATAATAGGTTCACACACAAACACACTCAAACAACATCTATTAGTTATTAGGAACAAACTATTGGTTATTAGGAACAAACAAATAATAATCATTGGTTTCGAGACACACATGGCTTGTTTTTGCTTTCTTGTGGATCAGAAAACAAAAATACGGCGGAGCAAACCGGTGGCGGGAACTTGTTCGCGGTGTAGAAGCAGCGCCAGAGTGGCGGATATGATGACTCAAACAAGATTTTGCTATGTTCCTGTCAACCGTAAATATTGGAAAGCTATTATTTGCAGTTTTTGTGGTGCTATTCTCAAGTCTTACAGACAAGCATCATATTAATATATCATATACAGTTACTAGTATCTATTTTCTATATATTCATATTATATTTAAAAACAAACTTCATCTTCTAAATAGTGTTTTTGCACACTTTATTTTTTTTTTTTTTGTATATTTACTTTTTGTTGAAAAGAATCTAAATAATGTAACTCAAAGAGTAACCAATTTTATGAAGAATGAGAATGCATACAAATAAACCACCCTACACTTGCAATTCCTGCTTGAACTAAAAAAAAAACACTATTTCTTCTATTACTTTTTTATTTATAATATATTTCCCTAGTTACTAGTATATAGTAAATTCCTTGTTTCGTCAAAAAAAGAAAAAGATAAATTCCTTCTCTATTAAGATTATGAGAGTGTAAAAATTGTTGATATGGCGTTTATTGTATTGATTTGGTTTCCAAATCATGTTATATAGACAAATTTTCATGTT
>JBBPBP010009779.1:50820107-50839661 GCA_037974735.1 Cicer chorassanicum | reverse complement strand
AAAAAATTGATTGTTTTTTTCAAAAATTAAGGCAAAGAAATTTTTTTAAAAAAAAATTATTTAATTTAATTTTCAACAATTATTAAATGGTATTAAATAATTAAAATTTTATATCATCGTGTAAGCTTTTGTAAACAACACTAAAATTATTGTCACATCATTAAAATTAAAGATCAAATGATGAGGAAGACTAAATATCAACATTTTTTAAGATGGGGACCAAAATTACAAGAAAAAAAAAAACCAAAATTACATATTTTTTTTAAATAGAGATACAAAACTGCATTTTAGCCTTTACTATTTTATGGTGAGTCAACAATCGTCGATACACTATGGATATATATATTGAGAAATTCATACACTTAAACAATTTAATTTGATAAATGCAACGCAATCAAGAATGCCAATACCTCAACGCAAAAGAATTGGGGGTTGAAATTTTAGTGGTTAGTGTATGTTTAGTTTAACTTTTGAAATGTTTAAAATTGATTTTATAAGTGTGTAATTTATTTTGTAATGTTTAGATGTGTTTGAGTAGAATTGATGTTTAAATAGAATTGATTTTAGTTATGATTTGTAACTTTTGATATTTAAATTTATTGTTTGATTCACTTTTTTTTTTACATTGATGTATTCAAACATAAATCAGGTTACATTCAACTCATTTAATTTTAATGAAAATCAATTTTAGAAAAATCTAATTAGTACACTTATTGGTTGGAAAACTACTTTCTTTGTAATCATGTGTTTATCATGGTGATGATTGTTTTCTTTATGATTAATTTTTTATTTATTGACGGTATAAATATTTTTAAATATATATTCAATCAAATCACACTATAGTATTATTTTATAGGTTAGTTTCTAAAATATCTCTACAAAAAATTAAAATATATACTGATTAATTGAATGTGTGTATACAAATATTTTAAATGATCAATTTATACAAATTTAATATTTTTTCTAAAAGTTAGATGTTAGTAACTGGCTGATATTTTTATGTACCGAAAAGAATAAAATAGTTGATATTTTATTATTTTCTCTTTTATTGAAGTTTGAAGGGTTCCATTTTTTTTACTAAGAAGTATTACTACGTGTACATATTAAATAGGCTAAATATTAGCTGTGATCCCTTAACTTAATTTCAATTAACGATTTAGTCCTTTATTTTTTTTTCACTATTTGATCTTTATGTTTTTAAAAAATCTCTCATCTAAATCATTGCATATGTTCATCAAACCTCTAGTAACGATTGTCACTGATATGAAATGATGTCTATGGAATATAAATACTCATAGCTTCAGTTTTAACGAATCAATCTTACTACTAAACTTATAACAAACTTTGAATATTTTTCTGAAATATTTCCAAAACATAAAGGATAACCTTTTCTGAACACGGAGGAGGGATTTTTTTTTACTTTTTCTTAACGAAATCCCACTAAAAGGGTAACATTGAAATTATTTAAAAACATAAAGCACCAAATCGAAAAAAAAAAAAAGATAAATGACTAAATCGTTAACTGAAATTAAGTTAAGGGACTACGGATGGTATTTAGCCTATTAAATATATACAAATGACAACTAACAATTGTTTTTTCTTTAGGAAACAATTGATTCACTTAATAGAAAATTTGAACATTAATTGTATAAAATTATTTTTTAGAATTTAAAAGTTTGAATATTTTGTGATAAAAACTTGAAAACATTATTAATAGATTGTGAAAACTTGTGAGGAGAGTCAAATTTAAAAGACTAGTTTATTTGCCATATTTTTTAAGAATCAAGTCTACAATAACTTTCACAAAAGTTGATGTATTTAATCTTAATTTTTATATAAAAATAATTTTATATCATCGATCAAATATAAATTATTAAATTTTATATAAATATTTAACTTCAATCATAATTATATTAATATAGAATTATCTGTAACTATTAATATAGAATTATTCTTATATAATAGTTGTAATTTTTTGGACTAAATACCACTCGTGGTCCCTTAACTTAATTTCGGTTAACAATTTAGTCCTTTATCTTTTCTTTTTTTTCCCGATTTGGTAATTTATGTTTTTAAATAATTTCAGCGTTACCCTTTAAGTGAGGTTCCGTTAAGAAAAAGTTAAAAAATCATTCATCTAGATCATTGCATATGTTCATCAAACCTCTATGAACGATTGCTACTGATATGAAGTGATTTCTACGGAGTATAAATACCATAGCTTCAGTTTTAAAGAATCAATTCTACTATCAAACTTAGAACAAATTGTAAATATTTTTCTGAAATATTTTCAAAACATAAATTTTTCTGAACATAAATGACTAAATCATTAACGTTAAGAGATCACGATGGTATTTAGTCTAATTTTTCGAGTATAACATTTTACAACAATATATGCCAATTACCTCTGATGACAATTAGTCTAACAGTTGTTGAGAATAATAAAAGCAATCAATGCACGTTTTTTTTTTGAAGAAACGATCAATGCACCTTTTTTTTAAGAAGCGATCAAAGGACGTCAATGGAAATAATTGAAACGGCAATACGGAAGGTTTTGAATTTAACCAGAAACATACATTTTTAATTTTTATTTCTTTCTAAAAAATGATATTCTTTCCTTTAAACTAATAGAAATTACTGAATTACATAGCTAGATGTACCCAAAAAGAATTACATCAATTGAAACATTATAATTTAATGTCGTTAAAATTGAAAGGAGGAATCTGTAAATAAATTTACAACATTCAAATTAATAACATAATATACGACAAAATATCGTGACAAAATATACAAATATAATAAAATTAAAGTGTACATAATATTCATGCATTTGATATTGTAACTTTGACATGCCAAAATCTTTGATTAAATTTTCAGTTTATTGAATATGATATCTCAGTCTCAACAAAAACAACTGCAATAAGACGAGAAACTAAAACGTCGTAACAAAACAACGAACAAACAAAGCGCCGCACTAAAAGGCAGAAAAATTAAATGTGTAAAAATCAATTATTTAGGTAAAAGAGAATAAAAATCTAATTAAATGAGTGATTGCAGAACTTAAATCGGCTATAAACCACCATTTTTGATTAAAAAATGAAAACCTACCAAAAGGGAGAAAAGAAGAAAGACAGCTAGGTATATTTAATTAGACGAGTCCAAAAGTGATGTGTTGTGACATATAAGTAAAGTTAATATAAATGACTAACTTATATGCTATGATAATCTATCTCAACATAGAAGAGATATTAGACCCTATCTCACCGTCATAATATATGTTTAGTGTTTTAGAGGTATGCATTTATTTTTTGTTCATAAAATCACAGCCTCCAAGTTCCACAACCATTTTTCAGATAGGTTCAAAAATCATTTAGGCATATCCTTCGTGGATTAGCCCAGGAACATGGCATTATTGAAATACTCAATATTTTGTATAATTGTTGGAAAAATTTCAATTGATTTCTTTTGTTAATAGATTAAATTGGGTTTTGAATGTGATGCTTGAGGTAGTACAACGTTTTATCTTTATGATGTTTGGTATACATTGAATGAGAACATGGCTCGCAAGAAACTCCAAAAGTAAGAACCAATAGTTCAATCCTTTCTATTCTAACTCACTCAATACATGACAATATTTTCGCTCACTCTCAACAATTGGAGTTGTTCTAGACATAACTTTATACGCATCTATAAACCATAACCATATTTATGCGAAAAATGCATAAAAAATCTGAAATCTTAGAGAGAGAGTTTAATGGACATGCATGTTGGGGTAAATAATTTTACTCTGACAACTAATACAAATTATTGATTGACTAATTATTTTAGTATGAAAATTACAATTATGTGGTGACATGATAAAATCAACTATTTCTATTAACTGCTGATACAAAATTGATTTACACTAATAGTGTATGATCATTTTTCTCATATATTATTACAACATTTTGGCTTTACGACAACGCCTATTTTTTTAAGGTAAAATAATTGTTTTCTTAGAGTACTATAGACAACATGTTTATATTTTTGCAGTGAAATAGGCTAAATTTCATACATTTTAATGCAAAATAACCATTCTTCTTGATATCAAAGACAACGGTTTTTTTTTTATTGATTTTGTTTAGCCACATGTATAAGCATATTTATTTTTTGGGTTAAATACGTTTTTTGTTCCTATAAATATATCATATTTTGTTTTTAATACTTCTAAAAATTTTCTTCAAATAATGATCCCTCAAATATTATCTATCAAAAATATTGGTCTTTACTTTTAAGTCAACTCATGTGTGTCATTCAAATTTTTAAATCATTTTTTTTCTGCATGTTTAGAACATCATAAGAATCTCTCCCACAAACATTTCGATTTTTTTTTACAAGGAGATGAATTAAATATGAATTTTTAAGTTTTGACACTTCAAAAAATTCATATTTTGATAAAAACTTCTAAACTTTTTAGGGGAGATTCTTATAATGTTCTGACCGTTCCTGCAAAAACTCATTCATGTTGCACTCAGTCATGTCACCATGCCATTTTGGCAATGGGGTGTGGACATCCGGGGACCTTTTTCTCTTGCCCTTGGACTTCCTCATTGTAGCTTTAGATTACTTCACCTAGTAGGTGGAAGCTGAACTTGTTGCAACCATAACAATTGAAAGGATTAAAAAATTCTACTAGAAAGATAAAATGTAGGCTTAAAGTACAAGAAATCATTGTGTTAGAGAATAGAACACAATTTGCTAGCACAATTGTGGAAGCACTCTTCGAAAATTGGAAGATCAAACAAATTTTCACCTCTGTAGAACACCCACAATCAAATGGCCAAGCATAATCAGCAAACTAGGTAGTGCTCCAGAGATTGAAGAAAAGATTGGAGGTAGCTAGTGGGTGGACAACCTCCTTATGTTTCTATGGTCTTATTTTACCACACCACACTCTTCAACTCAAGAGACTCCTTTTAAGATGACATAACCAAGTGCAAGGCTGTTGTTTGTCAAAGAAAGGGAAAACCAAGACAACATGAGAACAAGTCTGGATTTTGTGGATGAAGAGCGAGAAAAAGCCTATGTTAAGGAAGCAACGTGCAAAAACAAGGAGGTATGAATTGAAGGTGAAGGCCAAAAAAATCATGCACGGAGATCTAGTTTTGTGAAGGCGTCTAGAAGGAGAACCTCCAAGCAAGTTGCAATCCAGATGGGAAGGCCCTTTTAGGGTGATGAAGGATGTTGGGAAGAGAGCATATAGGTTGGAGCAACTTTATGGGAAGAAGGCGCCAAGGACATGGAACGCAACCAAACTACATTACTACTTCAGTTAGTAGGGGGATATCAAATCTATAAGAAGGCCCATGGTGCCATTTTGTTGTTATTTTCCTATGTTTTTGTGTATGAAGGAGCCACCATTGTGACATTTTGTTATGATCAATCAAGTAGAAGTTGGAATGAAAAATTTCTACTTAGAAGATATTTTTAAAGAGTCTTACCTTTAAGACTAAGTTAGAAGGAAATTCCCACAGAGAATGCTTTCTCGACATTCCATAAGGATGATCAAAAGAGTCATACCTTCAAATTCCTCATTATAGATAAGCTCCCATAGAGAATGCTTCCTTGACGTTCGATAAGGATAATAGAAATAGTCATACGTTATAGGGAAGCTCCCATAGAGAGTACTTCCTTGATGTTTGATAAGGAAGACCAAAAGAGTCATACCTTCAAGACTACGTTATCAGAAAGCTCCAATATAGAATGCTTCCTTGATGTTCGATAAGAACGATTAAAAGAGTCATATGCATGGCCACATGTGCAAGCAAAGCAAAACAACACGACCAAAACATAAAGGGGATTGGGCACACGACCAGGTGCAAGGGAGGAAGATCCGCAGGTCTAGGTGTAAAAGAGGATGGTCACGTGACACTATGCAATGGAGGAAGGTCCGCACAACCCAAATGAAAAGGACGATGGTTGCGCGGCCTTGTATAAGGAAGGGAGGTCCACGCAACCCATGTGCAAAAAAGGACATGTTGTGCAACCATGTGTAAGAAAGGGAGGTTCACTCGACCCTAGAAGATAAGAACTTAAAGGTAAAAAAACCAACAAAAGATATACAATTATTGCAATATTTATAGCAAGTTAAAAGGGTATGTAGGCCACAACAAAGAAAGCGGCACGCAAGCCACAACAAAGAAAGAAGCATGCATGCCATGAAAGCAAGAACAAAGGCATGTATACAACAACAAAGAAAGGGACACTCAGACCATTAAAGCAAGAGCAAAGGCACGCAATCCGCCATATAGGAAGAGGGGAACATATGCCACAAACATAGACAAAAATCTAAAAAAGAGTCCAACATCAAAGTTCATACTTGAAATCAAGCTAAAAATCAAACACCATCATCAATAAGCGCTCAACTACTTTGTCATTCAACCATTTCTCCCTTTGAATAAGCTTTCTTCGACTTAGTTGAATCAAGGAAAGGAATAAGCTTACGAATAGGAGCGCTTCGCACGAGAGGCAACGTGAGAAATCAGAGTGGATGCAAGAACTTTTACTAAATGCACTAGAAGTCTTATTTCCCCATCCTTAGAGATCTTATGCTCTTCAATGGAACAATGTTCAACAAGAGTAAGTTGATTCATCCTGCAATATTCTACACAACAAAGAAGTGGAAAACAAGTTATTATTAAGGTAATATTCAAAGTTAAGAGGAGTACCAATAATTACCAAAACAAAAAAATAAGGTAAGCAAGACATACGAAGAAGAGAGGCAAGTTCATCTTCTTTATACCCTACATTCATTAAATTTTTGCACTAACATTGCGCATTGTACTAAATATGGCAATGTCGCTATGCTCCTTCTCCATGGGGGACAACTGAGAGATACTAGTTCACAATACAACAAAGTTTGATTGATACAAAGTTTATTTCTAGGATTCTAATCGTGTCTGAATTGTATTTGAATAGGAAAATATACATCAGTTCAAATTTGTGTCTGAATTGACACAGTTTATTTCTAGGATTCTAATTTTCATTGAGAGGATGTTACATAATTCAGCCCTATATCAGTTCAAGTGTATGAAAACACTTTGATTGATTTACATCAATTCTAATAACTTTGATTTTCATCTTAAATACAAGGAGGAAGTGTTCGTTGAGATGTTTCTGTTGGAGGTTCTTTAGTTGTACTTTAGGTTCAGGCTTGTGTACTTTAGTTTGTAGAAAGATATCTTGTATCTTCATGGATTTCATCAATTGAACCATTGAAGATATATCTATCCGTTGAGATCAAAATTGACTCACAGAAATCACTCCTTAAAATATGTATGACAATTAGAAGAAATAGTGGGTACAGGATTAGAGGATAGAATAGTTAGAGTACTGTCTCACATACCATCAGAGCAAGCAGGTTAATAGAGGATGCAAATTATTAGAGAAAAAAAATTATGGATGATTAACAGAGGATGCGCGCAGACAAAGGATTCATTGATCAGATGATGTCTTGCAGATCATTAACTTTAGTTAAAGCGTTGACTTTTCCATAAGGGTTGACTATATCAGAGGATACATAAAAGTTCAAATTTAGAAGCTTGATGAGATTATCAGAGGCAGAGGTAGTCACTTGCTCGTCATGCTTGCTATATGCAGAGGCATAAGAATTCTTATAACGTTTATGTATCAGAGCCAGAGGAACATAATCCATGTTGGGTTCATCAGACGCAACCGAGGTACTACATTGCTCATATCTTAGAGTCAACTGAAGGTTTCAACCACAAGGGCGCATATCACCAGACCTACGTTGTCAAGCTGAAGTAAAGTCTTGGTTTATTTTTGCCTTCATTTAGTCATTAGAGGATAGACCTTATTTTGAAATGTGATTAAGAATGTGTGATTATTTTCTTTTGAAATGTGATTATTTGGTAGTACATTTGAAAGTTATGAATTTGGTTCAAAAAGTATTAGGAGCATGACTCTTATTAAATAGCTATAAGGTTAGTCTTAGCTTGAAGTTGTATTTAGATATTATTTAGAATTTACTTATCTTGATGAATTTAAATAAAGTAGTTTGAGTTTCTCGTGTTTCATTCGGTAAAATTATAATATTTTAAAATAATTTATAATTATTAAATTTGTATTTTTTTATTAGGGACTCAAGTTTTTAGATTTGAATAGGGCCTCCAAAACATTAAGAAGATCGTGAATCTGCATCATGTGGTAGCACACACACCATCTCATCAAAGTTGCACGGTAGGATCTCGAAGCAATCTTGGTAATTCTTATAGTTGAAAGGACTTATAGTTGGTGTAGTATGATTTAAGATGACGAACATTCCCATCTACCCACTCAAAGTTGTCAAGTGTGTGAGAAGCAATGCAAGGAGAAGTTGTTCAAAATATTAAAGTGGTTTATATTTATAAACCAATTTCAAATCAGTTTAGAACTGCACTGAACTTGATTTGAAAGTGGTTTTCAAGAACAGAACCAAACCATTAATATGATCCAATGCAGTTCAATTTTTGCACCATGAACACCTCTGATTCAGAGCCTTGGCCTCTCCTCATAACAATTTTTGGAAATACACAATAATTTTAATCAAGACGAGGAAATGGATATGTGATTAAGTATGGAAAATAAGGGAAAATGGGATGTCCACATGGCCCAAAAATAAAGGGAATTGGTCATGCTACCATGTGCAAGGAATAAAGGTCTGTGTGGCCCAAATATAAAGGGTGTTGGTTGTGCGACCAGGTGCAGGGTGAAGGAGGTCCAACCCAAAATAAAAATGGGATTGGTCGTGCAACCCATGTGCAAAAGAGAATGGTCGTGTGTCCTAGATGCAAGGGAGAATGACCACACAACTCAAGTACAAAAGGTGTTGGCTACGCAGCCAAGGTGAAAACGGGAATGGTCGCATGACCATATACAAGGAAGTGATACTTGTGCGACCGTTGGTCAAGTGGAACGGGAGTGCTCGTTTGCTAACACATGAAGAAAAACCGCACAAATACACATCACAAAAGAAGATAAAGTTGTGCGGCCCATTAACTAAGGAGGGGTGTCGCACGGTTGACGTCTAGAAGAAGTAGGTCGCGATGCCTACATACAAGAGGGGAAGATTGCACATGTATAGGTTTCAAAAGGGAAGGACTCGAACGAAAGAAAGTTATGCAATCGACCATGTGGATGTTTAAATAACATCACAAGAAAGGAAAAAGATACATGTAAACACAACGATAACGAAACAATGAAATGAGGAAATAAAAATATACTTGTTGTTATGAGAAAATTGGTTTTTAGCATCCTCTTGTTTATGTTACTCTTCTAAAGAAAGGTGATTACCCAATTGCTCAAGAGATATGTTATCTTTCTTATGTTTCATGGTTTTTTTTAATCTTTCCATGAAGGTGGAAGTTTTTCTATTATGGAGGATACAATAATGGTTTCATCCATGTGCATCTGATGTGGTTTGTAGTTATTAAGAATGCGTTCAATCTCATGCATTTGTTCCATTACTGATTTATTATCAAACATTTTATAATTATTGAATTAAGAAATAAGAAACTTCTTACTTGTAGTGTCTTCTTGCATGTATATTGACTCTAATTTCTCCCAGTTCCTTTGTAAAAATGCTACTTTGATATATATTGAACAAGGAGTCAGACATACTGTTGAGAATATGGCTCAAGCATATATAATCATCATTGTCCCATTTTTTCCTTTCTCTTATTTATGCTAATGTTTTCACTTCCTTCTCTAGTGGCCTTGTGGTGTTTCGAACATTCACCACCTTTAAAGTTGTAAGAAGGAGTTTCATCTTTTTCTGCCAACGGATAAAGTTTCCTCCATTAAATTTCTCCAACTTCACAAAATTAGAAGTAATTTCTTTGAGCGATGCAGCCATTGATTTAGAATAAAATCGAACCTAAAGATTGTTGGATCTGTTGGTGACAATTGCTGCAAGACTTTAACAACGAAGTTGTTGATGAAGATTGTATGTAGCAAATTTCAAAGCATGTTGTTACACTAACATTTAGGTTCGATTCGCCCCACCAATCGGATGCAAATGGGATGGACAAGGAATCCCCTTCAAGGTACTTTGGAAAGCCTTAATATGATTTGCACTAACACACCAAAAGTATCTTTCAATAGTATGTTACAAAATAATGTTTTCTATACTTCAGTCATGCATTAAAGAATAATAAGATGACTTAGAGTATAAAATGCATGATATGAAGTTGATAGAAATGGCCAAATTTTTGTATTTCATTCGGTTCAAAATGACATAGTTTATACTTAAGAAAAAGATACAACTCTTGGTTCTGCCATTAGTTTGTGTGGTAGTTGAAAAATGTTCATTTTTCATGCTGGAATTGGATTCGAATCCCAACTCAAAATCAATTTGAAACTAGGGAC
This sequence comes from Cicer chorassanicum, assembly GCA_037974735.1. Classification (NCBI taxonomy): domain Eukaryota; kingdom Viridiplantae; phylum Streptophyta; class Magnoliopsida; order Fabales; family Fabaceae; genus Cicer; species Cicer chorassanicum. The sequence goes on along the minus strand of JBBPBP010009779.1, from coordinate 50,829,257 downwards.
CTTTCAATTAAACATGAGGCGCACAACCTTTGCACCAACAACTCTATTATGTCAATTAAAAACGTTTATACATACATATATTCACCAATATTTTGGAAATGTCTCACAACTTTCTTAAGGATCTTAAAGAAAGAAAGGTAGTAAGGAGGCAAGCTATTTAGTATAGAATTAATCAAAGCGACCTTTCCTCCAATAGATAGGTGTCTCTATTTCCAACTTGACAAGCAATGCTTCAAATTTTCAACAACAAGAGCCCAGGTACCAACCTGCAACTCCTAGAATTTAAATAGAATAGACTCCACACAACATGCAAGAAATGTGGACATTGCCCTTAAAAATTCCTCCTCCAAATTGATACCATAAATTTTGATTTTCAATAAGTTCACTTTCAAGTCCAAACTAAACCAATTCAAAACTTCAAGAGAATAGTTTTTATGACCATAAATTATCTTACGATTGTTCACCCAAAAATAATGTATCGTAAGCAAACTAATTTGTCGACTTTGTACTATTGACATTTTCTCTTTTATCAATATAATCTTTTATGTAGTTTCCCTAATAACCTTCGGTCTTAAGATTCCTCTATCTCCAACCTCTAATCAGCACAAATGGATCTTACACTTACATCTATACAAGGCTTTGTAAGGTGCCATACCTATGTTTGAATGGTAACTATTGTTGTAAACAAATTTCACTAAGTGTAAATGTGTATCTCAACTCCATCCATCTACTAAAATACAAGTTTTAAGCATGTTTTCTCATGTTTGAATGGTTCTGTCTATTTGACCGTCGGTTTGAATGGTTTGAAAGGCTCTATGGAATGCTTTCCAAAATTGTGGTGTATGTTTGGGTTCTTTATCTGACACAATGCTAGGTTGAACTTCATGCAATCTAGATAGAAAAATAGACGATAGATAGAGAGACATATACATAGATAAACATATAGATAGACAGACAAAGATAAAGAAAGAGACAAACTGAGACAACCAGACTAACAAAGAGATAGATAGACAGATAGATAGATAGATAGAAAGATAGATAAAATTTATTCCTCTAACACGTCACTCATCTGTTTGCCATATTAGATTTTTTTAAACAAAAACTAATGGCAGAGATGATTTTTAAACTAAATTGAACTTACAAGGTTTAAATTGAAAAAAAAAACTTATTGGCACGAAAATGAGAAAGATGCGAACTTTTAGGGTCGATGTATCAAATATTTAGACCAAAAAATATATAAATAAATAGATAGTGTGTATAATTGTCTCAAACATGAATCATATAATAGTTTTGTAGGGGTCTTTTGAGGTTCTAAGTTTTATTTTTAAAAGTTAATTTTGAAAACAAAATATGTTTGAATAAAATGGGATTGAATTGATATTTTACTTAAATTTAAAACAATTTTCACCTAAAGTTCAAAACAAAAAATAATAATAACAAGTAACAAAGTAATCGTAAATTACAAGACTTCTTAAAATACAGTATTGTAATAACAAATATTAAAAAAATGGTAATGAATAAGAAAATAAAAATAGAAAAAAGGTAGAAATGGGGGATGCGCCATACTCAAGCTTCTATGGAGAAGATGAATGATAAACTTTGGAGGAATAATTGCCACAAGAAAACTTGGTTTCTAGATAAGATCAAAATGGAATGTTCAATCTAGAACAAAAAAGAGACATAATCTCCCACATACAAGTGTGTTTTTCCAACCAAAATCTTCTAAGTTTCATTACTTGGGCATTGATACATATAAGAGGATGAGTTCTAGTTACTTTTTTGCTTACAAAAAACATGCATTAAACTAAAATTATTATTTGTCTCAAAGTGTAACCCTCATTATTGAATGTAATTTTCTCCTCATAAAGTTTTATCTCATCTCTTGAATGCCTTTGTCTCCTTTTAATGGCTTATTGGTTACAAAATATGAAGGATTTCATTCGACCCTCAAAGCATAGGTTGATTGCTTATACACCACATAAGTGCTTTTGCTTATCTCCTTTGAGACCTCTTGGACACCAATTGGCTTTATGACCAATCCACTTTAATTTCAACAAAAAAACACACCAAAACAAAAGTTGAGCAACGCATGTAACGAGTAGCCCATGATTCACACTAAATCAACTCACAAAAAGAAATAAACTTAAGTGTTGAGCCTAACTAAAACCAAGTTCGGAACAAACAAAAAAAAGTCAAGTTCTAACCCACACATTTTATTACAGCCTAAGCCAAATAAAACAAAGCAAATAGTCATTATCTCATGTGCCAAAATTTTCTCCATGTGGAATTATGTAGTTGACCAATTTGGATTCCATTTCTTCTAAGTTATGTCTTGCTTTCACGATAGTAAGCACCATTTGGGTTAATGCTTCCTTAGCTTGGCATGTGCTTTTGTCATTGGTCATCCTAGACCTTGAAGTGCTTCACTAATATCCTTGATTATTATATTCTCATCATTTGAATTGATCTAAGTGAAATATAAAAAATCTTACAAGTACAAAAATGCATATCAAATCAAGAAGATTTTTACAATTAAAAAGTTTTTGAACATAATTCTTAAATATAGACTTTTTATGTGATCCAGTTATGACTTGAATCACATTGACTAACCGATCAACAATTTGAATATACTCTTCAACTTTGTAATATTCACTAATACCTAGAAACCTCGTCAAACATAATGAGTTATAAAATTCAATAATATAGAATTATAAAAATGGTTAAAGATGTTTTGAACCATGTTGGTGTGCTAACCATGAAAAAAATCCTCTTGAGATTAATTATTAAAAAGTTATTTATTCTTACTTTTCATTGATAAAAATATATGGTATGTTCTTTTAATTTAGATTATGTGTTTGGTCTAACCGACCAAAACATGAGGTACCTAGAGACCTAAGACCTACCTGACAAAGAATATCGTTTGTGACTACAAGAGGTTTCCCTACTTATTGTGACTTGCCAGTAACATATTTTGATAAAGTTGGTGATAATTAGAACGATAAGTGGTGCCCCACTTACCATGACTTGCCATTTCCTTCATATATAGAAGGAGAGCTCATTTAACTAGGATGAACCCCTAAATTCCTCACCCTATACATACACATTTTAAAAATATATATACATACTCACATTGACAATCATGAGAGGGATTTTTTGGGAGAAACCCTATCAAAATTTGATTTAGGCCTTTTAACAGTGTTCTCGAAATCATCGTGTTTCATGGCGAGCTTATGCGTCGCACAAACGATGCAATGTCCCATGTTCGTATTTTTGTACTGTATCGCATAACGACCCATACCTTACACGATGATACTCGACAAACTACTCTATTGCACGACGATTCATACTCGTCGCACGACGATACAAAATAGAGAACTCAATGTTCTTATTTTTCTTCTATCGCACGACGAGACTTGCCCCTCAAAATGTGATGTAAGCATAATTTGGATAAACTCTTACTTCACACGACGATGCCATCCCTTTCGACGATGGAACATAACAATTTCTGTAAAATTTCCTTTGTCCCTAATTCTATGAAATCCTACACTCCCATATTTTTTATCACAATATCAAATATTGAATTTTAACGTACTAAAACTTAATCATAACATCATATTCACAATTATCATCAATTAAATAAAAATAAAGTGTTAGATTTTAAAGGTATAACTAAAAAGATACAGGGTGTATACAACTATTAATGACTGAGTGTAGAGAGATAAACAAATATTTTAGAATGCATCTTATAATATGTGAAATGATTTGATATGATATATATCATCATAATATGATATATGTCATCAAATCACCAAAATATCACATTTTAGTTATTTTTTGATGATTTGATGACATATATTACATCAATTTACTTTTAAATATTGGTGTTTCACATATTTCATAAAACACCATAAAAAATCTGTAAAATACATGTTTTTGATGAAGACAAAAGACCAACGATGACGATGATGATCAAGACAACAAGCTCAAAAAGAAGAAGTCCAACATATCTCATTGATTAACTTTAGACTTCAAACATATTAAATGTTTAAATATAAAGGTAAATGATACAATCACAAGATCAAGTACATGAGAACCTTTCATCTTTACATATGCATAAAAAGCATTTTCAAAAGTCAAAATTATATTTACAAAGTGCTCGATTAATATTTTTGACAAAATACAAAGGTGTATTCGAATACAACCTAAGTGTATTCGAATACAGATGCAATGGCTAAGTCAGAGAGTTGGCCATCTCATCTGTATTCGACTACACAGTGAAAATTTTGAATGATTTTTTAACGTTGCAGCAAGTCGTATTCGAATACAGAAATCTTGTAGTCGAATACAAGACAAAAACATGGCTAAGTCAGAGAGTTGGCCATCTCATCTGTATTCGACTACACAGTGAAATGTTTGAATAATTTTTAACGTTGCAGCAAGCTGTATTCGAATACAGAAATCTTGTAGTCGAATACAACTGGAAGCAATGCAATTTTTCAGCTTTGAATTCAATTTAAAACATTACAATTCTTTCTCAAACCTCTTGGGTCAAAGGCCACGAATCTGAAGAGATGTTTATGGACTATAAATATGTCATAACTTCAGATTCAAAGTAGACAATCCAATGGCCAAACCTTGAACGACTTTGAACAACTTTTCTATTTTTCTCAAAGTCATTTTTCATAATTCAAGTACTTGCATTTCATTTTCATATCCTTGACAAAGGTTCTCAAAGTACTTGAAGCAATATTGGATTGTTATCATTATACCTCTCTTTCATATTCCTATATCCTTATCAAATCACATTACTTGTAAAAAGAAAGTAGTACTTTCTTTAAGTAATTTTATCTAAGATAGTGGGGTGCTATCTTGTACATTATCTAAGATAGTGGGGTGCTATCTTAGAGGTTTTGTTAGAAGTTTGTAGCACAGATCCTAGGGTGGGACTTGTACATATTCTAACAATAGTGGAGAAATCTCTTGTGGTGTGCAAGAGGACTGGATGTACCCTTGGGTATAAGGGGAACCAGGATAATTCTGCTGTGTTCTTTACATTACTGCCATTTACTTTATCTTTTATCATCCATAAGCGCAAAAATCAATTGCTAATTCGCTGAAAACAAGAAATACTCTTAAACACCTAATTCATCCCCCTTTCTTAGGTGCACATCAAATCTAACAATTGGTATCAGAGCAGGTTCAAGGTAATTTACTCCTTGATCAAACAACTAATGGCTTCCGCACTACCAGTTTTCAGAGACGGTGGCAGCAGTAACAAACCACCATGTTTCGTCGGTGAACATTACGATTTCTGGAAAATCCGCATGCAAGCATACCTTGAGGCACAGGGAGACGAAATATGGGATGCTGTCGAAAATGGTCCATACATTCCAACAACAGTCATCAACAACAAGGAAGAAATTAAGATAAAGAACTCTTGGACCGATGACGATAAAAGAAAAGTGCTATTCGACAAAAAGGCTAAAAACATTCTACAATCAGCACTTGGTATGGATGAATTCTTCCGCATATCTCACTGTAAAACAGCCAAGGAAATATGGGACACATTGGAAGTAACCCATGAAGGCACCATAGAGGTAAAAAGATCCAAACTAAACACACTTTCTCAAGAATATGAATTGTTTCGTATGCAGCCTGGAGAAACCATACTAGACATGCAGAAACGATTCTCCCACTTGACAAATCATTTGACAGCCCTCGGAAAGGTCTTCTCCAACGATGAATTGAATCTGAAAGTATTACGATCACTAACGAGGGCGTGGCAACCAAAGGTGACTGCTATATCAGAAAAGAAAAGCTTATCCAAGATGTCACTTTCTGCATTATTTGGAAAACTCCAAGAACATGAAATTGAACTTGGAAGGTTGGAGCAAAATGAAGGTCTAATAAAGAAGACCAAAAATGTTGCTCTAACGTCCGAATCAAAGGAACAAACCACAGATGAAAGTTCTGATGAAGACGAAAACATTACTTCCCTTGTTAGGAAATTTGGCAAGTTTCTTAAGAATGATAGAACTTTCAAAAAGGAAAGTTTCAAGAAAAAGGATAATTCTACTTCAAGCCAAAACTTCACTTGTTTCGAATGCGGGAAACAAGGACATATCAAAGCAGATTGCCCAAATCTTATCAAGAAGAATGCTGGTAAAAGAAAAGCCTTCAAGAAAGCATATATAGCATGGGAAGATAACGATATAAGTTCATCATCAGAAACTGAAAGTAATGAATGTGCTAATGTTGCACTAATGGCTTCACATCATTCAGATGACGAAGAGGTTAGTAACTTTTCAGATGACGAAGAGGTTAGTAACTTAAACACTCCTCATTATAATCATGAATTAGCCATAGAATATAATGAAGCACAAAATGCAATAAAGGAACTTCTTGTTGAATGTAAAAATCTGCTTAAACAAGTATCAGCACAAAAGAAAGAAATTTCATGTCTTAAAGAAAAAGTTGATATTATGGAAAAAGATGCTGAAAAATCAAAGCAGAATTTTACATGCAACAAATGTGATTCCCTTTCATTTAAAATTGTTCAATTAAATAGAGTGATTGAAAGATATGAAAAAGGACATATAGGATTGGAAAATGTTCTAAACATGCAAAGATATTCAAACGATAAAAGTGGTCTTGGATTTTCTAAATTTGACAAACCAAGCACCAATAAGACCATTTTTGTCAAATCAAGTACTCAAACAAATCAAGGAAATATTACAATTTTACAAAAAGGTCATTCTTATAAGGAGAAAATCACTCAAAATAAATTTCATACATATGCTATTAAAAATAAATTCACTCCTACTTGTACCTATTGTGGTCTTCATGGTCACACACCTAATGCTTGTCAAGTGAGAAACATTAGTGTTCCTAAAGGGCATTACGTGTGGATAAAGAAAGGTACTTTGTCATCACTCTTCAAAATTTAAAATTTTTCCTCTTGATAAGTTTCTAGAATTAATTCTTTGATATATATCTTTTATTAATATATGAATATGTGCCTTACATGTTGTATTTTATATGAAATTTTTTTTTAAAACAAAGACTTGAAAATGTAGTTCGTATACTAGGAATAGTTTTGATGAAGCTTGTTTAACAAGTTCTTATGATGCTTTAGTTAATTTTCCTTTTCAATATGTTTTTGTTATAATACTTGATCATGATTTTGGATATTATTTGATATTCAAATATTCTCTTTTATATCTTAACATTACTTGGATTCTACTTTATATATGGTCGATATTTTCCTTCTTTTTGATCATGTCAAAAGGGGGAGAAAAGTTTGGTATTTTGTTGTTTTTAAAACTGTTTGTAGGTCTTTTCCAAAATGATCACAACCATTCAAGTTCAACGGGGGAGTACGCATAAATTACGGGGGAGTAATTTTCCGATGATACAGTCTCTCCAAACAACAAAAGTTTTGTCATAATCAAAAAGGGGGAGAATGTAAAATACATGTTTTTGATGAAGACAAAAGACCAACGATGACGATGATGATCAAGACAACAAGCTCAAAAAGAAGAAGTCCAACATATCTCATTGATTAACTTTAGACTTCAAACATATTAAATGTTTAAATATAAAGGTAAATGATACAATCACAAGATCAAGTACATGAGAACCTTTCATCTTTACATATGCATAAAAAGCATTTTCAAAAGTCAAAATTATATTTACAAAGTGCTCGATTAATATTTTTGACAAAATACAAAGGTGTATTCGAATACAACCTAAGTGTATTCGAATACAGATGCAATGGCTAAGTCAGAGAGTTGGCCATCTCATCTGTATTCGACTACACAGTGAAAATTTTGAATGATTTTTTAACGTTGCAGCAAGTCGTATTCGAATACAGAAATCTTGTAGTCGAATACAAGACAAAAACATGGCTAAGTCAGAGAGTTGGCCATCTCATCTGTATTCGACTACACAGTGAAATGTTTGAATAATTTTTAACGTTGCAGCAAGCTGTATTCGAATACAGAAATCTTGTAGTCGAATACAACTGGAAGCAATGCAATTTTTCAACTTTGAATTCAATTTAAAACATTGCAATTCTTTCTCAAACCTCTTGGGTCAAAGGCCACGAATCTGAAGAGATGTTTATGGACTATAAATATGTCATAACTTCAGATTCAAAGTAGACAATCCAATGGCCAAACCTTGAACGACTTTGAACAACTTTTCTATTTTTCTCAAAGTCATTTTTCATAATTCAAGTACTTGCATTTCATTTTCATATCCTTGACAAAGGTTCTCAAAGTACTTGAAGCAATATTGGATTGTTATCATTATACCTCTCTTTCATATTCCTATATCCTTATCAAATCACATTACTTGTAAAAAGAAAGTAGTACTTTCTTTAAGTAATTTTATCTAAGATAGTGGGGTGCTATCTTGTACATTATCTAAGATAGTGGGGTGCTATCTTAGAGGTTTTGTTAGAAGTTTGTAGCACAGATCCTAGGGTGGGACTTGTACATATTCTAACAATAGTGGAGAAATCTCTTGTGGTATGCAAGAGGACTGGATGTACCCTTGGATATAAGGGGAACCAGGATAATTCTGCTGTGTTCTTTACATTACTGCCATTTACTTTATCTTTTATCATCCATAAGCGCAAAAATCAATTGCTAATTCGCTGAAAACAAGAAATACTCTTAAACACCTAATTCATCCCCCTTTCTTAGGTGCACATCAAATCTAACAAAATCTATTTGTCTCACTACACCTATGATCAATACTTTTATACACATATAACTAAACTTATTCTATTTAAATTACTCTCACCAACATGAAACACATGTAGAAATAATACTTTCAAGTAAAAAAAAAAGAAGTGTTACAAACCTCATTTAATGAAGTCTTCTCTTCTAATTAGAAGTGTGCAAAATATATAGTTAATTCGTCCATATTGATGAATAAGATTGCATTGCACCAAAAAAAACCAAACCAATTAAATGGTTCATGAATTGAACCATATATTTAAAACAATTCAGTAAACCACTTTAAATTTTTTTTAACTTGAATTAAGATTTTTCTTCTTAGAAAATTTTCGAAACTTTTTTTTTTTTTGAAGAAAAGACAATTTAAATCATGTTTTTGAGAACAAAATCAAAAACATTTTGTTTC
>JBBPBP010009779.1:50800395-50819665 GCA_037974735.1 Cicer chorassanicum | reverse complement strand
ACCAAAAGAATTTCAAAATTCTTTTCCGAATAACTAATTCAAAGCGAATTTTAACGAAAATATGTTCAAAATATTAAACTATTTTTTAATCTTATTCAATTAAGTTTTTGTAATATGAATAGTCTTACTCCTAAATCCCAGCAATATACTTTCACTTACGAGAATCTCAAACCTTTTCTTAAAAAAATCAAAGTTGATCCAAGTCTAATTCTATTGAAATAACAAAATATTAGAGAAAAAAAATCAATATATAATTATATTTTTCAAAAAAATTTATTTAAAATAGGGATCTAATGTAATATAGATTTTTGTTTACAATAATAAACCTAATCTAATTTATAATTTAATAAAATAAAATAAATTTAACTCATTTAATTATTAAAATAACTATATTAAAAGAAATTGACATTTGGATTAGTATTGCCTTTTCAATAAACCACCCCCCACCCACAAGTCTTAACCAGCATGGTGGCACCAGCGTTCTGTTTTCTCATTCTTCTTAGAAACATCTCTCCCTCTCCATAGAAAGGAAATATTGAATTAGAAACGAAAGAGTTGGATTTTGAATATTTCTGTTAACGCTAAAACCAATTTCAAGCTTAGGTTAAGCAAATCAATACATTTTAGATGTCGAAATCAGAGAATTCTAACATTGGAGGATTATCAACATCAACATCGACAGCAAAAATTCACCCTTCCAATGATCCCCCAGAACTAGATCCTGACTCTTACGCTCTCGAGAAGTTCAAACTCTACGAAACCAGAGCGGTAACGTTCAATTCATTATTCGAATTCAATTCCATTAATCTAACCTAATATTCATAGATTGATTTTGTTTGTTTGATTGTAAGCGAGCAGAGATTTTACCTAATTGGAAGTGATCGAAACAAGAGATACTTTCGTGTATTGAAAATCGATCGATCAGAGCAGTCTGATCTCAACATCAGTCAAGACCCTGTCTTATATTCTCCCCACGAAATCAAGAGCTTGCTTCAGCGAATTGCTGAAGGTAACAGAGCCACCGGCGGCCTCACTTTCGTCGCCAAAGTTTTTGGAATTGCAGGTTAGTATTATAATTATCTATAATTTTGGATTGATGCTATAGTATTGGAATGAAATTAAATAAGATAACATGTATAAGTAATAGAATGAAATTAAGCAAGATAATTTTTTAGTTTGGTAATTGTAACAGATGATTGATAAGCTAGTTGATAACATATAAGCTTATAGCATGTAGCAGATAAGTTAGTTAAGCAGATGACCTTACAACTTATAGCAAATAAGCTAGATAATAGTAGATGAACTTATAGCTGCTAATGAATAAGCTAGATGATAGCGGCTTAGCTAACAAATTAAATTTGAAGTTTTTGTTAAAATTAATGGTTGAATTAGTGAGAGTAAAAATGAGAGAAGACATAATACATTTTAAGCTATAAGTTCAAAAATCAAAAGCTATTTGAAGTAGCATCTGAACAATCACTTTAAGTTAGTGAAAAAATGCTATAAATCCATGGAAGAATAATTGTTACCAAACAAATCTACTTTGACTGTACGGTCTTATAACTATAAGCTATCCGCTATAAGCAAACAGTTTGACCTTCTGAAACAGAATTTGGTGGGGTCTTGGGTGGGTAAACGCAGTGGTACTCCCACATACCATACAGATAAATACTTTTATCTATAAAAATATAACAATAAAAATCATTCTAATTGATTCTCTCATGTTTCTCTAGGCTGCATCAAGTTTCTTGAGTCTTACTATTTGATTCTCGTAACTAAGCGCAGACAAATTGGTTCTATATGTGGGCATGCAATCTATAGCATCAAGGAGAGCCAATTGATAACAATTCCTCATGTTTCAATTCAATCTGATTTAGCTCACTCTAAAACTGAGCTAAGGTAATCTGACTGCATCTCACAATTGCAATCAAAATTTGTTCATCTATATGAATTGAACTTCGAAACAACTTAACATTGCCTACTCTCACTGCAGATACAAAAAGCTTTTGTCCAGTGTTGATTTGACCAAGGATTTCTTCTTTAGTTACACCTACCCTATAATGCAAAGTTTGCAAAAGAACGTCGTCTCTGATCAAGAAGGAGAAATGCCCTACGATAATATATTTGTCTGGAACGCTTATTTGACACAAGCTATCAGATCAAGGTGCAATAACACCATTTGGACTATAGCTCTGGTTCATGGTCATTTTAGGCAGGTATGTTGCTTCCTTTCTGCAGTCTGTCATTGATGATGGTTTGCTATTTGTCAAATGTAATATTATATACTCTTGATTGAACATGCATTTATTTGTTAAATTTAGTTAATCCATTCCATACAGGGCATTTAATTGATATGAACTGTTATGCCTCAAATGCGCTATTTGATTGTGATACATATTGGCCCGAAGGTTAAACAAAGAACATAGAAATAGATGCTGTTCCATAGTGTTAGAGAATATGAAAATATCTTATAGTATCTTTGATTATCTCATTGGATTAGATTTAGTTTCTCATCTTCGAGTATCTTAGACTATCTCTGAGTATTAGTTCCATATTTCTTAACTAACGGAAACCAGGCCTTTAAGGTTACCACAGACATGTATGAAGACTTACTTCATTGCCTATTTTTCCCTTGTAATTACTTGATTTTACTGTCCTGATATTCAGCTTTACTATCCAGAGCCTTTGTCATTATAACCAATTTAGGATTTATAAAATGGCAGATTCGCCTATCAATCTTTGGGAGGGACTTCAGTGTTTCCTTGATTTCTCGACGCTCTAGACATTTTGCAGGGACACGGTATGTTCATGTTTTGATATTTTATTTAATTCTATGCAATTGATTCAGATGTCATGAAGTCATTGTGATAATTTAAGTTAGATAAATATTTAAGTTTTCATGATTAGGTTTAAACTTCTTCCTTAGTGTTCTGCTGAATTTGTAGCCCCCCCCCCCCCCCCCCCCCCCCTTCCCCCACACACACACACACACACACATATATATATATCACTTAAGACTTCTCCCCCCTCACTGATTGAAGGTTAGTGGAACCATCTGGTACACTGAAAGTTTTTCAATGGAGTTTGTGTGACTACTCAACTGGTAATATTAGTGTTTGATTAGCTGGATGATAGTTATAGATCCATCGGAAATGAAAAATACTGCTTAGTGACCTTGTTGAATTGTAAAATAAGCTGCATCTGTGTTTTATTGGAACAGAAGGATATTTTAGTGTTTCAGTGTAGTGCAGGTTTAGGGTAACCTTGTAAGTCTTAGTCCTATCCTGCATTTTCTCTACAATACGTTTGGTGGTAGAGTGCAAGGCACAGTACATTGTCAATCCTATAATCTATTTATTTATTGTCAAGATGCCAAAGCTGAAATAATATTATTTGTTTAGAGAACTTCCTTTGCATGCATATTAGTTGCCAAATTCAACATCATAATAATCATTCAGTCGAGTCAACTATATGGATCATTCAATACAATTAGGTTCTAATTTAAAACCAACTTTTAGATAAATACAATATCTAACCACTATATTGCAAAGCCTGAAGCTTGGCATACTCAGCTGTAAATGAAGTTGAATTGCATCCAAAATATAGTTGAATCTTTACCATAATTGTCAAACCCAATTATAATGGTCACGACCTCTATTTTCTATTTTACATTGCCTCAAGAATAAAGCTACTAGTAGTACACAAATTTGTCTAGAAACCTAGTAATTACGGGTTGCCTAAAGGATAAACCTAGTAATTTAATTGAAAATTTGGGGAACAGTTCCTCCGAATACGAAATACAGCTCTTCAAGGGTCTGTTCCTTTCCGCCCTAACTCTCTCAAATGACTAGAATGGTTATCAATAGGTACCTTACAATAAATGCGGGTTGTATCCTGATCCAAAACAAAAATGAACACAATCAATACAAATTGCAGTGCGTAACTATCTTGAACCTGAATCACAACATGAATCCTGAATCCTGATTCATTTTAATTAATCATCACATCAAGTCATCAATCATAGCTTACCCCTGAACTTTGTGTAGCCAACCACTTTTTTGTCATTTTGATTTATGACTTGAATCTTGCATTATTTTAGAGTCATATATTATATTTCAGCTTATGTTTTTTGTATATGTCACTTGTTTTTACTTACAAGGCCATATTTTTATTGATTTATTTTCTAGGGATTCAAAGATTTGATTATTTGGACAATAGATATTTTGATTCAAGATTTGAATCTTTATTCGTAATCTTTACTATTGCTTGGGAGCAACACGATCATATTCTAGTTTTAGAGTGTTGTTGTTCTTACTGCAGGTTATTTAATAAATGAGATGCTATCCTTTTATTTGGATGATTGGGTTCCTCATTCTCTTTGTCCTATACATACCCTTTATATGTTGTTTTCCCTCCTTTCGTAGAGGTTTAATTATTATGGCATATCAAGTTAGTTGCTGTCGAAGTATTACTCACTATTTCATTTTAATTGTTCTCAAGTGTTCTACTAGGTAGACATTTTACAATGGTTGCAGAAATGAATTTTTGTCTCTGTGGTCTTTCATCTAGATTAGGGGAAACGCTAACAATAGTTGATTATGCACCCTTGGTCAAACATTTATTCTTTGTTGCTTGTTTTTTTTCTTCGTATTTAGCATTTTTATGTTATTTGAATTGGAAGATGTAGCAGTACTGAAATATGAAATATTCTTTGTTGTCATGAATTATCAGTATTTTGTAAAGATATTTGATTTACACAAAGTGTCTATCTGGTGGCTATAATAAAAATGGTTGGATTAATTTCTTCATCATGAATTATTTTTGCAGTTACCTGAAAAGGGGAGTGAATGATCGGGGGAGGGTTGCTAATGATGTTGAGACTGAGCAGATTGTCCTCGATGAAGAAACTGGCTCCTGCAAGGGCAAAATGAGTTCTGTTGTGCAAATGCGTGGATCAATACCGCTGTTCTGGTCACAAGAAGCATCAAGATTTAGCCCTAAGCCTGACATAATCTGTAAGAATACAGATGGGATCAATATTTATCCTGTTAATTGTTAAATTCTATGCTGTTATAACACTTTTTTTTTGATATTTTTTCTCCCCCCGTTTTGATTTCCAGTGCAGAGGTATGATCCAACATACCAAGCAACAAAATTTCATTTTGAAGACCTTGCTAAGAGATATGGAAATCCCATTATTGTTCTTAATTTGATTAAGGTAATTCCCAATAAAAAATAACAATTAAGAAGTTCACAAATATCAAGTTACTTGTTAATTTCTTTGGAGAAAGACCTAATATTTGTCTGTATCCTGGTTCTTGAAGAGAAAAGTAGCCCTTATAAGAATTTTCCAATTCTCGTTCCTTCAATTAGCTTTTGGGTTTGTTTTAGACTGAATCCAAATTCTGAGATGGAATCACAACCTAACCTAGATTTGTTATTAGTTCACTCATAGATATCCAAACTTTACGCATCAAAAGTCCTATCTTGGGTGTGTAGGGAGTGTGTTGAGATTCTACCTTAACTTGAGATATAAACAAAGTAATCCTTGTAAAACTTCGGCAATTATCACTCATTAACTAGTTTTTGTGTGAGTTAGGCTTAACCCAAATTTTAAGAATAATGATGTGGTCATACATTTTTGAAATATTCTAACAACTCTTTTCTTAAGGGAGATTCATCATCTTTGAAACTTCCTATTTTTTTCTTTTCGCATTGATGTATTTCTTCATTTAAATTTTGTTTTCTATATTTTTGTGGCTGATTTAAATGATAAAATGCAGACAGTTGAGAAAAGGCCTCGAGAAATGATGCTGAGGCGTGAATTTGCAAATGCTGTTGGATATCTGAACCAAATTTTCCCAGTAGAGAACCATCTTAGATTTATTCACTGGGACTTTCACAAGTTTGCAAAAAGGTGAGGATATTAATCTTTACCATTTTGTCTTTTGGTAGGGGTCTCTTTGTTTATTCCTGCAGTTCTATTTTAAATCTGACTATTCCCTACTCTGCTCTTCTTTTTTCAAAGCAAGTCTGCAAATGTTTTGGCAGTTTTAGGAGGTGTAGCAAGTGAAGCACTTGATTTAACAAGTTTTTACTTTAGTGGCAAACCCAATATCATAAAGAGGGCAAACAAGAGTAATCGAACGAGCACAGGAAGGTAGGATCTATTGTTCAAATTGTAATCTATTATCCAATACAGTTTTTTCTTGTGTTTCATTTATGTTTTAGTTGAATCATAACTTCAATACAAAAAGTTAAAAACACTGACGAATTTTTCCCCATTGTTGTCTACATAGATTACACAATGCCATGATGTCTTAACATGAATTAGGTCTAATGGCATCCCATTTAAATCTAAATGCTTCTAAGTGGCTTGACCATTTCTTTTCCTTTTCTCTACCTCATTCTCCATCTTATCCACTCTCTTTACCGGTGCTTCTACGGATATTTTTCATGCTTGACCAAACCTGCTAAGGTGTAAGGTAGATTAGAAGGTGGTAACCCAGTGCTCTCTAAATCTTTCATTCTCAATTCTATGTTGTCTTGTGTGGTTCTCTCTCTCTCACATCGGTCGGTTTGTTGCACTCACAGATTTTTAAGTTCTGATTCCAACTGTTTGAAGAAGAAGTGGGAAAGATTGCAAGGTTTATTGCCGTAAAAACGTTGAAGGTATTGTGGGGTGCTTCAAATAGATACATGGATTTGAATTTGGAAAGATAGAGCGGGTCTACAACTGGCAAGTAGAGAAAGGGAGAGAAAAGCACCCCACCAACGAAGTGGCAACTCTCTAGCTGAGAAGAGATTTTTTTTTCCGGTAATTTAAATCCCTAGTAGTAGCTGAAGTGCAATTTTTGATAGTCACAAGGAATGTGGGAATTTCGTGACTTGGAAGAGTAAGAAACAATTTTGGAGGATTTGAATATGGTGTAGGTTAAGGCATTGACACTAGGGATATGCGAGTTACTATGGTTGAAAATCATTTTGGAGGATTTGAAGATGAAGTGAAATGAACCAATAAAACTCTTTTGTGATAATAAATCTGCTATTAGCATAACACATAATCCAGTGCAACATGACATAACCAAACATATTGAAGACGTCAAACATTTCATCAAAGAAAAACTCGATACGGCCTAAATTGCACTCCATATGTCTCCTACCAAGGCAACCTTGCAGATCTTCTAACTAAAGGGCCAAACAACAACAATTTTTAAAGAATTGTATCCAAGTTGGGAATGGAGAACACCTATTGATCAGCTTGAGGGGGAGTGTCAAAATCTATTTTTGTTTTATTATTAAAAATACCCCTCAAGTATAGGGATTCAGTTGTATAGGAGTACTAGTAGGGATTTAGTTATATATGAGTACTAATAGGGATTTGGTTTTATAGTAATCTAGTATATATATATATATCTGATGTATTGTTAACATATTTCAATTCAATAAGATATATTTTTACCCTAATTCTTGAGAATTTAGATTCAAACGACATCATTTGATCCATATACCTGACTATGTGTAGTGGGATAAGGCATGTCGGTAGTTTGTCAAATGGGATGTTAAGTATGGGAGGTTCTTATTTTACAAAACCTTATTGAAGTTTTGTTGTGTGTAAAAGAGCAAAATATTGCTTAAGAGAAAATAATTTCTATTTATATTTCAATTTCTCCTTATACAGGGATGCTTCACTCAGAGATCTGACAGCTAGTTCTGGGGATCTTGCAAGGATTGGGAACATTAGTGAAATGCTTAATTCTATGGCTATTCGAGACAGAGAGGATATGAACCATCAGCACAAAATAAATTATTTTAATAGTGAGGCACCTCATTTTCAGAGTGGAGTTCTCCGTACCAACTGCATTGACTGCTTGGACCGTACAAATGTCGCCCAGTATGCTTATGGCCTTCAAGCTTTAGGACGCCAGCTCCATGCAATGGGTTTGACGGATGTGCCAAAAGTGGATCCTGACAGTAGTATTGCGGCAGCTCTAATGGATATGTATCAAAGTATGGGAGATGCTCTTGCCCAGCAGTATGGTGGTTCTGCAGCTCATAATACTGTATGGCATATTTTACATGATTCTAAATTTGCGTAATCTGCTGGATAATTATATAATATACTTATTTGCATTTCATTTTTGCTGCTGGTATAATAGATGTATTTTTTATGAATTACAGGTGTTTCCAGAGAGGCAGGGAAAGTGGAAAGCAACAACACAATCAAGAGAATTTTTAAAATCCATAAAACGTTATTATAGCAATGCTTATACAGATGGTGAAAAACAAGACGCAATAAACTTGTATTTTTCCTTCCACCTATTTTATCTTTCCTTTCCTAAATGGAATTTATATCTCATCTTTATGAAGATTTGATACTGTTAGGTTTCGGATGTTTAAATACTGTCTCTTTTTTAATTTTTTTGTCTTGAATAATGGTCTGAAATACTGATGACATTGTACCATTTCCAGATTTTTAGGTTACTTCCAACCACAGGAAGGAAAACCTGCTCTATGGGAGCTTGATTCAGATTATTATCTCCATGTATCCGGGATTGGAGATGATCTTATTTCTGAGAAGTTGTGAGGCCTCCTTGTTACTTAATGACTTGTGCTGTGTCTATTTCCTTTCTTATATTTTCTGTTTTATATGATTTAGTTTCCTTAGATAGAGTAGATTCATAATTGTGATTTTTCTCAATCCCAAGTGCAGGCAGGGATTCATAACTGATTTGTTTCAATCCCCAAGTGCGGGGATTCCCTTATATATACAGCACTACAGTTCATATCCCAAGTGTGGTATCATCAAATACTCAAATACGAGAAATTCATTTGTTTCATGTTGGTATCAGAGAACAAGGTTTTGATCCAGCAAAGCTGTAACCCTAAATCCTCTGGTTAGCGCATATCTTGGTCTACAGCCCATAGTTGATTAAGATAGTCTTGTTTGTCAGCTCACAAGACCTAGAATGATCTATTCTCCAAGCAACAATGTTGGCTGTTCTCGGAAACTTTTAACAGGAGAAAACCATCCCATCAAATTCACCCCTCAGATTTGTTCTTCCTTGTAGAACCCCTCTCGGATGGAGCTTTCAGGATCTTACAGACGCGATTCTTCTCCACAGATTCGGAGATGTATCTGATTGGCAGCATCTCACCTAAAATTCCTATCCATGCTCTACTTGGACCTTTCCTCATTTTTATGTTTCAATATCAAGTTGGATGTTCTTCTTTGCAAACAACCTTTAGGGTCACTATTTTGGCTTTCATTTGCACTGCTTTGGTCCAGTTTGCTGTATTTCTTTTTATTTGGTTTTGCCTAATTTGTCAGAGCCTGTGGTTTTTATTTTTTTTCTCACGACTAAGTATATGCCATATAAGGAGATCTTCAACTTAAAGATGCCCAGCAAGCCAAAACATACTATTACCCACATTGATAATTTTTGTTCTTTCTCTTACTACGGACTTTGGATCTGATATTTTGGGTTCTAATACTTTTGATCGCATTGCTAGTAATCCTTATCTTTTTTTTCTTTTCGAAATGGTCGTATGCTAAAACACCACATCCTATCACTCCTACCAAATTGTTCAAGTCCAATATTTAATTAGCGGATCAAACATTGAGATTTATTGTTATTTCATATGGGAAAAAACTGTTATCAAGTGTTCCTCAGTTTTTTATAATGATCAACTAGCAAACATCTTCACCTAGTTCTTGTGAGGTTCTAGGATAGCATATATATATATGTTACAAACTAGATGCAAATGACATATATGCTCTAACTTATGAAGATGATTTTGTTGATTTCTTTCCTTGTTTGTTCTTTATGTGATATAGTTTCCTTAGATAGAGTAGATTCATAGGTCTGATTGTTGTCAATCCCCATGTTTTGAGATTCCCTTTTTTATGCACAGCTTGTTTGTGTGTATTATCATCAAATTATCACAATTTTTATTATTTTCAAGTAAGTATTATTAGACCTGTGCAGCCATGGAATGTCTTACATGCATATTCTTGTAACTTGAATCTAAGGCCCAATTATAATTAGGAGAAGGCATTTGTAATGGGTGTGTGAAGTGAGTATGTGGAAGCAAAAGTTAATTGCAGACTTGCAGTAAGAGAAAGTGAATCTTATAATGGTAAAAGTTTCTGTTCTTGGCGGGGAGCATTTGATCTTCTTACCCTGTATTTCATTTGTACTTCCAAAAAAACTCCCTTCTGTTGGATAGGAATTATATCTATCAAATTCCATCCCTAATGCTTCTATAATGTGTTACATTTTGTTGAAGAATCAAGAGAAATATATTTGATTCTCTTTTATTTTATATTATTATGTTTATTTTAATTTTATGATTCTGTCATTATTACTCAGTGTTACTATTGTAATTTCTTTTTCTATATAAACAGCTTAAGGCTGTAGTAATAAAATATGAAAGTATTATATTATTTTGTCTTTTACTTTCTTCATGGTATCAAGAGCTCTGGTTAGGGTTCTGTAAAGAACCCATCAGGGTTTGGCGCTCCAACCAACTGAGCTATGGCACAAAATACCCCATGGAAGGCAGCCCTTATGGGTAGCAGCGGCAGCAGCGACGATGGTTTGGGTAAAAAATCAGAAGTAGTCAACAACGCCGACAGTATTGGTTTAGGCAGCGGCCCAGGGGGCAATAATGGTTTATCTAACAATGGTTTTTCCAACTTTTTTGGCCATGAGGGAACTTCTAATGTCCTCAAGGTTGAAATTAAAAAACTCAATGGAAAAAATTATGTTGAATGGTCCCAAACCACAAGATTGATACTAGACGGTAAGGGAAAATATGGTTTCCTAACAGGAGAGGTGCAAATGGCTGCCACTACTGATCCGAATTACATGTTTTGGAAATCTGAGAACTCTGTTATTATCGCTTGGCGGCTTAGTAATATGGAATCAATGATAAGAAAACCTTTTATGTTTTTGCCTACTGCAAAGGAAGTTTGGGAGGCAGTCAAAGAAACATATTCTGACATTCATAATTCTTCTCAAATTTTCGATCTCAAATCACGATTGTGGCATGCCAAACAAGGAGATAAAGATGTCACTACCTATTATAATGAGTTGATGACACTTTGGCAAGAATTGGATCTCTGCTATGATGATCATTGGAAGTGCTGTGAGGACAGTGTTTTGTTTCTTAAGAGACAGGAGAACGACCGAGTATTCATGTTCTTGGTTGGGCTTAATAAGCGGCTCGATGAAGTCTGAGGCAGAATATTGGGAAAGATTCCATTGCCATCACTTCGGGAAGCGTTCTTAGAAGTTAGAAGAGAAGAGGCGAGACAAGGTGTTATGATGGGTAAGACACCTTCTGTTGGTGAGGTTGAAAGCTCTGCCCTAGTCACTAAGAATGAAGACGGGAAGAGAGATGGCAAGAAACCATGGTGCGAACATTGCAAACGTCTAGGGCACACACGTGATACATGTTGGAAGCTCCATGGAAAACCTCTAAATTGGAAGAAAAAAGAAGGAAACGAAGGTCATGCCCTCCAAGCTGGTACCTCTAATCAAGAGAAGCAGTCCCCTTCAAGCCCATCTCCTTTCACCAAGGAACAATTAGATAAATTGTACAAACTCCTTGAGTCTCAAACTCCTTCTTGCTCTATAGCTCAGAGAGGTAATTTTCCAAATACTGCTCTACTGGGGAGTCGAGTCTATTTTCTTGTTATAGTCCTTGTGCAGGTAACCACAAAATTAAAATTGCAGATGGCTCTCTTTCAGCCATTGCAGGGAAAGGTTCTGTTATTCTGTCACCTGTGTTAACCTTAAAAGATGTCTTACATGTTCCTAATTTATCATGTAATCTGTTATCCATTACTAAATTAACAAAGGATATAAATTGTCAAGCTAACTTCTTTCATTCTCATTGCACTTTTAAGGATTTGAGCACGGGGAAGATGATTGGCAATGCTAAGGAGAGTGGAGGACTCTATTATCTTGACAATGGACTCGACTTCAAAGACACACAAAAAACAAGTACTTGCTTTGAATCTATTTTTGTCTCTTCTAATAATGATGATATTATGTTATGGCATATACGGTTAGGACATCCTAGTTTTCCGTATTTGAAACATTTGTTTCCTAAATTATTTTCTAAGAAGGATCCGTCTTTATTTCATTGTGAAACTTGTGAACTTGCTAAACATCACCGTTCTTCTTTTTCTACACAACCATATAAACCATCAAAACCGTTTGCAGTTATTCATAGTGATGTTTGGGGTCCTAATAGAATAAACACCTTTTCTAATAAAAAATAGTTTATAACTTTTATTGATGATCATACTAGAATTTGTTGGGTTTATCTATTAAAAGAAAAATCTGAAGTTGGACAGGTTGTCAAAATATTTTTTACAATGGTGCATACTCAATACCAAACAAATATTCAAGTCTTCAGAAGTGACAATGGTAAAGAATATTTTAATACACTTTTGTCCGATTTTTTTCTTGCAAATGGGGTTGTTTATCAAAGTTCTTGTGTTAATACACCCCAACAAAATGGAATTGCAAAGAGAAAGAATAGGCATCTTCTTGAGGTTGCTAGAGCTTTACTATTTGCAAATCACGTTCCAAAATATTTGTGGGGTGAAGCTGTTTTAACTGCAACATATTTAATTAATCGAATGCCATCTAAAGTTTTAGATTTTCATACCCCTCTTGATGTTTTTCGAAATTATTTTCCTTTGACTATTGTCTCTGCTGATTTGCCATTAAAAGTTTTTGGTTGCACTGCTTTTGTTCATGAACATAAACACCTTGACAAACTCGAGCCACGAGCAATAAAATGTGTGTTTACCGGTTACTCTCCAACTCAAAAGGGGTATCGGTGTTTTGAACCAAAATCAAAAAGAATTTTTGTAACCATGGATGTTACTTTTGTTGAAAATCAACCATTTTTTACTGACATTCATCTTCAGGGGAGAAATTTTAAGGGAGATTCATCTTTTACGTTTGAAAACATAATTACTTTAAGTGATATAGTGTCGTCACAAAATTCTGAGACTTATATAGATGCACCAAAAGAAAATGCCCAAGAATCCATATTGAAACTCAATCCACTTATGAGTGAGGTTTCGACATATTCGGGGGCGAGAATTTCAAATCAAAATCACAATGATCAAAATCACAATAATGAAGGACCACCTGAAATGTCACAACATAATGACTCAGATAAAGAGACACAAAGCAGGTTTACTACAATTGACCCTACTTGGAAGGGAAATGTCTTTGAAAGAAGAAACCATAAACAGAGAAATGAAGGACCCATTCTCCGACCCTTCCAAGATTCCGAACCAATAGATAATCCAACACATTATCTTGATACAGGTAAGTCTTCTTCTGTTCTTAAAAGTCATGTCGAGTATCCTGATATAGATCTTCCTATTGCAATTAGAAAACCAGTTAGATCATGCACTAAATATCCTTTGTCTAATTATGTGTCATACTCAAAATTGTCTTCTTCATTTGCTGTATTTACCTCTAAGTTGTTTGCTGTAGAAATTCCAAAAAATATACAGGAGGCTCTAAAAATTCCAAAGTGGAAGGAAGCTGTTCTTGAGGAGATGAGAGCTCTTGAGAAGAATCAAACTTGGAGAGTCATGACGTTACCTACAGGAAAGAATACTGTTGGTTGTAAATGGGTATTTACTGTAAAATATAATTCTGACAACACAGTTGAAAGATACAAGGCACGCTTGGTTGCTAAAGGGTTTACTAAGACATATGGCATTGATTACTCAGAGACTTTTGCTCCCGTTGCCAAATTAAACACTATTAGAGTTCTCTTGTCCTTGGCAGTGAATTTAGATTGATCTCTTAACCAACTTGATGTAAAGAATGCTTTTCTGAATGGTGATTTGGAGGAGGAAGTATACATGGATAGTCCACCTGGCTTTGAAGATAAATTTGGTTCAAATGTGTGCAAACTACAAAAATCCCTTTATGGTCTCAAGCAATCCCCAAGGGCTTGGTTTGAAAAATTCACTCGGGCGGTCAAAAAGCAAGGATATATGCAGGGACAATCAGACCATACTCTGTTCATGAAGTTCTCTAATGTTGGTAAAATTGCAATTCTAATTGTATATGTAGATGATATTATTCTCACAGGAGATGACATTGTCGAGATGGAAAGATTGAAGAAAAATTTGGCACAAGAATTTGAGATCAAAGATTTAGGCGCGCTTAAATATTTTCTTGGTATAGAAGTTGCTCGCTCAAAGAAGAGAATTGTTGTTTCTCAAAGAAAATACATCCTAGATCTCTTGGAAGAAACTGGGATGAGTGGGTGTAAACTAGCAGATACTCCTATGGAATTAAATGCTAAACTTTGGGAGAAAGGCAGTGTTCCTGTTGAGATTGGAAGATACCAGAGGTTAGTCGGCAAACTTATTTATCTAGCCCACACTAGACCTGACATCGCTTTCTCCGTGAGTGTTGTAAGCCAATTCATGCATTCTCCCTATGAAGAACACTTGGAGGCAGTTTATTGGATCTTAAGGTACTTGAAATCCAATCCTGGAAAGGGTTTGTACTTCAAGAAAACTAATGACAAAGAAGTCTCTATATTTACAGATGTTGATTGGGCAGGATCAATCACTGATAGAAAATCCACCACTGGATATTGTGCCTATGTTTGGGGAAATTTAGTTATTTGGAGAAGTAAGAAACAAGGGGTTGTTGCTCGAAGCAGTGCAAAAGCTGAATTCAGAGCAATAGCTCAAGGAATCTGTGAACTTTTATGGATTCGTAAACTCTTGGACGAATTGAAAATGAAAGTTGACTCACCCTTAAAATTGTTCTGTGATAGCAAAGTAGCAATAAGTATAGCTCACAACCCTGTACAACATGATAGAACCAAGCACATTGAGATTGACCGCCATTTCATAAAAGAAAAAATTGATGCTGGAATTATATGTCTGCCATTTGTGACTTCCAATCAGCAAACTGCTGATATCTTGACAAAAAGTTTGGCAAGACCCAATTTTGAGCGACTTATAGCCAAGTTGGGCATGACAGATATCTATGCACCAACTTGAGGGGGGGTGTTGAAAAATCAAGAGAAATATATTTGATTCTCTTTTATTGTATATTATTATGTTTATTTTAATTTTATGATTCTGTCATTATTACTCAGTATTACTATTGTAATTTTTTTCCTATATAAACAGTTTAAGGCTGTAGTAATAAAATATGAAAGTATTATATTATTTTGTCTTTTACTTTCTTCACATTTTATCTTGCTAATCACATCCTTTATATATGTTGTTTATTTACCATTTCGATCTTAAATATCTTTTTAAATTTTGCAGTTCTGAACTCAATCTTAAGCCCTCCTCTGGGAGAGATGGAACGGTCTTCACCCCCGTACCAGCTTGCAGAGATGATTTCTCACGCATAAAGCTGACATCATTTGACAAGTTAATTGAAAAGACCTGTAGTACAATTAAAAATGTAAGACTTTCATGTGAACCTGATCAGAAGCCTGGTGGTGTTTCTGGAAACAGTGGGGTGGCACCTGATGCAGCGTAATATCTCTTATTCTTTGTGGCTGTATTTAATTCTGTTAACACACCTTGAAACAGATTTTTCTGAGGGAGCGGTGAGAAAAACAGAGGAAGGAAAGGAAAAATAATGTGTTGCTAGTGTTTATTGAATTAAAAATAACCTATGAGAAAACTTGCTATCTAAAGGTTTCCCCTTCACAAAGTGTTTCCTCTTTCATAGTTTCATAATACAGCTTATGCTTAGTGCTCAAATCTAAATTTATGAACGCCGTCCTTCTACCTCGCTCCTGTTATTTAAACCCCTGTACTGAATTACCCGTCCTTTTATAGATTCATATTGTAAATAACTGAAACTGATATCCAACTGTCTAACTAACTCACGCCCTCCTCCCATTTATCTTTACCATCAACTTCCCATTTTTATATTTTTATTTATCTGATTATAGGGTGCTGTCCTTTTCTCTTTATTCCTGTAGTTCTGCTTTTAGTTGGTTTATGATGACAATAGTTGATGTTGTCCCTTCGTTATTGCTTTTTAAACTTGCATTAATGAGTTGTATTTGGTTCCAGTTATTGTTAGTTAAAATAAATGTATTGGTCAGCACAATGTATTGTCATACGCTTTCTTTTCTGTTCCTTCAACTTATTTTTTCTATCAATGCTTGGGATTCTTATTATGCACCATATTTTTCTTTTACTACTTTTTTTAATCGAAGTTCATATGCAAATTCATCACATGAAATTTTATTACTTTGTGATTATCTTTCAACATTATATTATAATAATCACGAGAAACTTACAATGTTTTTGGTTAAGATTTTAACTCATGAAAATGGCAAAAGGTTGGATACACTCCACATCATTCATAGGAAGTTTATTCTTCCTTTTACTCAACTCCAATTGACATTGAACATAATCTAATAAAAAGGAGTTAATCATTAGTTTGATAAAATCAGTATATACACCCTTCATTTCTATATGTGTAAGTCCCTTACTTAAACTTTAGTCATAATATCAGTTTCCCCTTCCCTCCCAACCATATGTGTATTCTAATTTTAGGGGGGAAATAGTAAGTGGAGTGTTTGGCTGTGAGATGCAAAAATATTCTGCTCTCTTGGTATCTTAAGGTAATTTTTGTTGATTCGCTGATCTTCGGCTGTTTTTATCCAGTGAGATACAGCTCAGAAGCCCAAATTGGCTTTTTGGCCAGAGAAAGTATGAAGAAGGTTCCTCTGCTGCAAAAGTTGCTTCCAGTGAAACTAACATTGAGGGATCTCATGCTAATGACTTTTGTAACTTGAATTGGCTTTCCTCTGACAATGATATGAATGAAGAGGATGTTTTTCAAAGGTATGTATCTAGAGCATGCATTATCCTTGCAAGGCTTTGATGCATCGTCTTATATCATTTGATGTTTGTCCCATTTGTCATTTTTCCTACATTTGGCCTAAGGTAACATAGCTGTTAATACTATTGATAGTAATATGGCCTGAATAATTGTTATAAGTGGTGAGCATCTATCCAGTTATAAGTCGGTTTGGTGGGGTTGAGTAAGATTTAAAACCTAAATTCTAAGACGATTTCAGAGACTATCCTAAATCCGTTGGGTACCCGTAGGTGTTTAGTCTTGCAAACTTCACACTCTAATGTCCAGTCCTATGGGTGATTGATGTGTCGAATGAGTCCCACATTAGATTCTGATATAGCCTGAATGGTGTTTATAAGTTGTGTGCATCTCTCACCTTACAAACCGGTTTTGTAGAGTTGAGTAAGACTTGAACCTAGATTCCAAAAATGACTTTATATAGACAACTTTGTTAATTCTTTACAATTAGCAATAACCTATGAAGTTTCCTTTAAAAGTTGATAAGTTCATTTCGAGGATGTACTATCAGAAAATCCCAGAAAACCAAAGTTGTGTTAGTAAATACTGCTACTGCTGTTCTTTGATTGGCTAATAATCACCTGCTCTTTTCCCTTTTGGTGCCTTTAGTTAGTAGCATTTTGCAGATGATGCTTTTGTTATATCCTTAATTTTTTAGGTACCTGACAATGACCTCAGCAAACGAGGCCAACGGTTGGTATGGAGGAACCCTCCTTGGTGATCAAGATGAGAGCAGTGATATATATAAACATTATGCTGAGTTATGTCAGGTATGTTTTTTCACATAAATAATAAGAATCAAACATTATTAGTTACTATTCTATAATCATAGCTTGCCTCAAAGAGAGGATTGTACCTCCTTAGTTTAACCCTGTTAAATACGAAGAGTATTGAGAGACATGTTGAATAACCCGTGTGTTTCAACTACACAACAGTGTTCTTTATATAGACAAAACATAATGACAGGAATACAAATAGACAGTAATACTAACAGGTCAGAATACTTACAACCCATCTAATCTAATTATTTACATTCTAACATAATATTTTAACAAACCCTTTAACTACCTGCTGGGTTAGTTGGTGTTATTTTTCATTTATTAATTTGGTGAAAGTCAAAGTGCTGGGTTAAAATAAAAGTATACTCTGCATACTAAGACCTATATTTTAGCATCCACTAGGAAAGGAGTTTATTCTTAACAAATACTCTACATCATCGGGATTAGTCCTACGCCTACCCGCTGTGGAGATACCTGAATCCATTGCAAGATCAAAAAGAAAATAGCCATTGTCTAACTGGTGAAGCTTTTAGGTGAAGTTATTATATGTTGCATATACCCAAGAAAGGTATTTTAAGATATTTTTAGTTTATTTAAAATAAATTTCTATGCTGCATAGATACCCTAAATCCTCATGTTCTGTTTGTTTATCCAAACATGCAAGAACTGGATGACATCAAGCAGATAACAGAACCGGATGTTTTGTGTTGTGTTATTGCAACTTATGCTATCAAAGTGCAGTTTTTAGTATTTTTCCCACATTGTCTTCTACTTATGCAGGGACCTGCATTTGAACTTTTCCAAAATGATCACGAGAGAGAGCAACATTATGCGGATGCCCTGAGCATGAGTTCATTTGAAATTCTTAATGATGTCGCTGTTGGAGCAGAGATGGAAGCAGCTCTAAAGGAGTATGACCAAGTTGGGGCTGACCTTGGGATCATTCCCTCATCTTGTAAATTCTTTGCTGACGATCCAAGTTGGTTAACAAGGTGGTTAATTGGGGAAGAAAAAGTACCCAGGATAATATAAGTTTTTGGCATGTATTTGGAATGCTTGATTTTTGTACAATATTTCAACTCGTGTTTAGTCTCTTATTATCAGTTTTTAGTTAATGTCAGTTTTATTATCAATTTCAATTCTTCATTATTAAATTGTCACTTTAAGGTACCAAATATGGGGGTATCTTAGTTTCTGCTTTTGGTGCCTAAGAATGTGACTTAGAGTCCAATTCTGTGTATGTGATAAACAGGGATGGTATAGCAGTGAATCCTATAAGGTTGAAGCGGTGTTGCTGTGAGTGAGATGAGGAGTTTTCTCGGCATGGCTCGTTACTTAAGGAGGTTAATTGAGCATTTATCGACTATTTTGTTAACTATAATGTAACTAGAATATGACCGTAGGTTTAATTTTAAATTTTTTATAAGGTGATATATATATATATATATATATATATATATATATATATATATATATATATATATAATATTAATCTTGTAAATTTTTAAAATTATAAAAAAATGCGATAAAAGATATTGTAGAATATATAATTAAATGAGTATTTTTACTCTT
>JBBPBP010009779.1:50760770-50796369 GCA_037974735.1 Cicer chorassanicum | reverse complement strand
TCAAAAAATACATAAATTTTTCTCTAAGTCCATATCAGGAATGGTATAATAAAAAAAAATAGAAAAACAAAATGTTTCCTAATTCTAAATTATATCTCTCTTTTTGATTTTAAATATTAATTTTGGACTAATTTGTAGATATTATACGATTTTGTCCTTAGAAAAAATGTGTTGGGTTGTAAAAAAATAAATAAATTTACTACTTGAAAAAAGTTAAAAATATACATAACAATATCAATATTTTAGAAAATATATAAATTTTTCTCTAAGTCCATATCAGTATTGGTATAAGAAGAAAAAATAGAAAAACAAATTGTTGGTCTAATTCTAAATTATATCTCTCTATTTGGAGGACCAATAAGTGTCAAATAATTGATATTTGTTGTATTGTAATTGGTCACTTTTGACACATTAATACTTTCACAAAATATAGGGAAAAGGTACTTAGAAAGTGAATAGGAAAACTGTCTAGGAAGATGTACACGTCAGCTTTTTAGCTGAGGTGACAAATGTTCGCAAACGTAGAGAAATAGGATGAGGTGACAGTGGAGTCTCTTTTATATATATATAATAAATGTGTATACAAGAAAAATGAATTTGTTTGTCTAGTCAGACAAGTGTGATTGAGGAGCGTATATGCTTTTCTTCTACTTCCACTACTATTACAACTACTATGTTTTTCTTCTTTTTCTACCACTATTTCAATTAAACATTGTTCAATTTTCATCTCTACACTCTTTCTCATGCTTAACCACTTCTGCAATATAGCTTTGTTGTTTTAGATAATCCCTAGTTCTCTTAAAATGAATCTCTTTATTCTTGCATCAGACATGAAAGTCTTCATTACGCATCATGGTATTCTCGAGGGCTTTGAGCTAAGCTCCCTTCCTCTTCCCTCAACCACTTCTCTAATATACTACTCTTATTGCAAGTGCTTCACAATTGTCTTAATTGTCTTAATGTGAGCCTATGCGATATTGCATGAGACTTGTAACTCTTCAATTTTCATTTAGGTAGCCTAAAAGTTAAGGAATCTTCTATGTTGGAGGCTCTCGCACAAGATCCTTCATATCGTGTTTGAGGATATGACCTTCAAATGATATATGTCTTTTAAACCTTAAATATAATATTCATTTTGAATATCTTAAAATATCTTAAAAGAATATCTTAAAATAATATTCATTAAGTAACAATCAATAAGAGTACATAAAAGAATATCTTAAAATATTTTGAAAAACACAGTTTTTCAAAATTTTGACAGTGCAAATAAAAGTAGAGGTACATGTAACACCTTAAATTTTATAATACAATATTTATTTAATTAAATGAGAAAATTATAGATAAAGTTTATTTCATAAGTATTTTAGAGTGTATATGTAAACGAAAACAATTTTAAAAGGTATTTTTGGATATATATATATATATATATATATATATATATAGGCTAAATTACATTCGTGATCCCTTAACTTAATTTCAGGTAATATTTTAGTCTTTTATCTTATTATTATTTTTTTATTTATATTTTTACCCATTTCAGTATTTTATCTTTTTAAATAATTTCAACTTTACCCTTTAAGTGAGTTTCCGTTAAGGCAACGTTAACAAATTCCCTCCTCCGTGTTCTTCTCTTTCAAATTTCCAAATCCCTTGTTCGGTCTTCTCCTCTCCCACTCCTTTTCCTCTTCTCGTTTTCTTCTCCCATCTGTGAAATCTAAATCCATTTCAAGAAATCGTAAACCCATCCGAAGAACACACTGTCAGAATCAAGCTTCAAGAAATCGTAAACCCACATTGAAAGGAGAAGAAAGGTAATGTGTTTATTGATTTTGATGTTTAGTGATCCGATTTGTTTTAGGGTTTAAGGTTTAGTTGGGTCCTTATGGTATTTATTATTTGCATGTGTTTGATTTTTAAATGAGTTCATTCTTGCACGTGTTGTTTATTGGGATCTAGGGTTTGTGGCCCACACATACATATTCGTTCCTCTTTTTCTAAGATTATGGGGTCAGGTTTGTGGTCCATACCATTTGATTATAGTTTTCTATTAATGAGTTATTTTTTTTTGTCTTTTCAATGTATAAAAAGCAGAATGGTTGTCTTTTTTGTTGATGTCCACCATGGAAGGTATTTTTTGGATGACACAATGGAAGTGTACGAAGGTGAAGTGTCAAATTGGAAATGTGATGCTGATAGGTGGAGTTAATTTGAGATTTTTGATATTATTAAACAAATGGGGTATCCTGAAGTTATTAGTATTTGGTATGAGGTGTATGGTGAGAAAAAGTTTCTGGAAGATGACATTAGGGCAATGGAAATGGTAAATTTTGCCAAGGCTAATGGGAAAGTGAATTTATATCTTATTCATCCAGTATCTCAGTCCATATTTGTGGATAATATGCCGACTGAAGCTCAAAAAGATGAAGCTAAACATGCCCATGAACAAACCCAAAAAGGCCCACAACATGTGGATAATGTGCAGACTGAGGCTCAAGAAGCTGCCCAAGTAGGAAATGATACACATGAACCAACCCAAAATGCAACCCAAACAGAAGACAATATTGGGTCTGATAGTGAAGATAGTGCTGTTAATGTAATTTTTGGAGACTCAGATGATGAATTGCCCATGAATGATGGGTTTGATGAGGTCCAAATAGGTGGCGATGGACTTGAAGGACAAGGAGGGGTAGGTGGTAAGGAAACTGAGTGTCAAGGTGACATTGAGAAGGGGAATGATGCAAGTAAGAAAAGGTCTAATACTAGTAAAAAGAAGAAAGAAAGTACTGGTAAGAAAAGAGGGAGACCTAAGAAGATTCTTGTTGAGAAAGAACATATTGTGGATGAAGATGAGGAGGTTAATGTGTCAAGTGATGACACTTTTAATTTGGCTTCAAATAGAAAGGAGCATGTAATGCAAACTGAGAAGGAATTATTTGATGAAGAGTATTTTACAGAGGAATTGGATAGTGATGATTCACAAGAAACTGAGAAGTATCCTTTATTTTTCATGCCAAAAAAATGGAAGATTATAAGTGGGTTTTAGGAACCCTTTTCACCGGTAGAGAAGAATTTAAGGAGGCTATGAAAACATATGCCATTCATAATGGGAGGGATTTGAAGTTTATAAAAAATGACAATCTAAGAGTGAAAGTTAAATGCAAGGAACGTTGTGAGTGGTTTGCCTATTGTGCAATGTTACTTGATGAAGATACATGGCAACTTAGGAAACTAGTTGACACACATTCATGTAATAGAGAGTATAAGGTCAAATTTAGGAGATCAAGTTGGCTCGGGAAAAGATTGTACTCAACAATAAAAGAGAACCCGGACATACAAGTTACAGATATTTCTAACAAGGTTCACCAAAAGTGGAATGCTGGAGTGAGTAAGATGAAGGCATTCAGGGCACGTAGGGTTGCAAATGATATGGTTGATGGATCATTCAGAGAGCAATGTCTAAGATTGTATGATTACTGTCATGAATTATTACGATCAAATCCAAATAGTACTGTTAAGTTACAAGTCCAAGATACAAATTCGGAGGTAATTGATTATGTGGACATACCACTTTTACCAAGTTTTCAACGCCTATATATATGTCTTAATGGATGTAAAGAGAGTTTCCTGATTTGTAGACCAATAATTGATCTTGATGGTTGTTTCCTTAAAGGGTATTATGGGGGTATGATTCTTGCTGCTGTGGGTAGAGACTCAAATGACCAAATGCTTCCAATTGTTGTGGCTGTAGTTGAAGGTGAGACAAGAGATTCATGGACTTGGTTCCTTAAATTATTAATTGATGACTTAGGTGGACAGCAAACATGCAAATTCTACACTTTTATATTTGATCAGCAAAAGGTATTCATTTAAGTTCAATTGATCATTATTCATTTATGTTAATATGTTTATTTATGTTAATTTATTTATTTGTGTTAATTTCTCTTGTTTATGTTAGGGATTGTTGCCTGCAATGGATGAGTTGCTTCATGGGGTTGAACAAAGGTTTTGTGTAAGACACCTCTATAACAACTTCAGAAAAATGCACCCAAGGAAGAAACTTAAGGAATTAATGTGGAAGGCAGCCAAGTCAACATATCCTCAAGAATGGGAAAGAGAAATGAAAGAGTTGAGGAAGGTTAACGAAGAGGTCTACAAATATTTGGTTAAGATTCCACCAAGGTTTTGGTCAAAGTCAAGATTCAGTTTCAATTCTAAATGTGATGTGGTTGTTAACAACATGTCAGAGACATTCAATAGTGTCATAATTGGACCTAGAGGGAAACCCATAGTGACAATGCTTGAAGACATCAAATTGTACTTAATGGAAAGGTGGGCAAAAAATAGACCTACAATAGAAAGGTACACTTGTTCTGTTCTGCCTCAAATCAAGAAAAAGTTAGCAAAGGAACAAGAATTATCAAGAATGTGGATGTGTAGGTAATATTGTGGTTGTGTTTTTTATGCTATGATTGTTTTTTAATTCTTGTTAATTATGTCATCTGTTAATTTTAATTGTTGTTATGCTATGATTGTTTTTTAATTCTTGTTAATTATGTCATATGTTAATTTTTGTTATATGTTTATTCTTATTGAACAAGGTATGCTGGTGAAAACATATTTGGAGTTAGTAACATCATCCACACAAGAGACAAGTTTGTGGTATCATTGGAAAATAGAGAATGTTCATGCAGAAGTGGATGGTTACTGGAATTCCCTACTGCCATGCAGTTTGTTGCTGCAACTTCCTAAAACAAGATCCATAAGACTTGATTCCAACATATTATAGGCGAGAGACATATGCGGCTTGTTACCGACCTGTTATTTACCCAACAAATGGACAAAATATATGGGCTCAAACTCCATATCCTGATGTCTTACCACCACCATCAAGAAGGCTTCCAGGAAGGCCCAAAAGGTCAAGGAACAAAGATGGCGATGAAAAAAAATAAGGACTCAACAATGATTAGTAGGAAAGGGATGCCAAGTTAGTGCACCAAGTGTAAACAACTTGGTCATAACAAGGCATCATGTCCAAGCCAAACCCAAGAAAGCCAGACTCAAACTGAAGCTGCCCAAGCCCAAACTGAAGTTGCCCAAGCCCAAACTCAATCTGCCCAAGCCCAAAATCAAGCTGCCCAGACCCAAACTCAAGCAGCCCATGCTCAAACACAACCTATCAAAACCAGAGGAAGACCCAAGAACAACCAACTTACACAACCTGTCAAACCCAAAGGAAGACCCAAGAAGTCCCAGCCTACCCAAGCCCAAACTCAACCTGACCAGGCCAAAACGCAACCTGTCAAACCCAGAGGAAGACCCAAGAATGCACAAGCTCAGTCCCAGCCTACACAAGCTTAAGCTCAATCAAAGACTTTTAG
This sequence comes from Cicer chorassanicum, assembly GCA_037974735.1. Lineage (NCBI taxonomy): Eukaryota > Viridiplantae > Streptophyta > Magnoliopsida > Fabales > Fabaceae > Cicer > Cicer chorassanicum. The sequence goes on along the minus strand of JBBPBP010009779.1, from coordinate 50,790,991 downwards.
GCCAAAGTTCAAAACATGGAGGATATAATAATATTAGGATCTGTCGCTTTTACATATGATCAATTTTTATTAGTTTATGATCAGTTGATGATCACTTTTTGTTAGTTAAGCACTTTTTGTCATTTTGTGTCTTTTTGGCTCTGTCATTTTGTGTCTTTTGTACCACCTGTCAAGCACTTTCTGTCAGGATATGATATTAGGATTTGTCATTTTATGTCTTTTGTACCACCTGAAACATGTTTACTTTGTTTTGAATGGAATGAAGTACATATGTGAAATGAATTATGTGCAGTTTGTGTCATTGTCTTAGTAACAAAATTATGAATGAAATGAATGGATGAAGCATAATTATGAATGAATTACGCATGGAATGAATAAAGTACATTTATGAATGAATTATGTTTTGAATGGAATGGAGTACATTTATGAATGAATGAATTATGCATGGAATGAATGGAGTACATTTATGCTGCTATGAATTATGAATGTAGCAGAAACTTAATTATAAATGAATTATGAATGAAACAGAATTATGAATGAATGAATTATGCATGGAATAGGAACAAAATTATGAATCAATTATGAATGAAACAAAGTTATGAATGAATGAATTATCCATGGAATGAATGGAGTACATTTATGTTGCTATGAATTATGAATGTAGCAGGAACATAATTGATAGCAGCATGATTTTGAATTCTGCATACTATATGTTAGCAAAATTATGAATGATAGCAGAATTATGAATGAAGCAGAATTATGCATACTATATGTTTTTGATTTTCTGAGATTCATAGCAACATGATTCCTTTTTTACAATACAAATGGATCCTTATTTTTTTTCATCAATTTAAATTTAATGTTGAATAATACAATTACAGACAAATCAAAAAATAAATTGACAATAATAATTAAAGAAAGAACAACCAAGATCATTGGAGCCACAATTGATGCAAAAGCAAATTACATTAATAGTTCCAAATGCCATACAACAAACTCTATCATTACTACATACTTACAACAAATCTACTACATCAACCTCAAGAAAATTACATCAACTACAATAAGCTCATTTCAGAGCTATGATAAACAATAAAGCAACAAATGTTACACCAAACAAAACACATAAAATAGCAGCAACTTCATCTTAAAAATGGTTGACTTGTGATCTCCATGGATTTTCAAAATGACATTCCTAAGAGTCATAATCTCCAAATCCTTTTGGGGGCACTCTAAATATTGTGTATGTATCTATTGTGGAGTTCTATGTTGTGTTTGAGGCTTATAGTCTGAATCTCAAACAAAGTAATTGCATCTACATTCAATGTCATAACTCTACAATTGATGAACAAAGACAACATAAAAATCCCAATATGAGAAAACCAATTTGAAAAAAAAAATTGATGAACTAATCTCAAATACATAAGAAACAATTCAATATTTCAAACCAACAAGAATCGAATAACAAATTTTTAATTTGAACCAAAACCATAAATTTAATAACCCCAATATGAGAAAACCAATCTAACAACCTCAACTAAAATAATCGAAAACCATCAAGGTATTGATGCTTACCACAAAATTCCTACAACCCAAAAAATTTCTCCCTCTGTTCAGACCCCATTTTGTCATTGTGCGCATCGCAGGTTTCAGACCACAAGCACAATTTGACAGCTCACGAATTCCATTGGAAACGAAAGAACCATAGTTGTAGGACTGGGTATTTGACCCATTTGAACATGAGGCGGCCATGGATTTCGAGTTTTGGGAACCGTAAATATGATTTTTCATGGATTTAGATTTCACAGATGGGAGAAGAAAACGAGAAGAGGAAAAGGAGTGGGAGACAAGAAGACCAAACAAGGGATTTGGAAATTTGAAAGAGAACAAAACTGAGAAGAAAACGGAGGAGGGAATTTGTTAACGTTGCCTTAACGGAAACTCACTTAAAGGGTAAAATTGAAATTATTTAAAAATATAAAATACTGAAATGGGAAAAAAAAAAGATAAAGGACTAAAACGTTACCTGAAATTAAGTTAAAGGACCACAAATGTAATTTAGCCTCTATATATATATATATATATATATATGGGATTTGTATTTTTGAGAGATAGAGTAAAATTGGAATCCATTAACTTTAAAAATATACTCTAAATTTGCATAGGAGTGTGAAGCTTAAGCTCACAGTGCAAAGCAAAATTTTCTAGGCTAGTATTTTATTCATCATTTTTCTTCTTTCGCATTCCCACTAATTATTGAGAAGAGTTACATTCATCTTCTCCATAAAGACTTCTAATCATAGTTTTTGATTAATCATGTCTTGTTTGTTCATATGCAATCCTTAACAAGTTAGAGAGAAATCATTTTTTGATTAATATAGGAGTGTGAAGCTTAAGCTCACAGTGCAAAGCAAAATTTTCTAGGCTAGTATTTTATTCATCATTTTTCTTCTTTCGCATTCCCACTAATTATTGAGAAGAGTTACATTCATCTTCTCCATAAAGACTTCTAATCACGAGTTTTTGATTAATCATGTCTTGTTTGTTCATATGCAATCCTTAACAAGTTAGAGAGAAATCATTTTTTGACTAATTTGAGTGTAACCCATTTAAATGACCACAAGTACCAATAGGAGTGTAAGATGACTAAATAAATCTAATGAACTCGAACATTCAAAGTAAACCAACTCAAAAATTACCTATTATTTTCTGGTTAGTGTAACAAATCAAACCGAACCAATATAAACCGAAGATTATTGGTTCGAGTATCAGATTTTAGTTTTAAAAATCAATGTAGACCAAACCAAACCAATAATTTCATATTTTTTATATATATATTTATAAGTTTTACATCGTAAGTCCATAACACTTGGTATAGTGAAGGCAAAATCAAGTTCAATAACTTAATGTAACCCTTTTTTTTTCATTTCAGCCAAGCCAACTTTTTTTCATTTAAACTAATCAACCAAATTCCCAATCCCAAACCCTACTCACTCAATCATTCATTCATTCTTCAAAGTTGTCATCCTCATCCCTAAAAATCCTAGAGTTTGCCGCCGCCCACTCCTCTTTGTCTAGAGTCTGATTTGTCTTCGTTTCTCTCTGTCCCACACAACCAACGAGCATCTATTTCTCTCTGTCATTGTTCGTGGTAATGCCACCACCCAATCCTCTCTATCTTGACCGTTTCTCTCCATCTTCGATTTTCTCCGTCTTCGTTTCTCTCCATCAATTTAGTTTGGTTCGGGTCCAATCATAAAAGAAAAAAAAAAGCAAAACTAAACCAAACTAATCTGTGCAAATTTCATTGGTTGGGATTCATTTTTTTGCTGAAAAACCAAATTGACCCGACCTGTTACATCCCTAAGTACCAACCAATTTTCTTTCTTGAATATGAATGAGGAATATCACCAATTAGTTATACTTCTGCTTAGAATTCTTTTCTAAATATTATAAAGTGTTTTATTAAATAGTATCCTAAACATAAACCTAATCTACCATAAACACTAAACCTCTTTTTTGAAATATGTAAGTTTTAACAAAATCCAGCTACTATGGAGTTGGAGAACGCCACGAGGACCTTAACAGTCACTTCTCCTTAATCTATGATTCATTAAATTTAAATGTGTCTTAAGATTTTAAATTCATTTTCAAAATGTTAATTATTATTCATTAATTTTTCAAGTGCTTTCATTGGTTAAAAATGTGCGAGGACGACATAGCTCAAACTAAGTGGTTACTTTGTTGCTGCTAAAATAACAGTGGAGTCTTTTTTCTAAAATCGATTGATGGGTACGATATATGTAGGACAAATGATAATACTATAACTTCCACAAATCTCAGGACTTGCTATGGCTACATTCTTTGTGCAGTAATTAAATAAATTGATTAAATGTGAATTCGAGATTTTCAAAATTAAAAACAAGTTTAGAAACCTTATAGGTTATGTGAGCTATTATTTAAATAATGATGACGACTTATGATGATTTAAGTTGATGTGACGACGTATGATGATTTATGATGCATGAGTTAGTGTGATTATATGATAAAACGATGATGTGATCATTATGATGATGTGATTATTATGATGTTTTGATGATATGAAGATTATGATGATATGATGGTCTTGATGATACCTAACTCATGTCTATGATAGTCCTCCAAGAGTAAGGGTGATTCAGGACGACAAAGGTAAAAATGTATATGTGAGGGCTAAGACTCCAAGGTGATTTAAATAATGAATTAATGATTAAATGAAATGTGCGTGCGTGTGTGCATTCATGATAATTAAGAGGGCTAAGTAACATAGTCATGATAGAGAAACAAAGCTCTATTAGACCTTGGGGTGACGATCACAGTGGATCTTGAGGTATTCAAGTGGGGAATGTCTAAGTGGTTTAGATAACACTCCATTATCAAGAACTACCATGAAACACATTGATGCCATAACTAGACACCAATAGTGATCCAAGGAGTATGATGTAGAGCAAGCCTACGAAGGACTTGATTGTATCCACATGAGGTCATAATGTCACATTCCTCCCGAGTGTTTCAAAGTTAGATGGTACCATATATAAGAAGTGACACATTAGGTGAATGCATTAGAAATATTTTGCTCAGGGACTTAAGCATATTTGTCACCGCCTTCCAATTTTCAAACAAACATAGCAATATGGGATATAAAATTGAAGGTGAAAACACGAGAAGGAGGGCTGAATTGTGTTTGACAAAGTTGATAATTTTTTTCTAATTTGATGAAGGTTGGTTGGTTTTTATGAATTACTTAGATAAGAAACAATCGGGTTCAGAGGTAGCAAACAATGAAAGCATAAATAATTAAACACATAGATTTATCCTGGTTCACGACTAACTTGGCATAAATAATTAACCTGGTAGCAAACAATGAAAGCATAAATAATTAAACACATAGATTTATCTTGTTCGATCCACTAATTCAAATACCTTGAATTACAAAGCACCTGACCCTACAAGCCAAGTCTTTTCAAACAACATGACAATCTCAAACTTTTGAGAAACACAAACACCTTATACCAACCAAGTCTTTTCCACACAACCTAGCTACCCCAGATTGTTGAAGGCAAACTAACACCACTATCGGATTTGAATACAAATGTTTGGAACTTGAGTAGTTGCTTTTTAACAAACTGATTATAACAATGACTATCAACTCTAAGAAAACACTCATAAAATATTTCTCATTTGAAAAAGTGTTTATCTCTTTGAACTCTAAGAAGAATTTGGAATTTTGAGCTTGAGTTCTTCTACTCTTTTTTGATTTTTCGACAATCTTCTTCTTCAGCCTTGAGTATCTGTTTATAGATTAAAATAGGGCTTCAATTTAGTCCTTGTTTAATTCTGAATTGTATCTTCATTCCTAGCTTGGTCAACAATGATCTGATTCAAAAATAATTCTGAACAAGATGATTTTTGATAATATGTTCTTTAGTCAATTCTTTATTTTTGAATCCAATTCTTTATATCTTCTAGATTGATTATGTTTGTATTTTGTTCAAATCGAGTTTGTAAATTCTTCAGATTGATTCTATTCGTATTTTGTTTAGATTAAGTTTGTAAATTCTTCAAACTGATTTTATTCGTGGTTTGTTCAGATTGAGTTTGTAAATTCTTTAGATTATTGTAGACAAATCTTGATCAAATCTTCTTCAAATCTGAACCATATCTTCTTTTTCAATTGGTCAAAGATATTCTTCAATTATAAATTTGAATCAAATCCTATATTAGATTTTCGTAAATTATAAATCTTATTTTAGATTTTCTTCAAAAACACGAATCTTCTTTCATACTATGTGAAGTCAAATATATTGTTCTCATAAAATACTTTTGTTATCATCAAAACTCTAAGTGTAAAATCAACTTGGTTCCAACAAAAATAAATTTCTCGAGAAACTTTTTAAAGAACACAATATTAATTGGAGAGTTAAAACCATAGGAAGAATGGTTACTAATAATGATGGAAGAGCAATGAATGTCGAATAATGGATATTATTGATTGTATTGTAACTCATGATACATGAGTAGTTCTAAATAATATATTAGATACTAAAATAGTAAAATGTGTATTATAGGAAATTGCAAGTAGCATAAGGCGAATGGAAGAATGCTTTTTAGATGTGCCACGTCAGATTTTGTTTGATGTGACAATATTTGAAGGAAATGACACAATATTGAATGATGTGTTGCAAAAGTATTTGAGACTCTATTTGAATATATTATAATATAATAAATTCTAACATTGAGTTATTATTGATGGTTACATTAGATGATGCTTATGTGAATACATGTGTAGCGATCTCGTACTATGTGATGAATGATGCTTAAGTAGACATTGAAACCATAATTATTAAATTAATAAAATTAATAACTTTTAATGTGCTTAATCTTTCATTATTAGTCAATACTAATTATTACTAAATATATATTCTAGTTATAATCGGTTAATCTTATTCACCTAATTGCTTATAAGTAACTTTTAACTACTTTTTAAAAAATGCAGCCTTTGTTCCTCTCACATTCAAACCCTATCTTGAATTCTCTCTCATTTAGTGACAAAAATGCACGAAACCTTGGCTTCTCACGTAAAATCCACCGCTGAACTTGTTTCTGTCCTCGACTTGGCCGATCGTGGCTCCGTTTAGTTGTAAACAGCTGTTTTTCCGTCCCTTGGGCATATTGTTTTTGGGCTTTTCAAGAAACCACATTTGTTTTTTTCAAAAAAATGGATATCGTTTTTGGATTCTTTTCTTCAAAATCTTCAAGAAGCACTATTCATTTGTGTTTTTAGGTGAAGTTGACGTCAAACTCATTCGACGCTCTAATGAGTCGGTGAAACTTTTTATGCAATTTTTTCTTGTCGTTTTGACTCCAATTTTTCTCCTAAAACTATTATTAATTATATAACATTTATTTTTATGTTCTGCATAATTTATCAGTCGTGTTTTAGAGATTTTGTGAAATTGCCGTTTATTTTTGGATTCATTCGCTGTATGTTGTCGATCTACAGTTGTTGTTGAAAATTCCCATTGGTTTGTGTTTGAGAAAGCATCAAAATAAGGTAAGGGGTGAGAGACTGTTTGAATTCATTAGTATAATATGTTGTGAGATGAACGAGAAAGTTGTACTTTTGAACGATTCATTTGAGGTTTGCTACATATAGCAGTAACCCTTTGAGAGATAAATTAATTAATGTGTAAATATGGAAATTGTGAGATTAAAATGTGGAATAGAAACATTTATAAGGTGTTGATTGATTTAATTTCGTTTCATGTGTTGTATTTGATACTATTGTGATATTGGATGTCAAATGAATTTTGTGAAAAGTTTATGTGATGATGATGATGTATGATTGATGATAGTGATGTTATAAATTTATGATGAGAATATTGAAGTGACGTCGTAGTTGATGAAATAGTGTTTGCAAATTGTGCTTGAGATGATACTCTTAATGGAATATCCTAGGCCAAAGAGGGGAGGAATTGCATGTTAGGGGTATTTGATGTGGAGATTATATTGTCATCATATAGGTAGGACCTGAAAAGCCTAGTGATGTTGGAGAATTACAATTGAATGAGCCAGATCATAGCAATCTACTGTTGAGCCTTAAGGCAAGATTGTTAGACCTTGTGGGTATTCTAGTGGGCAATTCCTAGGTGACTTAGAGGTAGCCCTCAAAATGTAGGGAGCTACCATGCAACTCACATTTAGTTGCCCTTAATGAAGGATCTATGAGGACATGGCCAATTTGAATTGTCCATCGACTTGCGTGGAGGCATAATATCAAGCCTCCTAACTAAGTACTTCAGAGTCAGAATAGTACCAAATTGTGAAGAAGTAGAGTATAAGCTCATGCACATTATGTGATTGTTTTGTTGTGATTGATGTGTTTCAAAAGTGATAATATTTTCCCTTAGAGGACTTGATGCATATTATAATGAGATAATAATTTTACTTGTATGACTTTGATGTTATAATATGATATTATATCCTTGAATATTTTGATATATCATGATGTGTTATGATATATTCTATTATGATTATTTGTTTGTTCTTATTTATATTATACTATCAACATGATTTCGAAACTCACCTCATTCGTTGTATGTGCTTGACTGACTTGGCATTGCATTTGCAAAATGGTAGTTATTACATGTTAACGAGTCTTGAAGTTCAAGATTGGAAGAAGTGATATGTGATATCGGGAATGAGAATTATAAGTTTTATTTTACTTATTAAATTAGAAGTTTTTTTTTTATATGAAAATCTTGTTAGTAATAGTAAATATTTGGAATGAAATTAGTAAACTATAGTTAAATCAATTTTATTGAGATTGCACTTTTTTTTTTTTGGGAAATTTAGTTTAAAGTGTCCTGTATGTACTTTGAGAAATGTGATATCTTAAATCACTTAGAAATTTTTTTATTTTCTTGGTATGATAGTCCCAAGTCTTTCAGCAAGAACCTTGGTGATGACTTTGAATTTAAAATCGGCGAGAGCAATTGGTCTGTATTGATCCATTTTGTCAGTTTTAGGAACTTTAGGTATTAAGACTACAATGTTTACATTCTAGTTAGACATCAACCAACTAGTTTTGAAAAATTACATTACCTTCTTGAATATACCTGTATAAAAAATATTCGAATACTATTTGAAGGAAATAAACTCCATAACCATATGGCTAGGAGCTCCATCTGAATTCATAGAAAAAGCAACATATCTATCTTCATTAAAGCTAAGTAAGTTAGTAAGCATATCATTTCTCGAGGCATCAAGAAAATTATGAATAACCCTCTCAATAAGCCAATAATCAATACTATTATTATTAGAATTAAAAGAGACTCTAAATAACTTACAAATTGATTTTCAATAGCCACAACATCAAAAGTGTTAGCCTATTTATCGTATGTCTAATTTTAGAAATTCCATTAAAATAAGAAGTTTTCCTATTCCCATGAATATGACAATTAATCTTAGCCTTCTTTAGCAGATTGGACACTCATATGAATATTCCTATAAATGTCTTTATTCCAATTATTTAGCCTGAGTTCCAGTGTTTTAAGCTTTTGGTTCAACCCATTCATAGGACAACAAACATAAGAACCATTCCAAACCTCTTTGATGATGTTAATACAATCATGATGGGAAGGCCACATCTACATAAATTTAAAACAAAAATCACCAAGAAAAGGTGCGACAAGAACGAATTTTGGGTAAGGTGCAACAAGAATTAGAGGACCAAGAATATCGATCCGATTTTGGGTTACAAATCAATCTATCCATTCTTTTTAAATATGAGCCATCCCCCTCCTAACGTTGGACCAAGTAAACTTAGCACCATGTGTGGGGAGATGAATAAACTAATGAGCATTAGTCCAATCTTAAAAATCATCAATGAAAATTCTAGCGAGTTGACCACTATCATGATATTCATGAGCTCTAATGATAGTGTTGAAATCACAACACCAATGGAGGTAGAGCAAACCCTGGTCATTAGAAAGATAAATCCAAATGTCTATTTTACTTATATAACTTGTAGAGGCATAAACCGTAGAAAAAGTAAAATCTATAATGTACATATTCAACTTAAAAGTCACATGCTCAGAGTTATTAATAAAAGTAGGTAGCAAATGATTAGCACAAAGACACCATAAACTTGGAAGCATATCATATCTTTAATTAATAGCAAATAGTTTAAGATTAAGATTATTCAAATATCTCTTGCGTAAATCATCAATTTTCGTCCAAGGTTCATAAATAATAACAAAACTTGACTTCAAACGGCGTGTTGCGTAAGTGTCTTGAGATTTATTTTCAAAAAATTAGTAAGCATTAAAAATTATATGATATATATAATTTATAAGTCTCATTTTTCATTTTGTTTTGTGAACTAACACTCTTATTAAACAAACCTTATATCTTAGTAGCATAAATGCAATGACTTAGATATCAAATCAAACACAATAGCTGTATTACAATTTTATTTTACAAAGTTTTATTTGTAAATATCATCTCAAAATAATAATAGTTAGTTAGATGTATGAATTATAGAGAAGGAAATTGACAGTAAAGTATTAGTCACGTCACAAAAGAATAACTTGAAAAAATATTAAAAGTGACATTAGCATATATAAAATTCTCAAGGCAACTAAAGAAATTAAAAAATGGAAAATGGTTTGAATCGATGGTAGTAATTATTTTTATTTCTATGATAATAGACTATCTTAAAGGAAAAAGTTTGAACTAAAACAAATGTATAACATAAGTGCAGCTTAAAAAAGACATTAATTAAATTCGATTATAAAAATATGTTCATTTAGAATAAAATAATTCTGGAACCCGGTAGAAACTTTGTTTTTATTGTATTAGTGTAAAAAGCAACACCACTCTTCTAGATAAGTACTTCCTCCGTCTCATTTTAAATATCTCATTTGAGATGTGTACAATTCTTTAGAAAATAATTAGTTGATTTGATTTCAATGATAAAATGTTTCATTTACTCAAATATTTTTATTAATTGCAGTTAGCAGAAAAATTTGATGAGTTGAAATATAATAAATAAAAATATTAGTGGAAAAAAGTAATTACTGTTGTATTGGTATTGTAAAATGACAAATAATTTGAGACAAAGAAATGGCAAATGAGGTATTTAAAATGAGATGGAGAAATAATTGTTTCCTTGTAAACTTGACTTGTCAGAATGGAATAACAATTTACAAATTTGTGAAAAATCTAAAACATACGGTTAAAACCTAATTTGTAGCCTCCTTCTCTTCATCTCCAACTCACATGCCTCTTGTGTCGAGTCTTTTTTGTCGAGTTATATAAACCAAAATCAACAAATATAATGTCACTCATGATACAATTATAACGCAGAAGGAAATGTTGAAATTTGATTTGGAAAACGTAAAGTTAAAAATATGGATTAGAAGTTTCAAATTATCATGTAGTCAAATGTGTTATTGTTTTTCCTTAATTACTGTGAGAACTTTAATTTTCTAAGAATTGTGTAAATTTCAACCATTCTGCAGTTAATTTATTGTGCTAAAAAATATGCCTTGTAACAATGGATCTACTTTGAATGATGGACATGAGGAACTATCAAGACCTTATGGTTTAAAAAAAGAATCGGAAATGGCCTAATAAGAAGTGACTGAAAGGAGACAAAACGTGCGATATGTTGAATGTAACATCAATAATTGTCATCGACATAAATTAAATAAATTAATTTTTTTATTATTATTGATATTGTAAATAAAAGATAACATAAAAATTAAGTAACTAAATATTAGGCATAAAATAGAACACATGTTTCTAGTGGCTAACAATTCCTTGTTGAAGAAGATGTTCAGTGGGAATAATATACCAAAGTCAGTTACTCAAATGAATATCAACATCAATTTCATTTCATCAAACACCACAAAAGCATGTCTCGAGGCTGTGATATCGTGTCTTCTTGAATCTTGTTTCAGCCAAGAAAAAAAGAATAGATATTTGGGCTTACATTGGAAATGGTTACATAATAAATTCATATTTAACAAATGATAAATAGATAACAGAGAAACGTTTATTGCATTATGAGTTATTATTAATGTTTGTTTTTTTGTTGATTTTTTGTTGTTGATGAAATGAAATGTAATAGATGAAATGAAATTGTGTACTATATGAAGAATAGAAAGAGAAGGGATTCTAGCTATGACAACTAAACAAATAAGTGAGGTGGCACAAATAGAATTATGTGACATAAAATGTGATTAAGTGTCAAATGAATAGTTTGAGAGTCTATTTTAATATATTATAATAGATTAGGTTTTTGAAGAGAACATAACCTTTCAAGAACCAACCTAGTGGAAGGGTTGGCCAAGTCATGTACATTCCAATAAACATACTTCATTGGTTAGAACCTTTATGTTAGCTTTCCAATAAACACACTTCATAGATTAGCTTTCTCTTTTGTTTGTTTCTTTTTCTATGTTTAGACAATACCTATTCAAATTCACATTCATCATCAACTTATCTAATTTGGGCCTCAACAAGATCAGCCCAACTAATATTGAGAAATTGCAGGTCTCGTCGAACCCTATCAGGGATGATGATGATGATGTTGTACTCTAATCAGGGATGAACTTATTATGATTGAGTACCCTGTCTTTCTTGTTGTTGTAATATTGATTCTAATAAATATATTATTAACGTTTTTGCAAGAAAAAATACGCAAAGATAACAATTCTAATGATCGTGAAACTTTATTTTTTAAGTTTGTTTAGACGACAAAAAAATCTCATAACTGACTCTATAACATGTGGCACATTGTAAATCTCATAATATTGATGTTTTTGTTGTTGCAAACTTATTACTAATTTATTTGTTATCAATGTTGATTGAAAAATTATTTTCAATACAAATCAAAGCAAGCTATTTCTATTTCAAAATTGTGGGTGTACCTAAGGAAAGACAAATAATAAGAGTTGTAGATTCACCTAGCAAATGAAAGGACAATGTGCCACATGTTGTTATAGTCGAAAATATTTATTTAAAGAAAAAGTGGCAAAATCTTCTCAGAAGTAAACTTATTAAAATAAAATAAAAAACATAAATTTATGTGTTTTAGTACTTTTAATGTTGCAGAAAATTGAGTAAACAAAATTTTGCAGAGTATGGTCCTTCTTGAGAAGTCAATCATTTTCCCACTGATCAAATATATATGTATGGGGATGGGACATATGTATTTGAATTTGAAGGTCACGCTTAGCTTCATGTTCAACTCGAAGAGGAAATGTTATATATAACGGTTAATTGTAGGTTTGGTTCTTCTATTTTCATCAATTCACAAAATTGGTCTCTCTATTTTAAAAGTCAACAGTTTAGGTCTGTCGTTTAGATTTTTGAACTAAAAAAATAACAATTTCACATATTTTAAATGATATGGCATATGATTTCATGACAATTTCATATGTTATTAAATAAATTAAAAAAATGAAAATTTCTAAAGTTAAAAGTTTAGTTTTTAGTAGATTTTAATTCGATTTCATGTGTGTTATTTATAGCATGTCATGTTGCCATTTTTTAGTTAAAAAATCATAATAAGAGGCCAAAATTGTTAGATTTTAAAATAAGGGATCGATTTCGTGAATTGGCAAAAATAGGGGGGATTGAAACTGCAATTAAGCCTATATATAATTAGGGGTTGAATCCATAGAGCCAATCTAACCAGTATGTTGTTTTAGATGGGACAAATTCATGTTTTCAATCCTACCATTGAACTGTTTCGTTTAACTTGTTAAAATAACAAGATAATGATTGGATAGTGCGACTTATCCACATTGATGTCATATCAATGTCATCTTCTCGAGTACTTTTGTCGATGCCATTTTGTTATCTTGGAGATAAATTTTTGAGTAATTGTAATTATGCATAAACTAACTATGGAAAAATTAGTTCATAAAAGATTTAAATTATCAATGTCATCTTCTCGAGGACTTTTGTCGATTAAATTTTGTTATCTTGGATATAAATTTGTGAGCAATTGTAATTGTGCATAAACTAACTATGGAAAAATTAGTTCATAAAAGATTTAAATTATAAATGTCATCTTCTCGAGGACTTTTGTCAATGAAATTTTGTTATCTTGGAGATAAATTTGTGACTAATTGTGATTGTGCATAAACTAACTATGGAAAAATTAGTTCATAAAAGATTTAAATTTTATCAAAAAATTAGCTCATATTGTGATGATATTGATATGAGATTAACTTGGAGAGTTATATCATAATATGTAATGATAAATGTTTAAATATAGATTATTTTAATTAGTATTTTACAATTTTCAGAGATATATTTGTTAATATGCAAAATTCAAAGATTAATTTGAGTGACATTTACAATTTGAATAATCAATTTACCTATTCACTCTTATTATTATTGTAAGAAAAAGAGATTGTTAGTTGTCAATTTAAGTTTTCTGATTACTTGTTTGAAGCTTAACATGTAAAGATGCACGTAAGTTAGTCTTAAGTCTCAATGTTATATATGTGAATAGTATTTGACCAATGCGTTCTTATATATGTCTTCTTCAATATTGAAAAAGAGATTAGTGGATCATGTTTGGTAAGGAATTAATTATCTATCTGTAAAAAAAATACATTTGATTTTGAAGGAAATACTTGTACAAAGTGTTACTATTCCATTCATTTATGAAATACACCTTCCTCTTTTATATAAACATCTTTTTTTTTCACATATATCCGGTGGTGGCTCTAAGCACGGTCATGAGAGACGACTTTCCCGAGTCCCCAAACATAAAGGGGAACCAATGCTACACATTCCGATGATCAGTAAAATTGAGAAGCCCAAAATCCACAAACCATTGGATCGTCTGTGATAGAACAAGAACAGAAACTCCAAGGAGTTGTGGGTGATCCTCTTGTTCAAGTAGCACAAGAACCTCGTAGGTCTAGGAGACCAAACCATCAACCTAAGAGATATGGACTTATCTAGAATAAGTAAGGTGGCGTGTTACTCATGGATCAAGATGAGCCCACAACCTACCAGGAAGCCATGATTGGACCATAAACTAAGAAGTAGCTTGAAGCCATGGGGTGAAATAGAATCCATGTACACTAACTAGATATGGACCTTGGTTGATGCACCTAAAGGGATAAAACTCATAGGATGGAAGTGGATCTTCAAGAAGAAGACTGACATGGATGGTAAGGTAATACCTTTAAGGCAAGGCTAATGGTGAAATGTTTTAAACAAATTCTTGGTATAGACTATGATCATATGACGGGCAGGCGGTATACTTAGATCACTTCTTGTTGTCAGATGAATGGTGTAATTTTTTTGCCAACATGTTCTCAGTGGGCTTTAGAAAAAGGGTTGTCAGATCATTGTGCTTTATTATTGTCAGATTATGAGGAAGACTAGGGTTGTCAACTGTTACATATGTTGAAGTGTTAGGGGGTTTTGTATGATTTTGTGAAACACCATTGGGAAGGAATGTCAGCGCAAGAATGGAAGGCTTTGTGTTGAAGGAGAAATTAAAAGGGGTGAAGCAGGTTCTCGGTGGTTGGCATAAGGATCATATATCGAATTTTAGGGAGAAAATTCAAAAGTCTATAAAAGATCTTAATAAGTTGGATATGAAAGGAAAGTCTATGTAGGTTAGTGAGGAGGATATTGCTAAGAGATGTTTTTTATCGGCTCAGTTGCACTCGTAGTCTAGATTTAATTGTAGTTTACTTTGGCAAAAATCAAGAGTGTGTTGGTTACAAGACGATGATGTTAATTCGAAGTACTTTCATGATGTGGTAGCAAGCAAACAATGTAAAAATTAGAGTACAATACTAGAGATTAAGGGCGGGGTTATTGAAGGGGTCAATGGTATTAGGGAGGCGGTGTTCCATCATTTTGAAAATCACTTTATCTCACGGCATGTGGGTTCCATTGATATTGGTAGTCTTCATTTTTCTGAACTTGATGAGATCGATGCTTCTCCGTTTGTAAGACCTTTTGGTGAAGATGAAATCAAATAGGTTGTGTGGGATTGTGCCAGTTTTTAGAGTTCATGCCCTAACAGTGTGAATTTTGGTTTCTTAAAAGAGTTTTGGACTGATGTAAAATATGATTTCATGCTTTTTATGATGAAGTTGAATTCTATTAGGTTGTGCGTAAGTAGGGCTAATAGTACTTTATTGTATTAAATCTCAAAAAAGACAATCCCCAAGAGTTAATTAATTTACGTCCAATCCTTTTGGTGGGTTATATATACAAGGGGTTGGAAAAGGAGTTAGCCAGTAAGTTAAATAGTGTGATTGGTAAAGTTATTTTTGAAGCGCAATCAGTATTTGTTCAAGGTACCTTAATTCCTACGAGATTGTTGATGAAGCTAAAAGAAAGTAGAAGAATTTTATTTTTTGGAGATTGACTTTGAGAAAGCTTATGATTTTGTTGAATGAGAATAATGGGAGGCGGTCATGGTTAGGATGAATTTTCCACTACTCTAGCGTACTTGGATTCTAGAATGCATTAGTTCGACGAAAGCATCTGTGTTAAGTAAAGGCTCTCTAACAGATGAATTCAATATATTTCGAGGTTTGAGACAAGGGGATCCTTTGTCCCTGCTCTGATTTCTTTTAGCTGTTGAAAGGCTCAATTCTATGATGTGCTTAGAAGTTAAAAATGGCTTGTTTGCAAGTAATTGTGTGGGAGCTGGTAAGATTGTTGTGTTTCTCATATGTTGTTTACGGATCATACAGTTATTATGGGAATCAAAAGTTGGGCAAATATTAGAGCAATAAAGTTTATTTTATTTTTGTTTGAATTGACTTCTGGTTTGAAGGTGAATTTTCCTAAGAGCCTTATTCAGGGGTTTAATGTCAACGAGGAGAAGCAGAGGATGTGCTACATTGTAGGGTGGCTTGTGTCCCGTTTAAATATTTGGGTATGCCTATTGGTGATCATCCTTAGAGATTAAATTTTTGGAAGTCTATCGAGTTGGAAGAAACTAAATTTATCTTTAGGGTCATCTTGTTCTCATTAATGTTGTTTTGTCTACTCTACTAATTTACATCATTTCTTTCTATCGGTCTCCCACATGTACCACTTCTAAACTTGAAGAGGTGTAATAGCCCAACGCTTATCATTATTGTCACTGTTAATCACGACTTTCTCATTAATGCTTTAATGGACATGCATTCTTGTCCAAAAAACAAAAATAGACATGCATAAAATAAATTCATGACTTAGGCATGTATTCATAAATATTGCACCATTAATACAAACTTTAAGCATAAGTAATTATTTGATGAAGATTAACTCATCTATTAAAAATATATTCTTAATTTGATCCTTAGGCAATAATAAAAATCATGTTTTGTCATCACACTTAATGGAAAGCTCGAATCTTAAGGACATCTAAGTTGTAAAAAACATATTTGTGTTAAAATCAGCTTCAATTAGTTATGCAAATATGTCAATGATGCTAGGTCCAAAATATAACCAATTTGACTTTAAGCTTAGTTTATCAAAGGATTTCAATATCAGGATGAATACAAGTAAGAAAATTCAAATATGAAAGTTTGGTTATTAAACTCCACTTATAACTGTTAAAATTCAAGAAGTACAACTCTAAACACAAGGATATCAGGAAAATGGAAGCAATTTTAGTTAGAAGTAGTAATTAATTATAGGAAAATGGATGAGTTAGAGGCAATCTAATCAGAGGAAGCATTAAATCAGAAGTAGCCCGAATAAAAGAAGAAATGGGTTAGAGGCAACCCAATCAAAGGAATAACTGGATCACAGGAAACATGATCAAAGGTAGCACGATCAGAGACAGACTTGGATTAGAGGGAACATGATCAGAGGTAGACTTGGATCAGAGGAAGCCAGAAGAAAGAAAGTTAGAGGCAACCAAAAGAAAGAAAGTCAGAGGCATCTAGAAGAAAAAAAGTCAGAGGCAACTAGAAGAAAGAAGACAATCAGAGGCAACAAGAAGAAATGAAGTTAGAGGCAACCAGAGGAAATAAATTCAGGGGCAGCCATAGGAAAGAAAGTCAAAGGCAGTCAGAAGAAATTAGAAAATCTGAGGCAACTAGAAGAAACAAAGTTAAAGGCAGCCAAAAGAAATAGGAAAATCAGAGGCAGCCAAAGGAAAGAAAGTCAGAGGCAGCCAAAAGAAATAAGAAAATTAGAGGCAACTAGAAGAAAGAAAGTCAGATGCAGCCATAAGAAAGAAAATTAGAGGCAATGAGATGAAAGAAGAAAATCAGAGACAACCAAAAGAAAGAAAGTCAAAGGCAAGAACAAATCAGAAATAAAAAAGAAACATCAACAGAACATAAATGATCAGATGAAGGCTTAGAGAAACGCACTAACACAATAATTAGCCTATTACAACTAATCCTTGTTCCTTTAGTTCTATTATCATATAATCACTCATACAACAAACACATAATGAATGATTTTTGAAGAATAAAATGCAGATTTTAATAATTCTTAGATGTCAAAGCTCACAGTTTTTTCCTCACTCTCAGATGTTATAAAGCCCATTATCTAAAATCCATAAAATAGTTTTTAACAGTAAAGGAATCAAATTCGCACCAAGAAAACCGACATGCAAATGTGCATACAGTTCTAGGAAAAGAACTCACAGCTTGCCAGGAAGAAATCCCTTTAATTCGAGCTGGTTCGTTGGAGATGCCTACCTTATCAACTATCAGTTCTTCTATCTTTTCCAAATCTGCCTATCTTCTTTTAGTGTTGTTTTGGATGATTAATGGATCTTGAGAGGAGGAAATGGACATGCAAGTTGGGGTGAACATGGGCGCGGGTCGACCCGCCAACTCGATCACCCAACCCAACCCAACCCGATTTTTACCCGTACCCGATCACTTTCGGGTCCGACCCAACCCAACCCGTTGAAACCCGTTTATATTTGGGTCGGGTAATGGGTTTAACAATTTGAACCCGTCGACCCGACCCGGTAACTAGTTATATTTTTTTAAAAAAAAATTGTTTGGCTAGTTCAATAGGGTTTCATTACTCTTCTTTTTATTTAAATTTTCAGCTGCCTTCATCCACTTTCTTTCTATACCTTCTTCAAGACTTTTTGAAGTCGCACCGCTGTCCACCTTCTTCTTTTGTTCTACAGGTGCTTATAACTTATTTTATACGAATTAGTTATAATAAGATATTATTAACAAATGATTTTTATATGAATGTTGATGCAAGGTGTTCGTGCGTCTAGGCTAAACACTAAACTCGTTTAATTTGTTTTGACATTGTAATCTCGAATATGGCTACTCATTAAATTCATATCTAATTTTTGAATTGTCTCTTTCAAATGAGCAATTTAATTTGAGTTAAATACTATTTATTTAAATGTTATATTTTGTTATAGTTTTACGTAATAAAGGTATGAACAGAAAGCTTATGCTTATAATGTATTTAGTTTAAATTTTTTACATTTGTTAAATACAAATTTTTTTAGTTAAATACTATTTATGAGCAAAATTGATGCTTATGCAAAAACTTACGATGAATTTAGTTTAAATTTTTTATATTTAAATCTATTAAACACTTTTTTTTAGTATTTTATTTGAAAATAGTAACTATAAACAAATGAATGGTACTTAGTAAACTAAAATGGTTGGTGGATTATGTGTAACCAGCGGCTAATCGTTGTTGGGACATAGGTTGGCCACGGCCACCCCAAAATTTTCTCTAATCTTTTAAAAATACTTCTTATTTTATTTTATTTATAATACTATAATTTGTTAAATAAAAATTAATATAGATTAAATCATGTTAAGGGACATATGAATTTTATGTTGTTTTAATGTTGGGTTCTATAATTGGTATATTTTATGAGTTGAATTGCGGTTGTTGAGTTTTGTTGTCGAGATGACGAGATGTATGTTTCAGTCTAATATGTGAAGATAACATACTATATGTGCATTTTTTCTTGTTACATGAATTAATCTAACCAAATGACATGAAGATTGGTATGTGTAGATCTCATATGATTGATATGTGTATATGGACTAAAATTTATTTTATCAAATTTTTAATTATTAAAATTGCACTTTTTTTTATTAGACCCAATTTTTAAGATTAGAACAAGGCCCAATTTTTGTGTAGACTAAATTATAATTTAGACGTGTATTTTAGAAAAACCAATGGAATAATATATAAAAAAATTACAAAAATAACTACTATAATTATAAAATAAAATAATTTTTCCAAACTAAATTCCAACTAATTTTTAATTATTAAATATATTAACTAAAATTTGATTTACTACCTCTCTCCAATATATTTTTGTAAATTTACAATTTAAAATTCTTATATACAATACAATATTATACTTTTTATTTATCCATTCAAGTTTTTAATATTTGGCAACTCCAATATTATAGTTCAATATCTGCCACTGTGTGTAACGATGAAAGTAATGTGTTGGACCAAGTAGCAATGCTAGCTATTTTCTCTTACTTTTCCTTTTACCTTTGAAATTTTCTAACTATATTATTGCATAGATTTGAGACATATGGAACGAGTACAAGAAGCTCCTAATCAATTTGCTTCGCAAGCACAACAAGCTTCATCACAACAAGCACAAGATTTAGGCCTCTCACCATTGCCACCAACTCAAAGAAACGAGGTAACCAAAAGAAAACCTAGTAAAGCCTCTTCTAGTGTTTGGTTACATTTTAATAAGGGAAATAATATTGGTACATGTAAGTATTGTGGGAAAGTGTACGCAGCTTCTTCTAGTCATGGAACCACTAACTTGCTTAGACATATAAATAAGTGCTTTAAAAATCCAAATAGGCAAATTGATAAGAAACAAAAGATATTTGATCTTGGAAAGGAAAGTGATGATGACCCTAATATTGTTAATTTTAAACTTGTTGAATTTAATCAAGAAAGAACTAGAATAGCATTAGCAAAGATGGTAATTATTGATGAACTCCCTTTTAAATATGTTGAAAATGAAGGGTTCAAACAATTCATGAGTGAGGCTCAACCTAGATTTAAAATTCCTTCCCGTGTTACTGTTGCTAGAGATTGCTTGCAATTGTATTTTGATGAGAAGGAAAAGTTGAAAAGAATGTTGTCTGCAAATAAACAAATGGTGTCTTTGACCACTGATAGTTGGACATCGATCCAAAATATGAATTATATGTGTGTAACAGCTCATTATATTGATGATGAGTGGGATTTGAAAAAGAGGATATTAAGTTTTGGTTTGATTTCCGACCACAAAGGTAAAACCATAGGGATAACTTTAGAAAATTGCATGAAAGAGTGGGGGATTAGGTCTATTTGTTGTGTTACTGTTGATAATGCAAGTGCTAACAACTTGGCTATTGCATATTTAAATAGAGGCATGACTCTTTGGAGAGGTCGTACTTTATTTAATGGGGAGTACTTACATATGAGATGTAATGCACATGTATTGAACTTGATTGTCACTGATGGCTTGAAGGAAATTAACTCATCAATTGTTAAAATAAGGGCTGCATGTAAGTTTGTCAAGTCTTCTCCTAGTAGGTTGGCTACTTTTAAGAAGTGTGCAGAAGCTGTGAATGTATGTTCTAAAGCAATGGTAACACTTGATGTACAAACTAGGTGGAACTCCACCTTTTTGATGTTGGATATTGTGGAACAATATGAGCATGCATTTTATCGTTTAGAACATGTTGATGTGGCATTTGTGTCTAATGGTAGTGAGGTAGGAGGATGTCCTAATGAAACTGATTGGGAACGTTCCCGTGTTTTTGTGAAGTTTTTGAAGACTTTCTATGAAGCGACTCTTTCTTTTTCTGGGTCACTACATGTTACAGCCAACTCTTTTTTTAAACAGCTGATTGAAATTCAAAAAACATTGACTAAATGGAAAAACAGAGAGGATTCTGTTTTGAAAAAGATGACCGCAGATATGCAAGTAAAATTCAACAAATATTGGGATAGTGGTGAGATAAATTTTCTTTTGTTTGTTGCTGTTTTTCTTGATCCCCGTTATAAGCTTGAGTATATTGAGTTTTGTTTTAAAAGAATGTATGGCACTAATAAGTCTGATGATATGATGGAAAAACTAAAAAATCTCATCGGTAAATTGATTGAACACTATACTCTTTTGTATCCCATTACTAATGAAGCTAATGATTCTAGTACCTCGAATCTCAACATGCACTCACAGTCTAACATTGAAAAGGGGGATGAGGATGATTGGGAAAATTTGTTTAGATTGAACATGAAGAAAAAGCAAGGTGAGTTGCAAAAAAGTGAGTTGGATAGGTATTCAGAGGATGGTGTTGAAGATGACTCCCCTATATTTGACATTCTTAAATGGTGGAAAGGAAAAACAAATAAGTACCATGTTCTTTCTCGCATAGCTAGAGATATTTTGGCTATTCCAGTGTCTACTGTATCATCTGAGTCGGCGTTTAGTACAGGAGGTCGAATCCTCGATTCATTTCGTAGTTCATTAAATGCCACTACTGTTGAAGCTTTGATTTGTACCCAAAATTGGATCAAATCTCCTAAGAAAATTGATTTAGCAACTGAGTTGGTTGAAGTACAAAAGATTGAGTCGGGTACGAATGCTTTATTTTAACTTTCAAATTGATTTTCCTTTATTTTTTTTTTATTCTTTTAATCATTTTGTGTGCTAATGAGATTGTGTATTGTATTTAAAATTTTAGAGTTGTCTGAATTAGTTTCAATTGATATTGGGGTGACTGCTGCTGAGCTTAACACAATCACTACTACATCTTAAGGTACTTGTTATTGTTTTGTTTAATGCATATTTTACTTATTTATTATTTCTCCTTCTTTATCTCCTCACTTTTATTATTAATATTTGTTTTTGCAGATTCCCAATTGTTTCATTCCATACTTTGAGAAACTTGTTAAGTGCTTGTACTTGAAGTTGACATTTTTTAGAATTGATTAATTTTCATATTTTATTGATTTACTGTTGTTGAATTTATTTATGTATTTGAAGATTGTTGGATTTATTTTCTTTTTGTGAAAGGTTGATGAGTTTTTTAAAGAATTGCATAATTTGATTGAAATTTTATAGTTTTGGGACATTCAAGTATTAAATATATTTTCATTCAATATGTTTTCTTGTAAAAAAATAAAAAAAAAAAAGTTATTATTTATGTATGACCCGCCAACCCAACCCAACCCAACCCGTTCTTGATCGGGTCGGTTCGGGTCGGGTTAAATAAAAAAAATACGGGTTTAGAACTTAACCCAACCCAAAGATAATCGATCGGGTCGGGTCTTGGGTTTTGTCAAAATCCGCCCAACCCAACCCACGTACGCCCCTACATGCAAGGGGTCAAGGCGGAGGCAAAGGACTTCAAAGAGTTGTTGCCATTGAAGGAATTTGAAAATGAGAGGGAAATGATGAATAAAGAAGATGATGAACAACAACTAGGTGGTTATGTGTTGGGGTGTTTTGAGAGAGTGTGTAACTAGAAAAAATGAAAGAAAATTGAAGGTTGGGATGAGTTAGTGCTTGTGAGTGAGGAAGAAGAGAGAAAGAAAAGTGGTGTGTTCCTCTTTTGACACTTGGACTTGTTAAAACTATCACTTTCCTATTCTAACCTTGATCATAAATTAATATTACTAAAAAATACAACATTAACAATTGATAAGATTCTAGTAATTCTAATTATTGCTTAAATCTAGTAAATATTTATAAGGTAGTGAGAGGGTCGTTACAGGTATTGCAACTACACTTTACATTTAAAAGCTGAGGAGCAATCCATATATATTCTTGTCACGACCCAAAAACTAAACGCCGTGACCGGCGCACAAGCTATACCCCTAGCCTGGCAAGCCTATCAACTAACTTAACAATTTACCAAATAAATAGTTCTGAATAATCATTTCAAAAATATATATATAATGTTTCATGAAATTTCGACAGAGTATCCTCTGTAATTTCAACATTTCCAAATTTACAAAGTCCTTGTTTAAACATCAAATTCAGCCAAATTCAAACAACATAATCTAAACATTCAGTACATTACCCAAAAAACTATCTAAACTCCAATAGCTGCAAAATACATATGACTCGACCGACTTTACAAAAAAATGGTCCTCGATCAAAGAGGCCTACCAAAACAAAATATGACCGAGACTTGAGCCTACTATCAGCTTGCTACTCAGCTGCCTGTGAATCCGAAAAAAATAAACAACATGAAGGAGTAAGTCACAAAGACTTAGTGAGGAGACAACAATCACCATCAACTAGAAGGGAAACACAAAAAGGCACGAATAACTGGTTTATAACCTTGAGACGATTATGTTATTCACGTAATAAAATCATCTAAATTTATAATTTAACCATTCGAATAAAAATATTAAAAATCCAATTAATAGTGAAGCGAAATCAAAATGAATAACATTAAAATCATCATAGAAAATCAAACAAGTAAAAATAATAATTATTGAGAACCAAGAGGCGGCTTCATCTCATTGATAGCCCTTTCCTCCTAAGGGTGGCCTTTCCCTTAGGGTGGCTCCATCTAACGGATAGCCCTATCCTCTCAATCCCGAAACGCATCATCACACATCAATTAGGGAGCTTACATCTCGTTGATAGCCCTCTCCTCCTACGGATGACATTTCACATAGGGGCGGCTCCATCTAACGGGTAACTCTCCCTAATCAAAACAAGGTAAGTAGGTGCACCTAGCGCCGTTAAAGATTTAATAATCATAGCAACGATTTCCCAAAACACGTATTTAAAATCATCTTTCAATTCACCGTAATTCACGGAAAATATATTCAATCGCATAACAGTTCACAATTTAAATACTTTTAACGCATACATATATCGAATTAATAACATATTATATAATAAAGAGCATTAAAATAAATAAATGACGAAGTCGAGATAAAATTTCAAAGGTTGTGTTTCCCAAATTTTTAAATAAATATTTTAACATCGAAAACGAGTAAAATAATAATTATAGCGTAAAAATAAATGACGATGACCGTCGTCAACTCACAACTACGGAGAATCGGCTACGTTTGTTCTCCAACAACTCCCAGAGTAGCCGGCAGGACCTCAGCTGACAAATCTGAGTATCAAAAATATTCTTAAGACTTTAGAAAAAAATTATTCTAAAGTTAGCTACCTCTAGGAACTCATAAAAATTCATTAAATCTACTCTAAGCACAAAATAAGATTTTGAAACAAAACTACATTTCCTAGAGATTTATTATTAACATAAGAGTTGTGATTTAGCTCAAAGAGTCTCAATAACAACTCTCAATGAATTGGTATCATTTTCCTTCCTTAGAGCCCAAACCCAAACCCAAAAATCTTACCCAAGAACTTGTATATCCTTCCTCTGGGTTTAAGATTTAAGGAGACTAACTTGATTTTTAAGTGAGAAGAAGAAGAAGGAGAAGAAGAGGAAGAAGGAAAGGAAAGAAAGCAAAAAAACAAAAATGAAAAATGGGGGTGAGGGTGAGGGTGACCGAGAGAGAAAGAGAAGAATGAGGAAAGTATGATGGAAAAAGAAAGAAAGTGGGGGGTTGGGGTTTGTTTAATTTATTTATTTATTTATTTATTTATTATTATTATTATTATTATTATTATTATTATTATTATTATTATTATTATTATTATTATTATTATTATTATTAAAGACACGGGCCATGTCAATTCTTCAGTTCTTCAATGCTGATACCTAGAAAACACCACACCAACAATGTGTGAGTTATAAAAACTCAGTAACATAGAAA
This sequence comes from Cicer chorassanicum, assembly GCA_037974735.1. Taxonomy (NCBI): domain Eukaryota; kingdom Viridiplantae; phylum Streptophyta; class Magnoliopsida; order Fabales; family Fabaceae; genus Cicer; species Cicer chorassanicum. The sequence continues at coordinate 50,765,680 of JBBPBP010009779.1, read as the reverse complement.
TTATAAAAAAATTAAAAGATGTTTTCCAGCTATATCTGTGTGGTAAGCATGAAAAAATTCTCTCATGAGTAATTTTTAAACTCGCCTATAACATAGTAGAACTAAACTGATATTTAAGTTATTAAGATGAATCATATTTGATATAATATAAAGAATGCTCCAAGATGATATTAATGTCTCTCCCACCACATAATAAGGAAAATACTTTACTTCCCACAAGATTTTGGGTACAAAATTTAGACACACATAAAAATAATTATCATTTAATTATTCAAAAATTACACATTCTTTGATTATTTTTCTTTTTACTTTTTTTTTGTTTCCCAGTATGTTAGTTGTGGTCACAAGAGTTTAGGCTCAAAATTTAAGCACGTGCACCAAAATGTAAAAAAAAAATGTATTTTTTTAATAATTAAATGATATTAATATGTATTTTTATGTGTGCATCTAAATCATGTGTAAAAAATTTTGTGATTAGTCAAATATTATCTGTTACCCATCATATTAATATCCCACTAACTTTAATGAAAATTGTTTGTATTATTTAGCTTATTTTATTGCGTACAATTATTTTTTTCAATGCTGGGTAGGTTGATTCAAAAGTTTTAGAATTATTTTGAAGGTTATGGGTTAACAGTAAATTACCATGTCCAGTTAAAAGTATTATTTTTTAAATTATATGGTATGATGATATAACATGTCTTTGGAAATAGATTTACTACTGTATTTATGAATTTTGCAAGCATGAAGATTAAATGATTAAAAATGATTTATCAAACTTATGACTAGGGATAGTAAAAAATTTGACCCCGCGTTAAATATTTGTACTATTCATTAGTTAATGGATATAAGGGATGTAATGGTATTTGTACCTCCGGATACCTATACCAGATAATAATACTTTTATGTACGGTTTGATAGTTAGCATAACCAGACACAATGTCATAGGCGTATCGTATTTCATTATAATCATTTGTTTGATGCATCAATCAAATACGATACGGTAATCAAACTTTTTAAATTATCTGGTTGCAGCCCGTATTTTTTAATTCTTGTTTTAAGGTAGGTTAAAATAATCCGTTATTTCGGATTTCTCTCTTTATTTTCCTTTGTCATGCATGTTTTGTGTTATGATTTATTGAGATTTTATTTTGTGTCGATTATAATAATAATAATAATAATAATAATAATAATAATAATAATAATAATAATGTTGATGATACATTTATATATACGTAAATATGAATTCACGAAAACAAAATAATGTGATGGTATATCTAATGTTAGAGATAATGTTTTTAGAGATTATTGGATTTTGTTTAACAATTTTTATGATAGTGAGCCATTCTTCAATATAGTTTTATGAAAATTATAGAAATCGACTAATGGATATAGAGGGATTAAGGGGAGAATTTTTAGAGAGTTTGATCAATGGAAATGATGCTATGATAGTAAGTCATTCTTCAATTGTGATAGATAGAGAAATCACAATTTTTTCAAGTATATAAAATTACTTCATAAATTATTTACATTTTATTGATAGTGAGTCATTATTCAATTGTGATAGATAGAGAAATCACAATTTTTATGATAGTGAGTCATTCTTCAATTGTGATGGATAGAGAAATCACAATTTTTTCAAGTATATAAAATTATTTCATAAATTATTTACATTTTTTTAGCATTTTTATTTATTTATAAAAAATTATATGAATGTTATTTTGAAAAAAAATTAAATAGATTATAAGGACAAATTTGTCATTTTATCAAAATATAAATCATATCATCTTGTTATCTGTTGTGTATCAAACACTGAATATGATAAACTAATCTTATCAAGTTTGTTATCATGTGCACATCAAACACATGACATGATAACTCTTTATCCTGCTCATATCATATCTTGTCTCTATCGTATTCCTTATCCTATCATGTGCTTATCATATCCAGTCCATCAATTTGTTATATATTTTATTTATTTGTTATCTATTAATGTTTTTATATGTTAATATTTTTTTTTGTGTTGACAAAATAGGAGAAAAATAATACATAATTGCAACCAAAAAATAATTTTTGTACATAAAATAACATTTTATATAAAAAATGATATTCATAAATATTCATTAATATCCACTAATACTTAAAAACCCACTAAATATTCGTTAAGAGAATATCCGCACATATATGAATAGGATACAATTTTTTTTCCAACAGGTTGAGTAACGGAATAGTACTATATGTACTCGTAGATATCTATTACCATCCTTACTTACATCCAATTTTTGTAAAAAAATAGAGATACTCTCTCCATTCTTGTAAGACATCATTGAGAACTCAATTTTAAATTTAGACGATTTATAAAATTTGTAATTGAAACCGTTCATTTTAAACGTTTCTAACACGTTTTTTGTGCAATTGTATTCAAATAATTACGACTTATCATTCTATCCATCACGTGTAATTCTCATGGAAAAAGTTTCCTTTTGCAGGGCCCTAATCCTTTATCATAAAGGATTTGTTTAAATCTTTCTTTAGACATTGAATCTTTTTTAAGATTATAATAACCAACAATCCTCTCAAAAAAAAAAAAAAACCAACAATTAACATGTCATCTACCTATACCAAAAGAATAAAAGAATTATCATCATAGAATTTCTTGTACAACGGATAGAATAGAAGCAGTTTAATTGCACTCATGTTACTCCATAAAAAATCAAATTTATTTTGGTTCATATTTAAGTTCATAAAAACTTTTTTCAATTTGCATGCAAGCCACTCTGTTCCTTTGACTTCAAAACTTCAAGACTACTCTATATAGATTTTTCACCTCGAAATCAACTTGTAGGAATTTAACCTTCCAATCCAGTTGATCTATCTCTAAATACAACATAGTTACTAATCCAAGCACAATTCAAATATAGGACATCTTCATGACATATGAAAAAGTTTCTTTAAAGGCAATACTTTTTTTCTAATCAAAATATTTCTTTGTAATTGGTTGCGAGACACTCTTATAGTGCTTACAATTTGAATACTCATCTGTTCTTTAGCATATTATTATGCCTTTAGGCAACTTTGTCTACTGAAATGTATGATTTGGTACAAGGATTCATTTTTTTTTAATGACTTTCAACTTCTTTCCTGGCCACATTATAAGTTACCTGTTAGTAGTTTGCTACGTATCCATTATTAGTGATCATCGTATACGCATATGAAAAATATCTTTAGGAAACTTGATCTTTTCAACTGAGGCTTAACAAGAGGGTAAAGCTAAGATTGTTGATGAGATTCTAAGATGATTTCTCATTAAGAATTGATTTAATAATGAAATAAAAAGAATCAAATTAATTTTGGTCGAAAATGTCATTTTTTTATATGATTTGTCTACCTTGTTTTGGCTATATGTGGAGCTCTAAATATCTGATTGAACCGATCTTTGATTCATTGAACTTAGAGAATTATATACAATTTATCTTTTAGACTCACGACAAGGTTCATGTTCTATCATGGTAAAAATTTGGCTACAAGTTGACCACGAGTTTGTGTTGTTTTTATTATTTTATGGGGTTTATTAAGTAATAGCTAAATAAAATACATAGGCACAAACAAAAAGGGATTGCTAAATTGTTTTAGCCATATCTTGAGTTTTTGAATTTCGATTAAGGTGGTATTTGATGCGTTGAAAAGGTAATAATATTTTCTACAACTTATATTTCACTAACTTTGACCAAATTCAGCATCTATCATGGTCAAAAATGGGCTGGAAGTTGATCACAAACTTGTGGGTTTTTATTGTTTTATTAGAATCATTAGTGTAACACCAAAAATTTTATAATAGACTATTTAATTAATTTAAATACTATTTTGCCGAGTTAATTTGATATTTAAAGTGTTTCATGATATATATTGATAAATATTATGATTAATTTTCTTTATATGTGTGTTTGCTATGATGGGTTATATATATTTGATTTAGTGATTAAAATTATATTTGTTTATTTATTTATGTTAAGGAAAAAATAATATTATCTTAAAATGAGTATTTTGAAGAAAAAGTTTCTAGTGTGGATGAATAAAATAAATTATTTGTTTATTAAGAAATACAAGAAAATGGATTTTGGACCAGACAAACAAAAACCTTGGCTTCACTCACAAGATCCACCGCTGAACTCATTTTTTTGCCTCGCCTTGGCCGATCGTGGCTTCGTTTAGCCATAAACAATTGTTTTTATGTCCTCTCGGCAGACTCTTTTTGAGCTTTTCTAGAAACCACGTTTGTCTTTTCAAAAAATGGACATTGTTTTTGAATTTCTCTCATCCAAACTATCAAGAAGTACTACTCATTTGGATTTTTTTGGTGAAGTTGACGTCGGACTTTTTCAGCGCTCCAACGAGTCGTTGAGACTTTTTCTGTAGTTTTTTCTCGTCGTTTTGACTTTATTTTTGCTCCTAAAATTATTATTAATCATTTAACACTAGAATATGACCCGCGCTTCGTGCGGATTTAATTTTAAATATTTTATAAGGTGATATATATATATATATATAATATTAATCTTGTAAATTTTTAAAGTTATAAAAAAAATGCGATAAAAGATTTTGTAGAGTGTGTAATTAATTGAGTATTTTTACTCCTAAAAAAAATAAAAGAACAATGTCTTGTAAAAGTTTAATCATAAAAAAAATTTACAATTTTATAACCGTTTCAAGTTAGATTTTAACTTTATTTATAATATCAAATTTGTACCATTTAGCTAATTTTTGATGGTCTATAGACATAAAATATTAACCATGATTTAAAAGATAAATTATATAATTGATAATCGTAAACTCTATTTTTATTAAAGTATATAAGTTATGTAGGAATATTTAAAATTTTAACATTTTTTCTACACATATTAAAAAAAAAT
>JBBPBP010009779.1:50743403-50756846 GCA_037974735.1 Cicer chorassanicum | reverse complement strand
ATATTTCAGAAAATACATAAATTTTTCTCTAAGTCTATATTAGGAATGGTATAATAAGAAAAAATAGAAAAATAAATTGTTTCCTAATTCTAAATTATATCTCTATATTTGATTTTAATTGGCCTAATTCGTAGATATTATACGATTTTGTCTTTAGAAAAAGTGTGTTGGGCTGTAAAAAAAAAAAACAATTTACTACTTGAAAAAAGTTAAAAATATACATAACAATATCAATAAATACACAAAATTTTCTCTAAGTCCATATCAGTAATGGTATAATAAGAAAAAATAGAAAAACAAATTGTTGGCCTAATTCTAAATTATATCTCTCTATTTGGACCGTCAAATAATTGATATTTATTGTATTGTAATTGGTAACTTATGGCACATGAATACTTTTACAAAATATGGGGAAAAGGTATTTAGAAAGTGAATAGGAAAACTCTCTATGAAGATGTACACGTCAACTTTTTAGCTGAGGTGGCGAATGTTCGCATACGTGGAGGAATAGAATGAGGTGGCAGCAGAGTCTGTTTTAAATATATATAATAGATTGATTTTTATGCTCTGCATAATTTATCATTCATGTCTCGGCGATTTTGTGAAATCGCCGTTTATTTTCCAATTCATTCGATGTACATTATCGATCTGGAGTTGTTGAAAACACCCATTGATCATTATATTTGAGAAGCATCAAAATAAGGTAAGGGGTTATAGACCATTTGAATTCATGAGTATAATATATTGTGAGATGAACTGGAAGGCTGTATTTCCCAACGATTCAATATGACTTGCTACATACGGCAATAGCCCTTTGAGGGATAAATTAATTGATGTGAAAATAGTGAAATTGTGAGAGTAAAATATGGAATAGAAACATTTATAAAGTGTTGATTAATGTAATTTCATTGAATGTGTGGTATTTGATAATATTGTGATATTGGAGGTTAAATGAGTTTCGTGCATATGTTTGATTAGACAAGTTTATGTGATGTGATAGTAAAACATGGATGCATTGTATAATATAAGTTTATGTGATGATGGTGATGTATGATTGATGATAGTGATGTCATAAATTTGTGATGAGAATATTGAAGTAACTTCATAGTTGATGAAATAGTGGTGATTCCAACTTGTGCTTGAGATGATGCTCTTAATGGAGTATCCTAGACACACGAGAGAAGGAATTGCATGTTAGGGTTATCTGATGTGGAGATTATCTTTTCATCATAAAGGTAGGGCCTAACAAGTCTAGTGATGTTGGGGAAGTACAACTGAATGAGCCTAATCGTAGCGATCTACTATTGAGCCTTAAGGCAAGATTGTTAGACCTTAGGGGTATTCTGGTGGGAAATTACTAGGTGACTTGGAGGTAGTTCTCCGAATTTCGGGAGTTACCATGCAACAAACATTTATCTCGACCATTGTGTATATTGTTGAAACCAAGTTGATGTTATGCTTTAAAGAGTATGAAAGGAGATTCATGTTTTTGAAGAAAATCTAAAATAAGATTTGATTCCAATTTATAATTGAAAAAAATCTAAAATAAGATTCGATTCATATTTATAATGGAAGAAAATCTAAAATAAGATTTGATTCAAACTTATAATTGAAAAAAATCTAAAATAAGATTTGATTCAAATTTATAATTGATGAAAATTTAAAATAAGATTTGATTCATATTTATAATTGAAGAAAATATTTGACCAAGTTGAAAAGAAGATATGGTCAAGATTTGAAGAAGATTTGATCAAGACATGAAGAAGATTTGATCAAGATTTGAAGAAGATTTAATCAAGATTTATCTATAACAAAATATGAACAGAATCAATCTAAAGAATCTACAAACGCTATCTGAACAAAATACGAACATAATTAATATGAAGAATTTACAAACTCAATCTAAAAAAAAAATAGGAACATAATCAATCTGAATAATTTACAAACTCAATCTTAACAAGATACAATTCAGAAATAAACAAGGACTAAATTGAAGCCCAAATTTTAACTATAAATAGATACTCAAGGCTGAAGAAGAAGAAGAAGAAGAGCATCGAAAATCAAAAAAGGGTAAAAGAACTCATAAGCTCAAAATTTCAAATTAACTTGGAGTTCAAAGAGAAAAACACTTGTTCAAGTTAGAAACATTTTCTGAGTGTTCTTTTCTTAGAATGTGAGAGTTATTGTTATTATCAGCTTTGTTAGAAGCCATCACTCAAAGTTCCAATCATTTGTATCTAACCTGATAGTGGTTTAGTTCCTTCTTCAATCTAGGGTTGTTAGGTTGTAAGGAGATGACTTGGCTTCTAGGGCTGAAGTGGTTAGTTCCTTCTTCAATCTGGGGTTGTTAGGTTGTTAGGAGAAGACTTCGCTTGTAGGGTCATGGTGGTTAGTTCCTCAAAAGTATAGGGTTGACAGGCTGTTTGGGAAGACTAGGTTGGAGGGTTAGGTGCTTTGTAATTCACGGTAATTGAATTAGTGGATTAAAGCCTTCTGAATGAGGGAACTTGATGTAGCCAAGTTAATGATAAACCAGGATAAATCTATGTATCAAATTATTTATGGTTCCATTGTTTGCTACATTTGAATCTGATTGCTTCTTATCCAAGTAATTCATAAAAACCAACCAACCTTCAACAAATTAGCAAAAAGTTATTAACTTTGTCAAACACAATTCAACCCCCTTCTTGTGTTTGCACCTTGATATACGTGTCTCGGGTTGAGTTGAGGGAATCTATGAGGACAAACCCAATTTTAATTGTCTGTTCACTTGCGTGGTGGCATAGTAACAAGCCTCCTAACCAAGTACTTTAGAGTTAGAATGCTACCAAATTGTGAAGAAGTAGAATATAAGCTCATGCATAACATTGCATTTTCTTGTGATTGTTTTGTTGTGAATAATGTGTTTCAAAAGCGATAATAGTTTATCTTAGAGCAATTGATGCATATTATAATGAGATGATAATTTTACTTGAGTGACTTTGATGTTATAATATGGTATTATTTCTTTGAGTATTTTGATATATCATGATGTGTTATGATACAGTTTATTATGATTATTTGTTGTTCTTCTTATTTATATTATACTATCAAAATGATTTCAAAACTCACCTCCTTTGTTGTTTGTGTTTTACTGGCTTGGATCTGCATTTACGAAATTGCAGTTATTACAGGTTAGTGAGTCTTGAAGTTCAAGTTTTGGAGAACTTCCACTCTGAAATGTGATGCCGAGAATGAGAATTATAAGTTTTATTTTACTTATTAAATTTTAAGTTATTTTTTATATGAAATTATTGTTAGTAATAGTAAGTTTTTGGAATGAAATTAGTAAACTATAGTTAAATCAATTTTATTGAAATTGCACTTTTTATTTGAAAAATTTAGTTTAAAGTGTCCCATATATACTTTGAGAAATGTGATATCTTAAATCACTTGTAAAAGTTTTTATTTCCTTGATATGATAGTTCCAAGTCTTTCAGCAAGAACCTTGGTCTATATTGATCCATTTTGTCGGCTTTAGGAACTTTAGGTATTAGGACTACAATGTTTACAATCTAGTTAGGCATCAACCAACTAGTTTTGAAAAAATGCATCACCTCCTTTAATATGAGCTAGGAGCTCTATCTGAATTCATAGAAAAAACAACATATCATTCATCAAGCTTCAAGCAAATTATCAATAACCCTCTCAATAAGCCCATTATCACTACTATTATTTTAAGAATTAAAAATACACCATAAGTAACTTACAACTTGATTTTCAACAGGCACCACATCAGTAATCAAATCATTACCATTTCTCAATGCATAAATCCCCTCTGTCGTATGTCTAAATATAGCAATTTTATGAAAATAAGAAGTGTTCCTATTCCAATGAATATGATATTTAACCTTAGCCTTCTTTAGCAAAAAATCTTCAAATTTCAAAGCATTATCTAACTCCATTTGAGCCGATTTTTCTTTTTCCAACAAATCATCAGTGCAACCACCCTGGTGAATTTGACGAAGTTAAGCTTTTGTAGATTGGACATTCATATGAATATTCCTATAAATGTTTGTATTCCAATTATTTAGCATTAGTTTCAGTGTTTTAAGGTTTTGGTTTAACACATTCATAGGACAGCAAACATAAGAACCATTCCAATCATCTTTGATGATGTTAATACAATCATGATCGGAAGGCCACATCTTCATAAATTTAAAAGAGAAATCACCAAGAAAAAATGCAACAAGAATTAATTTTGGGTAAGGTGAAACAAGAATTAGAGGACCAAGAATCAATCCAATTTGGGTTGCAAATCAATTTGTCCATTCTTTTTAAGTATAAGTCATCCCCCTCCTACCCTTGGACCAAGTAAACTTAGCACCATATGTGGGGAGATGAATAAGATCATTAGCATATTAGTCCAAATTTTGAAAATCATGAATGGAAATTCTATCGAGTTGGCCACTCTCAATGATAGTGTTGAAGTCACAATACCAATGGAGGTTGAGCAACCCCTAGTCATTAGAAAGATACATCCAAATGTCTATTTTACTTATATAACTAGTAGAGGCATAAACTTCAGAAAAAGTAAAATCCATATTGTACATATTCAACTTAAAAGTCACATGTTGAGTAGAGTTATTAACAAAAGTAGGTAGCAAATGATTAGTACAAAGACACCATAAACTTGGAGGCATATCATATCTTTGATTAATAGAAAATAGTTTAAGATTAAGATTATTCAAATATCTCTTGAGAAAATCATCAATTTTCGTCCAAGGTTCAAAAATAATAACAAAATTGTTTTTGAACAGAACATAACCTTTCATGAGCCAACCTAGTGGAGGGGTTGGCCATGCCTTGTACATTCCAATAAACACACTTCATTGGTTAGGAACTTTATGTTCTTCCCTTGATTGGGTATTGAAATCAACCTTGAAACCTTGCTTCTTCTTTTGTTTGTTTTTTTTTTTTATGCTTGGACAATGCCACCTCAAATTCATATTCATGTCAACTTGTTTGATTTTGGCCGCAACAAGATCAACCCAATTAGTATTGAGATGTTGCAGGTCTCATCAAACCCTATCAGGGATGTTATTATTGTTATCATTTACACCAACAATGCTTTCTCCAACCAAAGCCTCATCATCATCTTGAGTTTCATTGACACTAGAGGGAGGGACCTGTTGTAGCGTTTTCTAGCTCGCGATGCCCATCTTGTTCTTTTTCTAGTTGATGTTCATAATCGCAATTATGATGTTCATGGGGGAAATTAGCATCTTCATAGTTTTCCATATTATCTTCGACATATTCCTAGTTTTCGTCCCCATTCGTAGCAGCTTGCACTAGGTCTTCCTTATTTTCATAAGGTTGTTCGTTGAGTTGATCATGTCCTTCGTTATTTACACAACTACCATTTTGAGTGTCCTCGACATTAATAATCACTTTATGATTATCATTATGTTGCTTAGGTTTATCTCTATATGCCTTATGTGATTGTCATCATTACTTATTTTCAACCTTCTTTGTACAGTTTGAGTTATGATAATCTATGCTCTTGCCAAAGTACAAAAAACAGAGAGCTTTTCATACTGGAATCCAACAAAGAAAGCGAAACATTTGCACCCCCGAAACTCTATTGTGCAATTGATTTTCCAAAACAATTTCCACGAGGATTCTTGCGTAATGACCAAAACAATGATCAAACATGGACTTGATAGTAGTTGCATCCATGCATATATGAGTATGTGTGCTATTGGCTATGGCATAAATTATCTCGGGTCCCCATGATTCCTTAGGCAAACCTATAATCCTAACCCATGTCTGAGTTGTTGTTTGTTTTTGCTCATTCAAATTAAGTTGAGACTCCACTGAACCAACTTTAACAATCTTGAATGAAGATTCCACGTTGAAACCGACCAAACATTTCTCACATCCTCCACATAAGAGAAAACGAATTCATAAAAACATTTTCCAAGACAAATTATTCCCCATCTGCCGATACACTTCTAAAGGCCAGATAACTTGGCTCTCAAGGTCTCCATCTTCGAAGAAGGTCAAGTTTGTTTAGGATCATGCAATCGAGAAGATTGGTTTTGCAGCTATCTGGACCAGTAAGGTACTCCTCTTCAAGTATATCAACAGTTATGCTTTGACTTTAATACAAGGTCTAGAAAATTGACTTAAAGGAATGTGGCAAACTTTTGTCAATGCTTAAGCAAATGTTTTTTGTTGGTCCTGTGATGGTGACATTGTCCACACCGTTGATTAGGTTGTAATAGTTTTGTGATGAATGTTGGTTTATGGAGAACCAACGTGTTCTTTATGGAGGGTTAGCCAAGGGCAAAACGAACCACGTTCCTCCATTGAAAGCTAGCAAGATCCTTGTTCTCAAGAAAGCAGAAAAGCTACAAAACAAGAACTCGAGCATGCCAAAATGTAGGAGAAAAAAAACAAAGCCTTACGCAAAATTGATGATACCAAATAGATTTAGATATGTGATGCAAATCCAAACGTCAATAGAAATGAAACTGAAAAGACATAGATCATATAAGTGGTGAGGGTTGACCAAGAAGACCACCTTGTGCAGAATAGATGACGACATCAAGAAAATGCAAAAACACAAAGCAAAGAAAAATACCAACATAACGTGAAATATAGATAGACTCACAACCAAATGCTCGAAGAGATTCTTCCAGAATCGTGGCACAACTGCAACAGGCGAGGGTGCCGCCGATAATGTATGAAACCCTAATAGGTTAGGCATCCCATAAGGGAGAGTGCAGACTTGTTTTTTTTTTTTTTTCTAGTTCAAAAATCTTCTTCCTTCTTTAATAATTATTTAGTTATTTGTAAGAGACAAGTAGCATATGTGATCTTGGATAATACATATGATTAATTTTCAAATTTTAAAACGTAATTGGCAGCTATTTAACCCAGTTAACTTAGACTGTCATTAAGCAACAAATAACATAACTATTAATAACGGTATTATTCCAACACAAATTTAAATTTGATAAAATTATTACAAAGTTTCACCAAACAAACTTAAGTTGGACATATATGTATCTCACTTTATATGGTATCATTTCCAATAGTATTTCAGCTCACCGGGGATGTGGATGTTCAAGAAGTAATCATCCCAATTAATCAAATTTGCATGCCACAACATTTTTTTTTGTCAATCATACACTTTACAATAAAATGCAATATATAAAGATAGATATGTCTATTTGTTATGTGGTGACAAAAATTGATTGTACTTAAAAGTTGGTTGAATGTAAAATAATTTATGTTTAAATTCATTCACATAAAAGTGAGTTGAACAAGAAATTTTAGTATAAAAATTACGTTTGGAGTCAAAAGCTACAAATTCTAGCTTCTAAACTAAAATTAATTTTAGAGACAAAATAAATTCTAATCGAGAACAGCCAAACATGTCAAAATCAATTTTATACCTCTAAAATATTAATTTAACTTCTTATTATTTGAATTCGACACACTAATCAATCCTACAAAACTAACTTGTAATGATAATGCATGAAACATATCAATCACTCAATACTGGATTTCCCAATTGATCTAAGATTAATATACTTATATATCTTCTTATAATTTGGATTGTTCCTAATTCAATTCTAGAAAATTGAATTGTAAAATAAAAAATTCAAATCACTTTTAAATTGCAGTCTACAATTGCAATTGTTGTCACAAATAACTTTTTTACACGTCTTTGCAACAACGTATAATTACAATTCGAGAGACATCCATCTCATTGGCCCACATCACTATAAAATCAAGGATCACAACTAACCGAAACCGCAATTTATAAGCATAAATTATAACTACAATTGAAAAATACTTGAAGCATATAGTAATTCTAGTAATACTTACACTCCCTTGAAGAACAAGTAAGGTTTGTAAAGATCCACCAATCGCATCACAGTCTGTATCTTCCTTTTGAGATCAACATATGTCCCTTGAGAGTACTTGTAAAATATTGTATTAGCAAGTTCAAGTCCCTATATCAAATCCAGAATTTTCATATGAGACTAATTAATTACTTATTATGGTTTTAAATTGCGGTCCACAATTGCAGTTTGAATAATTGTAGATATTGAAGTCTCTAGAATAGAATTTCAACTACATTTTAGACCGTTTTAGTCACATTTTCTCTCATTTTCCCGCAATGTAAAGGTTTGCAAGATTACTGCAATTGCGACCAAAATCGCAATTTAAATCCATACTATATGTATCTTTGTAAAATAAAAATTCAATGAAATTTAAGTAATTTGAATTGGTGATTATAGAAACCTTTAATAGAAGAAAGTATCGAATGAACATAAATCTTCTGAAGCTATCCATGTTACCAAACACTTGAACTCTGCCAACCTTAACAGGCTTTCCATCGTTGTTAATCCATGGTTTTGCTGAGAAATGTCTAAAGCCATATTCTTGAAGATCACTGTATATGAGAGGCCTTCTAATAGAGGAACCAACATGATATATAAAATTATCACTTGGATTATTTGCATGAGCCACTATGGCTTCTAGTATTGCATTCACCACCATATCAGCTGGTATCTGTTACTTAAGTTTGTGGTATGTATATTTACGTTGAGAATAGAAAATTAATGGATAAATATATCATAATTAGGTATTAATTATGAATTTCATGGAGAACCTCACCGCATCAACAATTGCCTTAATATCTCCAAGGAAGCATGTTAATTTTCCTTTTCCATAAGCCAAGGCTAAACTGTCAATGGTCCTGTAATTAACAAGCACGGATAAAAAGATTACGGTTTTACAATGCAACCGAACTCTAAATTTATTGGTCTACACCCGACTGCCCCGTAAAGTCGAATGTAGAGGATACATGTGCATTTTCAATTGTGAAAGAATAATTAGAAACATAAAAAGATAGCAAGGTACAATGTAATTTGAAAATATAAAAATTAATTAGTCCAATTATTAGACTTCTTATGACAATTTTAAATGAGGTTTATATAACTCTTTCACACAGTACTTAACTAAGTCCAATGAATTATATTTGACAATTTACCTTACACCTTCCGCCCAACCAGGAAAAGGTTCTTTGAATGTACTAGTAACAATGGCAGGGCGAACAACAACAACAGACAAATTTTCTTTCAATTGCTCCACAAGTATTTCTCCCATTGCTTTTGTGAATACATATGTATTTGGCCATCCATATAACTTTGCCCTGATATATTTATACACATCATAGATTGAACATATAGATGTTGGGAGTAGTAAATCTATAATAATTGTTATATTTTTTTAAAATAATAATTTTTTTTGTCAAGTAATATAATGATTAGTTTCACACACATTAAATAGAGACAAGTGAAAAAAATCTTGAATTCAAATCTAAACTCCTGCATTTCAATGCTGTTGCAGATATCAATTGAACTTAATATAGACCACCATCATATTTGTTAATGATAGGCCAATTTGATCAAATAGTGCATTGATTCTATCTAAGTCTACCCACACTATAACTTTTTACACTTTATATTAAACATTTCTTTATCTCTATACCGCTAAAATGATAAGTTATTTGATGTCATATTGACGAGTTGAATTTTTAGAGATGTGTTTTTTTAATCAAATTTATATTAATTGCGAAATTATTTTAAACGTAAATTGTAAAAGTACCTCTAATTTATATTTTTGATATGTATAATCGATTGTATTAGAATTTCAAATAATATTTAAGCATTTGTCTACCACATTTGATTCACATGATATTTTTTTTTATGTATGTATGCAAAATGAAGAAAGAAAGGAAAAGAGAAAAATACAAAAATAATAAATGAAGAGAAATGAGACAGAGGAAAAATTAATTGATCGAATTTATAATTTGTCAAAAAGTTAATTGAACATTATAAAATTTTATGCAGTTATTTATAAAAATATAGTTATTTCATATATAACAAAAATAATAAATGAAGAGAAATGAGACAGAGGAAAAATTAATTGATCGAATTTATAATTTGTCAAAAAGTTAATTGAACATTATAAAATTTTATGCAGTTATTTATAAAAATATAGTTATTTCATATATAATATATAAATGTAATAGGGTTTGAATTTATAATCATTTTGTATTACTAAGATATATAATATTCATTGAGAAGCTAAAATTTGTGTCGTGGAAGTAGATTAAAGCTCATGATGCTGATTTTTCTTATGATTTTTATTTTTGGTGTACCCATCTTTTGATTAGTACGGGGCTATCTATTATGTAATTTTTTATTTGAATTTGGTGTGGTTTGTTATCTCTCGGTTGCATAAGGTGTGTAGTGTACATGGTGACATTTTGATGCTCTTTTTTTAATTGTTAGCCTTGTACGAAGGATTGTTGTTATAATATTTTTATATTATAAGTGTATACAAATATTAAATAAACTAATAAGTGTAATAATATTTTGCAAACCTGCTAATACCCAAGTTCTTCATAACCATTTTAATTTCATCCTCTGTTGCTCCTAGCTGCTGTAGCTCAATTTAATCAAAATAAAATAAAATATAATTAATATAAGAAAATTTCATAAAAAAATATACATAGTAATTAGTGCAGCTAAATAAAAATTGTTAAAGAAAAAATGACCAATAAAGTAATAGTATATGAGTGTATAATTCTCGTAGATGCAAATCAATCTGCTTTGAACTAGTTTGAAAAGTGTGTACACAGTACTCATTCCAATACAATATCAAGAAAGCAAAAATATTTGATTTGTTACTGCATGTTAAAAGTTTGTACCACTAATTTTATATATTAATTTAATATTTTATTTTTTTGCTATATATTTCTTTTATATCATGAACACTTACATTTTATTCAACGTCTCATTTCTCCATCAGTTAGACATGTGTTTGGGTGTACATCAAAGCTAAATTTTACGATGATAGTAAAAATTCGTTGATAATAAAAATTTAAATTATCGCTAAAAAAACACTCATCCACATATGCATTTTGTCTCGTCTTCTCCAAACTCATAAAGTTATCTTCCAAAAAATGCATATAGCAGATTATTCAAAAGATCGAATGGGATAATATATAAACTCTATAGATTTTTAAAAATTTTAAAAACTATTTGATATTTCGTTAAATAATTTTAAACGAATGTATAATAAGTTTTTAAAAAATATAAGTAAATATTAATGATTAGAGTACATGTATAACTACAAATTTTAGATTTTTATTATATAAAATTTTGTGTGTTTGATTATTAATATATTATGTCAATAATTAATAGTTGGATTAATAAAATTCATCATTTATATAAAATTATTAAGCAGAATAACTTATCTTAAATTTACTTTTATGTTCAATAGATCTGATCCAACTGACAAATACTGAAGTCGTAAAAATGGATATCATGTTTTAGATTTAAACCAAAACTTCAAAAAAAAAATTTGCATCAATTTCGATTGATATTTACTACTTCGTCAACATACTAAAAAAAAACATAATGACATAATTATAGAGTTATAGAGTAAATAACAAACAAACAGTCTATCTATATATCTTTTGCTTAGAGTCAATTAAAAATAGAAGTTTTGGTGACTTGGAAAATGTTGTATCTATTTTTATATATAAATGGTCTAATTTTCTTTCTAAATATAGGTTGAAAATAATAGTTTTAATAGTGCTTAAATTTTTTGAAAGATATTTTTGGTAGTTCAAGTATTTAGGAATCTTATTGATTTTAAAAATAGTTTAAAAAGAAATTGTATGATTTACTAGAAGTAATCTAAAGAAAATTTTGAATTCTAAAGAAAAAAATTATTTTATGATGTTAAATGATTAGTGATACTTTTCAAATAATTTAAGTGTTTGAAATCAATTTTTAAAATATTGTTTAACCACCAAATTAGTTTATTCACTATTTGATTTATTTTGGTTTTCTGATAATTATACTAATTTTTAGTATAAGTAGTTACTTACCTAATCTGCTACAAAAATTAAAATTATCATAAATTTGGAATGTTTGGACTGCTGTAAGAAAATGTTATGAGTTTAGAACTAGTGTTAGATTTGTTAAATAAACATAGAATCATTGTGACAAATAGTCGGTTTAGTTATTTGGATGTGTATATGATTATGCGAATATGAAAGTGTTTGTGTTTCAGGTGTTCTAAGTGTTAGTGTTTAGAGAGTATTTGAGAGTGTTTAAAAGTGAGATAATTCCATATTTCTTTAGTTTGATTGTTGATTTATGTAAGTGTCATTTCTTTTATTGTTGAAACTAGTTGTAGAATACAAATATTTATCTTATTCTACTATGGTTATACATATTATTTTATAAAAAAAAAAAAAAAATTTAAGTGACTGCCTGTCATTGAGTTGTTACATGCATTTATGTTTGTAATTCTTGGAAGTGTGAAATATTTTAAATGTTTCTATATATGTTTAACTTTTGTGGAAATTGTAGTGTAATTGTTGTTAGGATTTAAACACCCTTTTAAGAGAATAACACTAGTAGAATATTGTATGAGAAGTTAGTTGAACTTGAAAGCATATCTGAATATGTGTTATTTGATTCAACTAAATGAAGTAAGTTGTTGTTTCTGACATGTGTTATTTGATTCAACTAAATTTATGTAAGTTGTTGTTGACTAAATTCACATGCTTAGTTTTATCTATAAATGATACTGTTTAATCATGGTATTTGTTTCATAATTGAGTAGTTGAATGTGATGTGTTGAATTAATTTGTTGTGTCATGATAGCTTATCATGTTAAGATTCTTGACATGTTATGGTTAAATGAGTTGTTAATGCCTTAAATATACTTATTATATCTTTTGAACTAAGTTTGAAACTTGAGGATAGTTAGTTAGATAATAGTTCGCCATAAATTTCAATGACGAAATTCTATAATGAGCAGAGAATTGTAACGGCTTATTTTTCCAATACCCTCTTTTTCAAAAAAAAAAAAAACCAAATTACTCCCTTTTCAAAACTATATACCAAAATACCCCATTTTTACATGCAAGTCGCCTTTGCAAATGGCGATTTCCTTAAGGAATTTTTCAACAAAAAACAATCAATTTTTTTACAAATTAACACAAAAAAAATTATATATATATATATATAATTCATAAAAAGACACAAACACAAATTTTAAATTACATAGATTGACTAGAGTTCCATGTAACATTTGGACAATGTTTTTGAGTATGACCAGTTAACCGACATAGTCCGCATTTTCTTGGCACTTTTTCTCTAACGTCTATTTCAGTTCTAATACAATCACTATTTGGACTATGTCGGTTAACTGTCATACTCAAAAAAATTGTCCAAATGTTACAGGAAACTCTAGTCAATCTATGTAATTTAAAATTTGTGTTTGTGTCTTTTTTATGAATTTTATATATATATATATATATATATATATATATATATATATATATATATATATATATTT
>JBBPBP010009779.1:50718802-50743311 GCA_037974735.1 Cicer chorassanicum | reverse complement strand
TGTTAATCTGAAAACAAATTAAATTTTTTTTTTGAAAAATTCCTTAAGGAAGTCGCCATTTGCAAATGCGACTTGTAGGTAAGTATAAAAATTGGGCATTTTGGTATATAGTTTTGAAAATGGAGTATTTTGGTAAATTTTTTTGAAAAAGAGGTTATTGGAAAAAAAAAAAAGAAACCCAATTGCAACACCCCGAATTTTATAATAGACTATTTAATTAATTAAAGTACAATTTTTTGGAGTTAATTTTATATTTAAAGTGTTTTATGATATATGTTGATAAATAATATGATTAATTTTCTTTATATCTGTGTTTGCTATCATGGCATGATTTTTTAGACATTTGATTTAGTGGTTAAAATTATATTTGTTTATTTATGTTAAGGAAAAACAATATTATGTTAAAATGAGTATTTCGAAGAAAAAGTTTCTAGTGTGGATGAGTAAAATAAATTATTTACTTATTAATGACTTTTAGAAATACAAGGAAATGGATTTTGGACCAGACAACTATTTACACCCCTATTTTCTACTTTTGCATATTAATTTAGTCTATTATTGTTAATGAATTAGGCTTTTCTTTCCTACATCTGTGAGTTGCTCATTGCACCCAATTTCTGCCTCAAACAAGACTCCCTTGTGTTGGGCCTTATAGTCTATTTGCTCTTGCACTTCTACATCTGCACCCCTCCATCTGGAATTAAAAAAAAAAAAAACATGACAACAACAACAACAGCAACAGAAAACGCAGCCTCTTTTCCTCCCACATTCAAACTCTATCTCGAACTCTCTCATTTAACGATGGAAATGCACAAAACCTTGGCTTCTAACATAAAATCCACCACTGAACTCATATTTGGTCTCACCTTTTCCGATCGTGGCTCCATTTAGCCGTAAATAATCATTTTTCGCCCTTTCAACGGACTATTTTTTTGCTTTTTTGAAAACCACGTTCGTCTTTTCATAAAATGGACACAATTTTTGGATTACTCTTGTCAAAACCTTCAAGAAGCACTGCTTATTTCCATTTTTCAGTGAGAGAGCGTATGAATTCATGACTATATTATAATGTTAGATGAACGGGAAAGTCGTATTTCCCAAAGATTCATCTGAGGCTCGCTATGTACGGCAGTAGCTCTTTGAGAAATAAATTAATTAATGTGAAAATATGAGAATCGTGAGATTAAAATATGAAATATAAATTTTTATAAGGTGTTGATTGATTTTGGGGAAGTACAACTGAATGAGCCTGATCGTGGTAGTCTGTTGTTGAGCCTTACGGCAAGATTGTTAGACCTTGGGGTATTTTGGTAGGGAATTCCTAAGTGACTTGGAAGTTGCCCTTCAAATGTCGGGAGCTACCATGCAACACACATTAATCTCAACCGTCGTGTATATGTGTCTCAGGTAGAGTTAAGGGGATATATGAGGACATGTCATATTTGAATTGTCAGTCCACTTACGTGGTGGCATAGTATCAAGTCTCCTAACTAAGTACTCCAAAGTTAGAATAGTACCAAATTATGAAGAAGTAGTGTCTAAGCTTATACATAACATTGTATTTTCTTGTGATTGTTTTGATGTGATTAATATGTTTCTAAAGCGATAATAGTTTCTCTTAGAGGATTTGATGCATATTATAATGAAATAATGATTTTAGTTGAGTGACTTTGATGTTATAATATGGTATTATTTCCTTGAATATTTTTATATATCTTGATGTTTTATGATACGGTCTATTATGATTATTTATGTATTCTTCTTATTTATATTATACTATCAACATAATTTTGAAATTCACCTCATTCATTGTTTGTGTTTGACTTTCTTGACTCTGTGTTTTCGAAATCGCAGTTATTACATGTTAGTGAGTCTTGAAGTTCAAGTTTGAGAGAAGCCCCGCTTTGATAGGTGATATCGGGAATGAAAGTTATAAGTTGTATTTTAGTCATTTAATTAAAAATGACTTTTTGTATGGAAACCTTATAAGTACTAGTAAGTTTTTGGAATTAAATTAAGAAATTATAGTTAAATCTGTGACATCCTGAAGCTCAAAATAATATATATCATAATTTATACCATATTTTTTTATAAAATTTGCAACGGATAAATAAAAATTCTTTCAAAAGAAAAATAAACTTTTACAAGTTATTTAGAATATCATATTTCTCAAAATACGAATGGAACACTTTAAACTGTTTTCTTTCTATAAAATTGTGCAATCTCCATAAACTTGATATAACTATAATTTCTTAATTTAATTCCAAACACTTACTAGTACTTATAAGGTTTTCATACAAAAAATCATTCTAATTAAATAAGTTAAATACAACTTATGAGTCTCATTCCCGGTATCACCTATCAGAGTAGGGCTTCTCCAAACTTGTATTTTAAGACTCATGAACTTGTAATAATTGCGATTTCACAAACGCAAGGCCAAACCAGTCAAACACAAACAAAAAAGAGGTGAGTTTCGAAATTGTGTTAATAGTACAATATAAGTAAAAAGAACACGTGAATAATCATAATAGACTGTATCAAAACACATCATGATATATCAAAACATTAAAGGAATTAATACCATATCAAAATCAATATCTCATTATAATTTGCATCAAATCATCTAAGAGGAACTATTATCAATTTTGAAATACATTAATCACAACAAAACAATCACAAGAAAATGCAATGTTATGCATGAGCTGAGACTCTACTATTTCACAATTTGGTACCATTCTAACTCTGAAGTACTTGGTTAGGAGGCTTGATACTATGTCACCCCGCAAGTAGACAGACAATTCAAATTGGCCTTGTCCTCATATATCCCCTCAACTCAACTCGAGACACATATACCCAACAATCAAGGTAAACGTGTGTTGCATGGTAGCTCCCGACATTTGAAGGGCTTACTCCAAGTCACCTAGGAATTACCCACCTGAATACTTCAAGGTCTAACAATCTTGCCTTAAGGCTCAACAGTGGACTGCCACAATCAGGCTCATTCAGTTGTACTTCCTCAACATCACTAGGCTTGTAAGTTCCTACCTATATGATGACAAAATAGTTGAAGGTGCAAACACGAGAAGGGGGTTGAATTGTGTTTGACTAAGATGGATTCTTTTGCTAATTTATTTAAAGATGGTTCATGTTTGGTAACTTAGAATAAAAGTAGTAGTAATTGGTTTAAGTATTCAGAGGTAGAAGTAAAACATGAATTTTAGAATTAAAGTGACACAAGACTTTATCCTAGTTCACCACAAAACTTGGTAGCTATGTCACATCCCCCTACTCAGAAGGATTTAATCCACTAATTCAAAACATGAATTACACAACACCTGACCTTACAAGCCGATCTTCTCAAAACAACCTGACACCTACAAATTGCTTGAGGATCACAAAAGCCACTATCGGCCTAGGTTACATGAGTTCAGAACAAGTTGATTGTAACAATGACTCTCACACTAGAAAACACTTAGAAAATATTTCTTTTGAGCAAGTGTTTCTCTAGACCTGAACATTATGAACTCTAATGACTTAGGATGTTTTGTGCTTGTTAGTTCTCTTGTTTTCTTCTTCAGCCTTGAGTATGTATTTATAGAATAGGTTAGAGTTTCTCTTTTGTCCTTGCAAAATTTGAATCATATCTCTGCAAATAATAAATGTATCTTCTTGTGAGTGTTTCTTCTTGTAAATAATTCTTGATCATATCTCCCTGTAAATAATTCATATATTCTTGTAGATTCTGATCAACTCTTCTTTTAAATAATTCATATCTTCTAGTAGATAAATCTTGATCAAATCTTCTAGTAAATAATTCATATCTTCTTGTGATAAATCTTGATCAAATCTTCTTTTGATAAATCTTGATCAAATCTTCTTGTAAATAATTTAGATCTTCTTGTTATAAATCTTGATCAAATCTTCTTGTAAACAATTCATATCTTCTTGTTGATAAGATTTTGATCATATCTTCTTGAAATCTTGACCTTATCTCATTTTCAATTTCGTCAATGATTTTCTTGATTTTAAAATCTGAATCAAATCTTATTTTAGATTGTCTTCAAAAACACAAATCTTCTTTCATACTCTTGCTTGATTTAAGCTAGAATGGATTTGGGATGTTCTTGGATCTTCACAAGTTTTTGATTTGACTAAGTCTTCTTTTTATACTTAATTTTTTCAATTTTAGCTATTGAATTTCCATCATAAGCATTGACTTTGTTGTTGGGGTGAGATATTGCGTTTCTTGAATAATGATAGTTAGGATTTCTTGAATTATTGACATTGGGTAAGTCTCATTGTTGAAACCTCAGAGTGAGGGCAACATTAGAGGGTGCATATCAGAGGCAACATTTGGATTATATTGCACCCTTTTGAATAACGGATTGTGAGCTTTGAATTTATGATCTGAAGAATCTTTTCAGAGTTAATTATACCTTGATATGAACTCTTAAGAAGGAATGCTAAGTTTGTGCAGATCAGAGATATGCAAGGGATTTAGAGGCATGCTTCAAATTCAGTCTTTAGAGGCAGTCTTCAAACTCAGTTTTAGAGCCATTCTTTAGAGGCAATCTTTTGATCCAAACAACAAACCCAAACTTTATACCCAAAAATCAAACCCAGACATCAGAGGCAATCTTCGTGACCTTCAAAGGCACATTACTTTAAGAGGCATATCTTTAGAGGCATATGCGTATACTTTGTGATTTTATGAACCCATCCTTTGGTCACTTACTCTAGTGGCTTCCTCTGGTGACTTTCCTCTGCTACTCTCTTATGATTTTCTTCTTCCAATTTTTGTATACTTAATGAAGCCATTAATCCAAATTTATTGTTCTCATAAAATACTTTTGTTAACCTCAAAACTATAAGTGGATAACCAATTTGGTTCCAACAATCTCCCTTTTTTTGATAATGACAAAATTGTATTATAGATAACAATTTTCTTTTATTACGTGACTCCCCGTGACTTAAGGCTCCCTCGAAGTCCAAGTAATTTTTTCATTATCTCCCCACATTATTGTTGTCAAATATATTTCTCCCCCTTTTGTCAATAGACAAAAAGGCTTGAAAGTGAACATAAAACATAGCCTAATCTGAACATAACTTAAAATTGATCCTACTTTATGTTTGGCACAACATCATTAAGGTATAAAGGTAAAGTTTAGATTTTTCCTAATGAAGTCAAATCTATATTCAGCTAGTGGTTTGGTGAATATGTCAGCCATTTGGTGTTCAATGTCTACAAACTATATATTTAGTACTCCTTTTTGAACAAAGTCTCTATTGAAGTGATATTTGAATTCTATATGTTTGGCTCTAGACTGTAGGATTGGGTTCTTGGTTAGTAAAATGGCATAAGTGTTGTCACATAATATGTGAATGTTACTATCAAGAATCTTGTAATCTTCCATTTGTTGTTTTATCTTTAGCAATTGAGAACTGCAATCAGCTGCTGAAATGTACTCAGTCTCTGCTTTCGACATTGCAATTGTGATTTGTCTCTTTCTTGACCGTGAGATTAAGTTTTCACCAAGAAATATGCAGTTTCCCCTTGTGCTTTTTCTCTCAAGTATGTCTCCCACATAATAAGGATCACAATAGCGACTTAATTTGTACTTATTAGATTTCTTGTAGAACTAGTTAAGGTTGGTAGTACCTTTTAAGTATGTAAGGATCCTCTTAATGTGACACCCTAAACCCCAAAATAACATTTATAATGATTATTACTAAATTATTTGAAGAAAACTTGCGGCAGATGAAGAAAATCTGTTCAAGAAAATAAAAACTTTTATATCTATTTTAGGATATCACGTTTCTCTAAATACATATGTAACAATTCAACTTTGTTCCTCAATTAAAATTCAATAAGCTTGATTTAACTAGAATTTCTTGATTTAATTCCCAAGACTTACTCATACTAAGGTTTTCATATAAAAAGTCATTTGTGATTACATAAGTAAAATACACATTACAACTCTTAATTTCCGGTATCACCTATCAGAGCGGGGTTCCTCCCAAACTTGAACTTCAAGACTCATTAACCTGTAATGCGATTTCGCAAACGCAGAACCCAGCCAGTCAAACACAAACAACGAAGGAGGGTGAGTTTTGAAATCATGTTGATAGTATAATATAAGTAAGGAGAACACACAATTAATTCTAAATAAACCGTATTATTAGACAAACATTCTTCAAAGAAAAACATAACATTATAAAGTCAAAACCACTCAAGGAAAGTCAATACATTTCACTATAACATCAAATCATCTAAGAAGAATTATTATCGCACACGACACATATTAATCACAACAAAACAATCACAAGAAAATGCAATGCTATGCATGAGCTTAGACTCTACTTCACAATGTAGTACCATTCTAACTCTGAAGTACTTGGTTAGGAAGCCACGATACTATGCCACCATTCCGGTGGACGGACAATTCAAATTGGCCCTGTCCTCATAGATCCCCTCAACTCAACCCGAGACACATATACGTGACAATCGAAGTAAACGTGTGTTGCATGGTAGCTCCCGACATTTGGAGTGCTACCTCCAAGTCACCTAGGAATTCCCCACTTGAATACCTCCAAGGTCTAACAATCTTGCCTTAAGGCTCAACAGTAGACCGCCACGATCAGGCTCAATTCAGTTGTACTTCCCCGGAATCGCTAGGCTTGTCAGGCCCTACCTATATGATGACAAAATAATCTCCATTTCACAAATTTTCAATATTTATTTTCTCCCCTCGTTGTCCTATGATACTCCATTAAGACCGTCATCTCAAACACAAATTGGAATCACAATTATTTCACCAGAGGTTACTTCAATCTTTTCATCACCAATTCATAACATCACTATTATAAATCAGACATCATCATCATTACATAACTCATCACAAATTTAGAACATCACTATTATCAATCGTAACTCATCACATAAACTTATCACAAATTTATGAAATCACAATTATTATTCATACATCATCATCATCACATAAAATCATCACAACACATCCATCTTTTATCATCATATCACATAAACTCATCTAATCAAACATATACATAAAATTAATTCGACACTCAATATCACAATAGCATCAAATACCACACATTTAAAGAAATTAAATCAATCAACATCTTACAAATATTTCTATTCTATATTTTAATCTCACAATTTCCATATTTGCACATTAATTAATTTATCCCTCAAAGGGCTACTGCCGTACGTAGATAGCCCCGGATGAATCGTTGGGAAATACGGTTTTCCCGTTCATCTCACAATACATTACACTCATGAATTCAAACGCTCTCTCACCCATTACCTTATTTCGACGCTTTTACACACGAATAAGATTCCACGAGCAAACAATCTTTGTTCTTTGACTCTTTGTCCTTCAATCGATCTAACTCGACAATTTATGGGTAAACGTCAAAAATAAATATGAGAAACTACTCTAAAAGCTAAATTGGAAATTCGGTCAAGAAAAATTACCATAATTCAAAAAACCAATCAGTGGATAATATAGTCACTTTTCACACGGTCATTTTGGCATTGGTTTTACTCAAATTAGAGTTACGGTGAAGAAGAACGATATAAAATAAGGAATTTTATAAACGGAGAAGTCGGGTATTTTAGAGAGAAATCGGGCTAGTTAAAAATCTGAGGAAGTATGTTTATTTGACAATCTAAATGAATAAAACAACATGCTGAAATTTGGACGAGAATGGAGAAAAATTTCTGGAACAGTTATAATCACCGCCAAATAATAGGGTGTTGTTGTGGCGGATGTTGAAGTTCCCTTTCTTATTTTGTTAGGGTTCACATGGGTCAAGCTCATTAGTCTCCTTATTCTATTATTTTTATTTTGCTAAAACAAAATTAATTGTTACTTAATCTCATTTTTAATACTCTTCCAAAAATCATTAAATTTTCAAAACATTACTAATATTTCATAACTAATATATGATAAATTAGAGTAATTAAAATACATATTATTAACAACCCAAACTCTCATATTCAAATTAATCACTATAATTATACTTATTTTTTAAAATACTCACGTTATAATAATACTATCATTAGAGAATAGTCAAAATTATAAAATAAAGAAATATAACAACAATATCTTATGTTAATTACTATATCATAATAAATATATATATATATAATCACAATTCCAAAATAAGTATATAAAAATAAAGAAAATCAAACATAATATTACTACTATCTCAAGATAATTATTTATAAAATAAATAATTAAAATAAGATATATTTAGAAATAATTAAATATAATTAAGTGCACATACATTTAATATTAGTCAAACACACGAGAAAATATCATATTAATTACCAACTCACATATACACGTAAAATCTCCTAAATCTTATTCTTTAAAATATTTACACTAATATACTATTATTTTTAGAAAAATATATAAAATAATAAAATATAACATTTATTATTCGTATAACATATTTGGTCAAATATGTACAAGATTAGCACATCATAGAAAACACACCTATAAAGAAAATTAATCATAAAGCTAATCAACATATATTCCAAAATAATTTTAACACCAAATTAATTATCTAAAATCCTATTTAATTAATAAAATAATTTATTATAAAATTTGGAGTGTTACACTTAACATCAGTTAAACTAGATTCCCTTGGCTCAATTTGAAATTTTGCACACACACACTAAACATAATATCTGGTTAGGAGGCGATAAAGTAAAGTAGTGATCCAATCATTCTTCTATATGTTTTCTGGTCAACCTTTTGGCCTGATTCATCATTTCCAAGTGAACAAGTAGGATGCATTGGTGTAGCCATGGGTTTACAGTCATTCATTTTAAACTTCTTGAGAAACTCTTTTGTATATCTGATTTGATTAATGTATATGCCTTTTTGACTTTGCTGAATTTGTATCCATAAGAAGAACTTAAGTTCTCCCATCATACTTATTTGAAATTCAAACTACATCAACTTAGCAAATTCTTGACAAAAAGTGCCATTAGTAGATCCAAAAATAATATCATCAACATAAATTTCAGTGATAAGAATGTCATCTGCTATTGATTTTCTAAACAGGGTGTTGTCTACTTGTCCTCTTTTAAAATTGTTTTCAAGAAAGAAGTTACTTAGTCTTTGATACCATGTCGTAGGTGCTTGTTTTAGACCGTACAATGATTTTAAAGCTTAAATACATGGTTTGGAAATTCAGAACTTTCAAAACATGGTTTTTTTTTAATATAGACTACTTCATTGATATACCCATTTAGAAATGCACTTTTAACATCCATTTGAAATAATGTAATGTTATTATAAGCAGCAAAATAGAGTAGGATACAAATAACTTCTTACCTGGTCACTGGACCAAATGTCTCAGTGTAATCAATGCCTTCTTGCTAACTATAGCCTTGTGCAACAACTCTTGCCTTATTTCTGACCACTTCCCCTTTTTCATTTAGCTTGTTTATTAAAACCCACTTGGTTCCAATAATTTTTTTTCTTTGGTCAAGGTACTAGATCCCAAACATCATTCCTTTTAAATTCATTTCACTCTTCTTGCATTGCAAAGATCCATCCATCATCTGCCAGTGCTTCATCAACATATATAGGTTCAGTTCATGAAAGAATCATTTTCTTTTCCAATGATTAGAGTTTCAGGATGGGATGACTTGTACTTCCATCCGGATGTCCCTTCAGACTTATCTTAATTGCTTCTAAATTTGTCAGATTCATCCTCTGATGATTTATCATCTTCTTTTGATTTACTTGTATCCTCTGATTTCTAGGTTCTTCTAGTTTGTTTGCATTTGTTTCCTCTGGTTCTAGTAAACCTGCACAATCATCAACTTGCTTTGACTTTTTAAGTTCAAGCTATTTGTCATCAAAGTTAACATGTATTGACTCTTCCACAATATGAGTTTCCATATTAAACACTCTATAAGCGTTAGATCTTTCAGAGTATCCAATTGAGGTGCACTTTTGTGATATGGAATAAAACATGCCAAAGTTGTCTTTAGTGTTTAACATATAACAAGTACAACCAAATTGTTTAAAGTAGGAGATGTAGGCTTTTTACCCTTCCATAATTTGTATGTTGTTTTATTCAACACTGACCAAATTAAGATTCTATTTTGAATATAGAATGCAATAATAATTGCCTCTGCCCAAAAATGTTTTGCAATATCCATCTCATTGAGCATAGTTCTGGAAATTTCTTAAAGAGATATATTATTTCTTTCTACAACTCTATTTTGTTGTAGTGTTCTAGAAGAGGAGAAATTGTGAGAGATTCCATTCTCATCACAAAAACTTTCAAAGAACTTGTTTTCAAATTCTCTTCCATGATCACTTCTAATCGTTACAATCTTAAGACCCTTTTCATACATTACTTGTTTGCAAAATACAATAAACACTTTGTGGCATTCATCTTTATTTCTTAAGAATTTTACCCCAAGTCCACCTAGTGTAATCATCTACTATCACAAAGCCCTATTTTTTCCCATTTATTAAGGCTATTTTCACTGGCCGAAAGAGATCTATATGTAAGAGCTCAAGGGGTTTTGAGGTAGAGACTAAGTTCTTAGGGGTAAATGTGTTCTTTGATTGTTTTCCCTTTTGATATACTTCACACAATTTCAGTTTTGTAGCTAAGCTTAGGTAGACCTCTAACTAGCTAAAGATAATTTAATTTTGAGATTAATCTAAGGTTTGCATGACCTAACCTTTTGTGCCAAATTAATTTCACATCATTTACTAACATTAGATGTAAGACCCTTAATTTCAAACTCTAATTTACGCAATTTTAGTATATTTGGTGTTGAATTGCTGAGGCATTTAGCTCAATTTTAATTCATTTTGTGAATTAAGTACCAAAAGCATATTTTATTAGAGTTTTCTATATGTTTATTACATATATATATATATATATATATATATTGTTAAAATTATTCGTCGAAGAATAATTTATTTACGTTGCGAAGAATTTATTACTGGACGATGTTGTTAAAAATATCTTTGGTTGCTGAAAATTTTACCTGTCCATTGAGTTGCAACGAGAGTAGATATTTTTATCAAAATAGTTGAGATGTGTGTAAGAGTTATAATTATTGTTGGTTTGATATATATATATATATATATATATATATATATATTAAGTGAATGTGATAGAAAGATTAGAAAGGAGAAGCAAAAACATTTTTCCGTCCCAGCCTCGCGACGCCTTAAAAATTGGGAGATTTAAATTGGTGATTTATGGTTGAAAATTTGGAGATTTAATTTGGTGGTTTATGTTTGGAAATGTGGAGTTTTGAATTAATGTAGATTATTTGGTTGTAAAAGTTTGGTATGAGAAAAAGATATAATTTTGGGTATTTGTTGGTTGAATAAATTTTAGTTGTGAACAAATTGTTATAAATATGTATGTTTATGTAGTTAGCTCCTTGAGTCTCGAAAAGGAATTGAGACCGTTGGCACCGAGTTAGCGGTGGGGAGAACTATTACATATTAATGTTGTTGTGGTGATTCAAGTTTGGTGTGGTTTATGTGTTCATAATTAATATTATGAATTTTTGAGATGTGATTTATGTGTGGATTTTGTGGAAGATGAATTGATGAATTTGGTGGTTTATGTGTGAGAATGTGGAGTTTTAAATTTGGTGATTTATGGTTGAAAATGAGTAAATATGTTTGAGTATACTCTGTGTTGAATTTGAAAAATCATTAGTGTTAAATGAGTATTCAAAATGGGGAATCTTTTAATAGCTTCATTTACTTAATGGTTGTGGTGAAAAGAGTCAGAGTATGCTCATGCCTTTTCATAGTACATGGTGACCGCGATGGGCCATGGTGATAGTGGTGATCGGATGGGCCACGGGATGATGTCATGTGAATTGTTGGTTCATCTTATCCTTACGAGGGTTATCATATCGTGTCGATCTGTGAGAGATTGCACTTTAGAATGTGTTGATCTATGAGCGATTGCACTCTAGAAAACAGTGTAGGGCATGTGATAAGCTACACTTTAGTAGATTGTGCTAGCCTGTGAGAGACTGCACCTTGATAATTAGTATTGGCTTGTGAGAGACCGTATAATTATGATTTAGGCCCCTTCGAGGAGGGTTTTGGTTTGGAATTCCGAAATCATGTGCATTGGCATATACGCATTGCAATAGGGTGCTTGGCACGCGAGTCATGTTTAATATATTGTGATGGTTGTATATACATACGCGGTTGTTGTTTGTAATTGTGTCGTAATTGATGAGTGTGATTGATTGATTTTGTGTGGTAAGTGTTGAGTGATTGCGAAACGTTTTTGAAACTGAAATCTGCAAATTTTAGCAGCTGTATTCGGCTACAAGCAGTGTGTAGACGAATACAGATATTCAATTTTGCTTCTGACTTGTGAAATGACATTGTATTCGAATACAAAGATGCTGTATTCGAATACGACAGTCTAATTTTGTTAAAAATTTCATTTTTCAACTTTGATTATGCATGTTTGGCATATGAAAACCCTTTCTAGATGTATGCTAAGTTGAAAGGTTATTTTGTGCATTTAAGATTTAAATGTTATGTGATATTTGTTAATTTTGGTTGGTGACCCTTTACAATTATTGTGAAAATCTGGGCTTTGTCCTCAGATGAGAACCAGGGTCGTTCTAAGGCGTGGCACAGCGATTGGTTGGTTTTGTGACTGAAAGCATTAGGGCTTGATGTCGCTCGTGGATTCTCAGTATCCAGTCACCCTTAGTTAGATTAATGATCAGCTTAGGATTTTATTTAAGAATTTTATTTATTTCCCTTTTCTTATTTCAAGGTTGTTGTCACAAAGGGAACCTATGTATTTGAAACAAATTATTTTAGTCGGTGTATATTTTATATTTGGATACTTTGGATTTTTGTTCAAAACCATTTCCGCTGTTTGTAATTATTGTTGACCTTTGTCGTGGTGTTACGACTTAAATACTTTTATTTAAAAGTATTTTCTTCAATTATGGATTTAACTGGGTATTTTTATCAATTTATTTAGAGAAAAAAATACATCCGTGCTGTTAAAAATCGGGGTGTTACATTAGACACTTATCATCTTGTTTCTCTAGACTAAATAGATTTATCATATATATTTTATTTTGCCTATGACTTGTGTAGTACCTCAATTTTGTCCGACCAATTAAAAATAACTCTAAATAAAAATATATAAAATAATACGTTTAATAAATATATTACAATTGCTATAAAATCTGGAAAAAAAATCATTTTACAAATTTGACTCAATTTTGAGTACATAATTTACATAGATGTTCCCAATTAATGCCAAAAATAAAATAGTATAAAACAAACAAAAAAGGAAAAGTTGTGAACACGCTACTGCTGATGTTTCTACTGTGTGCGTTGCTGTTTCCGTTGTGTATGCTGTTGTTTCCATTGTGTACATCCATTTGTCTTGCTTGCCTTGTTAGCATCCTACTACAAACCTTGCTTTATCTTGCTTGCCTTGTTAGCATCCTACTACAAACCTTACTTTATCTTGCTTGCCTTGTTAGCATCCTACTACAAACATTCCTTTATCTTGTTTGTCTTGTTAGCATCCTACTACAAACCTTAATTTATCTTGCTTGCCTTGTTAGCATCTTACTACAAACATTCCTTTAATTTATTTTGTTTCAGATTAATAAGGTTATTACTTGTACCAGTTGTGCACTCAAAGTCTGATGTTGTGTAAATTTTGCAACAAAACCATAAAAAGTTCAGAACTTAATTTTATCTAATGAACAGAAAGATTTACCACTTTAGCCTATAAATTGAGTTCGAAAATCAGAAAATGGGAGGATTTTTTGGGTGAGGGATCTGTTACAAAAAACACTAAAACAGGAGAAGGAAAAAAATAAGCAACTTAGTAGCAAACAAACAAACAAATGAAGGATTTTATCTTTAATTTATAATCATTATCCAAACAAACAGAGGAAGGAATAAGGTATTTCTTTCATCTTTGCTTTGTAATCATTATCCAAGTGTAATATATAAAATGAGTTATGAATAAAAATGAAATTTTTTGTTGTTATACGTCTGATCCCTAAGGGTATATAAAAAAAGGGTTAGAAAGGATAAGATTAAAAGCTCAAACATTCAAGTCACTGGAACGCCGACCATACCCTTTATCCTCCCGTGCTTTGCTCCCTTGATCTTCTTCTCGGTCCCCTTTTTCCTCTTTTAGTCCTCTGTGTTTTGTTCCTTGTTTTCCCTCTCATGCGCCGTTTTTTTTTTTATTTTATGGGTTTTGTTATGCTTTCCAGCTGTGCGCCGCTCCTCTTTTTCCCATATTGTTAGCTAAAAAGTGTTGGAATGCTTCTTCATATTTATCAGAATTACATGTGACAATTTCTAAAGGTTTTGAAACATGAATATCTTTCAAGGTTTTATTTTCATATTTAACCTCAACACTTTCAATTTTTAAGGCATTGATTTCTTTAGTTAAGTTTGCATTTACTTTCCTAAGTGTTTTTCAGTTTTAGAGACAACTTGTGGTTTTTATTTAAGAAATCATTTATGACGTAAATTAAATGAGATCCGGTTAAGTCAGAAAATTCCTTAATTTCTAGAGTCAGAATCGGTGTTTGTGTTGGATCTAGATGTAGAGTTGGTATAAGCCATCACAGCCAAATTTGCTAGTTCTTCATCATTAGAGGATTCATCAGAATCATCCCATGTAGCCATCAAAACCTTCTTCTTGGGTTTGATGTATTTCCTTTGATGTTTCCCTTTTTTCGTATGTGGACATTCAGACTTGTCATGCTCGGGTTCATTACATCCATAGCATTTGGTGTTTTTCTTGTTAGATTTCCCCTATTGGATTGCTTGTAATATCTTTGAGGAAATTGTTTCTTTTTGTTGTGCCACATATTTTAAATTTTTTTGGATATGAAAGCCAGTTACGCATCCTCTGAGTTAAGATTCTGATCATCTAAATCATTATCCTATGATTTTGGTGTTGCCTTTAGAACCTTTTTCTGCTTGGATTTTAAGGCCAAAGTTGGATGCTTCTTCTCAGGCTGATCCTCTGCAATCTCAATTTCATGTGATCTTAAGGAGCTAAAAAATTCTTCCAATTTAAGAGTATTGAGATCCTTAGCTTCTTGAATAGCTTTAATCTTAGGTCTCCATTGCTTGGAAAACTCCTAAGAATATTCTCCACATGATTAGCAGTAATATAACTCTTCTCACGTACCTTTAATCCTTAGACCAGAGTCTGGAATATGAAAAACATTGTTTCAATGTCTTCATCTTCTTCCATCTTAAACAGCTCACACTTTCTGACTTGGAGGTTGTCATAGATGTTTTTTGTTGTTTCTTTTTTAGTTCACTTATCAAATTCCTTGAAGGTGACTGCATTGATCATGAAGGTACTCGACTTGTGATACATCTTGTACATCTTTTTTTGTTCAACATCCATCTTTTTCCTTGAAATTTAACTACCATCTGAATTTGTTGGAGCAGTGTAGCCATCTACCACTAAGTCCCAAAGTTCAGGATCTTGTGAGATAAAGAAACTCTATAGCCTATCCTTCCAATACTCAAATTGTTCACCATCAAACAAAGGTGGCCTACTGATGTTTCCTCCAGGAGTTTCTTCACGAAATCTAGACATTGTTGAATCCATGGATCTTTGTTCAAACACTGTAAAGTGCAAAATTTTGACATCGGGATCTTGATACCAATTGAAGGAGCAAACACAAGAAGGGGGGTTGAATTTTGTTTGACTAAGTTTGATTCTTTTGCTAATTTATTTAAAACTTGTTTGGGTTATGTGACTTACTTAGAATAAAAGTAGTAGCAATCGAGTTAAGTGATCAGAGGCAGAAGTAAAACAAGAATTTCAAAATTAAAGTGACATAAGAATTTATCCTGGTTCACAACCAATTTGGTAGCTACGTCAAGTCCCCTCACTCAATAGGATTTAATCCACTAATTCAAAACTTGAATGCACAAAACACCTGAACCTACAAGCCATTCTCTCAAAATAACCTAACACCTACAGACTTTTTGAGAAACACAAACACCTTGACTCTACAAGCCAGGTCTTCTCAACACAACTTGAAAACCTATATATTACTTGAGGAACATGAAAGCCACTATCAGATGGGGTTACATGAGTTTGGAACAAATTTGTTTTGCTTCTAACAAGCTAATTGTAACAATGACTCTCACACTAGAAAACACTTAGAAAATATCTCTTTTGAGCAAGTGTTTCTTTAAAACTTCACCTTATGAACTCTAATGACTTAGGAAATTTTGTGCTTGTGAGTTCCTTTGTTTTCTTCTAGATCATATCTTCTATAAAATAATTCATGTCTTCTTGTAAATAATTCATATCTTCTTGTGATAAATCTTGATCAAATCTTCTTTTAAATAACTCATATCTTCTTGTAGATAAATCATGATCAAATCTTCTTGTAAATAATTCATATCTTCTTGTCATTTATCTTAATCAAATCTTCTTGTAAAAATTTCAAATCTTCTTGTTGATAAGATCTTGAACATATCTTCTTGTAAATAATTGATATATTCTTGTGATAAATCTTGATCAAATTTTCTTGTATATAATTCACATCTTGTTGATAAGATATTGATCATATCTTCTTCAAATCTTGACGATGTCTTTTTTTCAACTTGGTTAAAGATTTTCTTCAATTATAAATTTGAATCAAATCTTATTTTAGGTTGTCATCAAAAACATGAATCTTCTTTCATACTCTTGCTTCATTTGAGCTGGAATGGATTTGGGTTGTTCTTGGATCATCACAAGTTTTTGATTCCACTAAGTCTTCTTTTCATACTTAATTATTTCAATTTCAGCTATTGACTTTCCATTAAAGGCATCAACTTTGTTGTTGGAGTGAGATGCAGTGATTCTTGAATAATGATAGTCAAAGACAGAATAACATGACTTAGAATTAGTGGCATTGAGCAAATCACCTTGTTGAAACTTTAGAGTCAGTGCAACATTAAAGGCTGCAGCAACATTTGGAATGTGTTGCACCATTTTGATTAGCGAATTATGAGATTTGAATATTTGATTTGAACAATCTCTTAAGAGTTAATTATACCTTGATATGAACTCTTCATAGGCATGCTGAGTTAGTGCACATCAGAGACATGCAAGGACTTCAGAGGCATGCTTCAAATTCAGTCTTTAGACAATCTTTAGAGGCAGTCTTGACACTCAGTTTTAAAGTCATTCTTTAATGGCAATCTTCAGACTCAGATATCAGATTCAGTCTTCAGATCCAAACATCAGACCCAGACTTCAGATCCAGATCACAGATGCAATCTTCGTAACCTTCAGAGACACGTTACTTTCAGAGGCATTTGTTCAAAGGTAGATGTAAAATACATGTTTTTGATGAAGACAAAAGACCAACGATGACGATGATGATCAAGACAACAAGCTCAAAAAGAAGAAGTCCAACATATCTCATTGATTAACTTTAGACTTCAAACATATTAAATGTTTAAATATAAAGGTAAATGATACAATCACAAGATCAAGTACATGAGAACCTTTCATCTTTACATATGCATAAACACTATTTTTCAAAGTCCAAAATAATATTTTCAAAATGATAGAATCTTTATTTTCGACTAAAAATCATGTTGTAATCGAATACAACTAAGGTGTATTCGAATACAGATAAAATGGCTAAGTCAGAGAGTTGGCCATCTCATCTGTATTCGACTACACAGTGAAAAATTTGAATAATTTTTTAACGTTACAGCAAGTTGTATTCGAATACAGAAATCTTGTATTCGAATACAGATAAGAAAAATGGCTAAGTCAGAGAGTTGGCCATCTCATCTGTATTCGACTACACAGTGAACTGTTTGAATAATTTTTAACGTTGCAGCAAGCTGTATTCGAATACAGAAATCTTGTAGTCGAATACAACTGGAAGCAATGCAATTTTTCAGCTTTGAATTCAATTTAAAACATTACAATTCTTTCTCAAACCTCTTGGATCAAAGGTCACGAATCTGAAGAGATGTTTATGGACTATAAATATGTCATAACTTCATATTCAAAGTAGACAATCCAATGGCCAAACCTTGAACGACTTTGAACAACTTTTTTATTTTTCTCAAAGTCATTTTTCATAATTCAAGTACTTGCATTTCATTTTCATATCCTTGACAAAGGTTCTCAAAGTACTTGAAGCAATATTGGATTGTTATCATTATACCTCTCTTTCATATTCCTATATCCTTATCAAATCACATTACATGTAAAAAAAGAAAGTAGTACTTTCTTTAAGTAATTTTATACAAGATAGTGGGGTGCTATCTTGTACATTATCTAAGATAGTGGGGTGCTATCTTAGAGGTTTTGTTAGAAGTTTGTAGCACAGATCCTAGGGTGGGACTTGTACATATTCTAACAATAGTGGAGAAATCTCTTGTGGTGTGCAAGAGGACTGGATGTACCCTTGGGTATAAGGGGAACCAGGATAATTCTGTTGTGTTCTTTACATTACTGCCATTTACTTTATCTTTTACCATCCATAAGCGCAAAAATCAATTGCTAACTCGCTGAAAACAAGAAATACTCTTAAACACCTAATTCACCCCCTTTCTTAGGTGCACATCTGATCTTACAGTAGATGAGTAAAATTTATTGTTCTTATAAAATTATTTTGTTAACATCAAAACTATAAGTGGATAACCAACTTGATTCCAAAAATCTCCCCCTTTTTGATGATGACAAAACTTACTTGACTCCCCTAACTTAAGGCTCCCTCTAAGTCGAAGTAATTTTTTCATTATCTCCCCATATTATTGTTCTCAAATATCTTTCTCCCCAATTTGCCATTAGACAAGAAGACTTGAAAGTGAAACTTTTTTTTTTTATGTATTTGCTCATTTTTTTAATAGAATGACCAGAACATAAAACATAGTCTAATATGAACAGAACATAAATTAGTATGCATCTAAATAACTCTAAGCTTGGCACAACATCATTAAGGTATAAAGGTAAGGTTTAGATTTTTCCTAATGAAGTCAAATCTATCTTTGGCAAGTGGTTTGGTGAATATGTCAGTCCATTGGTGTTCAGTGTCTACAAACTGGATATTTAGTACTACATTTTGAACAAAGTCCCTATTGAAGTGATGTTTGATTTCTGTGTGTTTGACTCTAGAATGTAGGATTGAGTTCTTGGTTAGACAAATGACAGAAGTGTTGTCACAAAATATATGAATGTTACTCTCAAGAATCTTGAAATCTTCTAGTTGATGTACTCAACCTTTGTTGTTGACATTGCAAGTGTGCTTTGTCTCGGCTATTGACATTGTAATTGTGGTTTGTCTGAAACTTTGGATATACTAAATGGATTCAAAGGGAAATTATAATCACTAATAAAATATATTAATTAAACGAGTTTAATTGTGGAAACAACTTACTAAAATTTGAGAAAAATCAGAGTAAGTTTTTGGCACAACCACAAATAGGTAAAGTCTATCATTTCAATAATTATAATTACCTCGATAACATTAATAAATTAAAACATATAGCTAGCTAATAGAGAAACATTATTTTCAACTATTCACATGAAGTAAGATAACAGAAAATCATAGTTAGACACATAAGCCACAAGTCCACTAACTAAGTAATTAACGTAACAACAATTCAAATTAACTCAAATCTTAACAAATACACAACACAACAAGAATAAGCAAATATAAGTAACTAGCTAACAAGTAACATGTATGTAAAATACATGTTTTTGATGATACGAAAGATCAACGGTGATGATGATCAAAACAACAAGCTCAAAAAGAAGAAAGTCCACAAAAATCTTATTGATAACTTAATAATCTTCTCATAATAGATGTTTAAATGTAAAGGTAAATGATACAACCCATAGCTCGAATACAATGAGAACCTCACATCTTTGCATATGCAAAAAAAGTATTTTCAAAAGTCAAAATTACATTTACAATGTGTTGAAATTAATATTTTTGACAAAATACAAAGGTGTATTCGAATACAACATAAGTGTATTCGAATACAGATGAAAATTGCTAAGTCAGTAGTAAAAGTCTTTCATCTGTATTCGACTACAACCTGATGTAGTCGAATACAACCAGCAAGACAGTGGCAAAATTGATACAAATGTATTTGATTACATCATCTTGTATTCGAATACACATTGAAAAGTTTTGAATTTTCTGAACGTTACAAATAGTTGTATTCAAATACATACATCATGTATTCGAATACAACTAGAAGCAATGCAATTTTTCAATTCTGAAATGGTTCTAAATCATTGCAATTGTTCCTCAAACCTCTTGGATCAATAGCCACAAATCTGAAGAGATGTTTTTGGACTATAAATACACCATAACTTCATATTCAACATCAACAATCCTACTACACAACTTTAAAGACTTTGAACAACTTTTCTGAATTTTTCTCAAAGTCATTTTTCATAAATTCAAGTACTTGCATATAATTTTCATATCCTTAACTAAGGTTCTGAAAGTACTTGAAGCAATCTTGGATTGTTATCATTCTACCTCTTTCTTATTCCTATACTCTTATCAAATCACAATGTTTGTAAAAGGAAAGTAGTACTTTCTTTAAATAGTTTTATCTAAGATAGTAGTGTGCTATCCTAGAAGAATTGTTAGAAGTTTGTAGCAAAGGATCTTGGGTGGGACTTGTACATTTTCTAACAATATTGGAGAAATCTCTTATGGTGTGCAAGAGGACTGGATGTACCCTTGGTCATAAGGGGAACCAGGATTATTCTGTTGTGTTCATTTGTTTACTGCCATTTACTTTCATCACTTACTATCCTTAAACGCAAAAATCGATCACTTAATCGCTGAACACAAGGAAAACTCCTAAACACCTAATTCACACCCCCCCTCTTAGGTGCACATCTGTACTTACAATGTATATTCAAAAATCATGTATTGCAATATAAAAATACATAACACCTAACACAAGAATAATAGGTAAGCGTTTAGGCAGTTAACAAAAAACACGTGTAAACACAATTGACTCAAGGATACCATATTTTTATAAAAAATTATAGCGAATAAATTAAAACTCTTTTAGAGAAAAAATAAACTTTTACGAGTTATTTATGATATCACATTTCTCAAAATACAAATGGAACACTTTAAACTTTTTTCCTCCTATAAAATAGTGCAATCTCCATAAACTTGATTTAACTATAATTTCTTTATTTAATTCCAAAAACTTACTAGCACTTATAAGGTTTTCATACAAAAAGTTGTTTCTTATTAAATAAGTAAAGTACAACTTATGAATCTCATTCCCAGTATCACCTATAAGAGTAGCACTTCTCCCAAACATGAACTTCAAGACTCATTAACTTGTAATAACTTCAAAAATTTTGAACATCTATTTTCTCCTTTTGTTAGCCTAGACTACTCCATTAAGAGCATTATCTTTAGCACAAGTTGGAATCACCACTATTTCATCAACTATGGGGTGACATCAACATACTCGTCACAGTTTGATAACATCTCAATCGTCAGTCACCATCATCAACATATATTATTATGTCACACTACATTTTTCAAGGTTTATCATCACCTCACAAATTTATAACATCACTATCATGAATCATACAACATCATCATTACATAAACTTATACCATTGAAGGTGCAAACACGAGAAGGGGGAGAGTTGAATTGTGTTTGACAAAGTTGACAACTTTTTGGAAATTTGATAAAGGCTAGTTGGTTTTTATGAATTATCCTCTGATTTTGGTGTTGCCTTAAGAAACTTTTTCTGCTTAGATTTTAAGGCCAAAGTTGGCTGCTTTTTCTCGAGCCGATCCTGTGCAATCTCAATTTCATGTGATCTAAAGGAGCTAAACAATTTTTCCAATTTAAGAGTATTGACATCCTTAGCTTCATGAATAGCTTTAATATTAGGTCTCCATTGATTGGAAGACTCCTAAGAGTATTCTTCACATGATTAGCAATAATATAACTTTTCTCAGGTACCTTTAATCCTTAGACCAGAGTCTGGAGTCTGGAAAAAATTGTTTCAATGTCTTCATCTTCTTCCATCTTGAACAGCTCACACTTTTTGACTTGGAGGTTGGCATTTGCTTCTTGAACTTGCTTGCTTCCTTCATAAGTCAGAACCAAATTGTCATAGATGTTTTTTTGTTGTTTCTTTGTTAGTGCACTTATCAAATTCCTTGAAGGTGACTGCATTGATCATGAAGGAATTAATCTTGTGATGCATCTTTTTATGTTCAACATCCATCTATTTCCTTGAAATTTCAGTTCCATCTTTTTATGTTCAACATGCATCTATTTCCTTGGAGCAGCGTAGCCATCTTCCACTAAGTCCTAAAGTTCAGGATCTTGTGAGATAAAGAACCTCCTTAGCATGTCCTTCCAATACTCGAATTGTTCACCATCAAACAAAGGTGGCCTATTGATGTTTCCTCTAGTAGTTTCTTCACGAAATCTAGACATTGTTGAATCCATGGATCTTTGTTCAAACACTGTAAAGTGCAAAATTTTGACATCGGGATCTTGATACCAATTGAAGGAGCAAACACAAGAAGGGGGGTTGAATTTTGTTTGACTAAGTTTGATTCTTTTGCAAATTTATTTAAAACTAGTTTGGGTTTAGTGACTTAATTAGAATAAAAGTAGTAGCAATCGAGGCCGAAGTAAAACAAGAATTGCAGAATTAAAGTGACACAATAGGATTTAATCCACTAATTCAAAACTAGTTTGGTAGCTACGTCAAGTCCCCTCACTCAATAGGATTTAATCCACTAATTCAAAACTTGAATACACAAAACACCTGAACCTACAAGCCATTCTCAAAATAACCTAACACCTACAAACTTTTTGAGAAACACAAACACCTTGACTCTACAAGCCAGGTCGTCTCAACACAACTTGAAAACCTATATATTACTTGAGGAACACGAAAGCCACTATCAGATGGGGTTACAAGATTTTGGAACAAATTGGTTTGCTTCTAACAAGCTGATTGTAACAATGACTCTCACACTAGAAAACACTTAGAAAATATCTCTTTTCAGCAACTGTTTCTCTAGACCTTAACCTTATGAACTCTAATGGCTTAGAAAATTTTGTGCTTGTGAGTTCCTTTGTTTTATTCTCGATCATATCTTCTTGTTAATAATTCATATCTTCTTGTAGATTGTGATCAACTCTTCTTGTAAATAATTCATATTTTCTTGTAGATAAATCTTGATCAAATCTTCTTGTAAATAATTCATATCTTCTGGTGATAAATCTTGATAAAATATTCTTGTAAATAACTCATATCTTCTTGTAGATAAATCTTGACTAAATCTTCTTGTAAATAATTCATATCTTCTTGTTATTTATCTTGAACATATCTTCTTGTAAATAATTCAAATATTCTTGTTGATAAGATCTTGAACATATCTTCTTGTAAATAAATGATATATTCTTGTGATAAATCTTGATCAAATTTTCTTGTAAATAATTCACATCTTGTTGATAAGATCTTGATCATATCTTCTTCAAATCTTGGCCATGTTTTTTTTCAACATGTTTAAAGATTTTCTTCTATTATAAATGTGAATCAAATCTTATTTTAGGTTGTCTTCAAAAACACAAATCTTCTTTCAACTCTTGCTTGATTTGAGCATGAATGGATTTGGGTTGTTCTTGGATCATCATAAGTTTTTGATTCCGCTAAGTCTTCTTGTCATACTTAATTATTTCAATTTGAGCTGTTGACTTTCCATTAGAGGCATCAAGTTTCTTGTTGGAATGAGATACTGTGTTTCTTGAATAATGATAGTTAGAGACCGAGTTTCTTCTTCAAATGTTGATCAAATCTTATTCAAATCTTGATCAACTCTTCTTCAAATCTTGACCATATCTTCTTTTCAACTTGGTCAATGATTTTCTTCAATTATAAATATGAATCAAATATTATTTTAGATTTTCATCAATTATAAATTTGAATCAAATATTATTTTAGATTTTCATCAATTATAAATTTGAATCAAATCTTATTTTAGATTTTCTTCAATTATAAATTTGAATCCAATTTTATTTTAGATTTTCTTCAATTATAAATATGAATCAAATCTTATTTTAAATTTTCTTCCATTATAAATTTGAATCAAATCTTATTTTAAATTTTTTTTCAAAAACATGAATCTTCTTTCATACTCTTTGAAGTCAAATATATTGTTCTCATAAAATTCTTTTGTTATCATCAAAACTCTAAGTATAAAATCAACTTGGTTCCAACCATTTTTTATAATAACTTTTTTTTATATTTCTTTGACTCCCTCTAACTTAGGGCTCCCCCTAAGTCTAATTATCATTTTCCCTCCACTTTATCAAATATATTTCTCCCCCTTTTGTCATCAAACAACAAGACTTGAAAGTGACACTTGTTTTTTTTCTTTTTTTTTTTTTTGTTTTTTTTTT
>JBBPBP010009779.1:50646937-50706198 GCA_037974735.1 Cicer chorassanicum | reverse complement strand
ATGTATAACTTTTGATGTGTCATGAGTTACAAATTAAAGTAAAATCAATATTATGTATAACTATTAATATGTCATGAGTTATAAATTAAATTACAATCAATATATAATTTTTTTTAGTATACTATTCTACTTCTCAAACAATCTCTACGAATAGTCTCTTGCAACCCAATTATTTTTAAAGAAGTATATATAGTTGAAAAGTTCTTTTTGTTTTAAATAGACTCCCACACAATTATTATCTAATATTGTGCAATTTCATTTAAATATTGTTACCTCAACCAAAAATCTCATGTGGCACATCTAAAAGGTTTTTCCTCTTCAATTCTCCTTATTATTCTCATGTGGCACATCTAAAAGGTTTTTCCTCTTCAATTCTCCTTATTATTCAACTTCCAATTTGCTTTAACACACATTTTATTATTATTATTATTATTATTATTATTATTATTATTATTATTATTATTATTGTTGTTGTGGTTGTTGACACCTAATTTTGTCCGCTTTTTATTTATTTATCTATTTATTTATTTTTTACTTTTTATTAGGGCTTTAAAATTTTAAACAATCACATATATTCCCAGTTTTTTTTGGCTCTAATTCCTGTTTAGACTCTTTTCTAAATAATAATAATAATAAAAAATATATAAAAATATATAAAAATAAAAAATA
Organism: Cicer chorassanicum; assembly: GCA_037974735.1. Classification (NCBI taxonomy): domain Eukaryota; kingdom Viridiplantae; phylum Streptophyta; class Magnoliopsida; order Fabales; family Fabaceae; genus Cicer; species Cicer chorassanicum. The sequence goes on along the minus strand of JBBPBP010009779.1, from coordinate 50,705,529 downwards.
AATAAAAAATAATAACAAATAAATAAAGGTACATAATTGAATGAAAGAAACTGAAAAGAAATGGATTGATGGTCATAAAAATCAGTATAATGAGGATCAATTTAATGGATTGATGGTCATAAAAATCGGTATAATTATAATCAATTGAAAGAAAAGAAATAAAAAAGAAATAGATTAATAGTAATAAAATGGTGTTCAATAGACAATTATTCCCTTGTCTTTTGTAACCTACACTCAATAGACAAAAGAGAAGCAGAGAATCTCATCTCGGAAAATCAGTCCAGCAAGAAACCACTTCAGTAGTAAGGTATCACTTCTCTAATTTCTTGTTATTAGTCTTTGTATTGCATCCCTTTAAATAATGTTCTTTTTTCTTTCTCTTTTTCTATTTATGCAAAAATAAACTCATGTATTAAGCTTTCATTTTTCTAAAGTTGTCTGTTCTTAAAATTGTTTTCTTTGCAACACAAAATGCTAAAAAATATAACTAATTGATGTTTATAAACCAATCACCAACAAAACAAATTTCGCCATATTGTAATATAACAAAAAAGTTCATATCACTTAATCAAAATAACAAAAAAAAAATCATAACAACAAATAAATAGTTTTCCCTTAGGATTAGAATTAATGGTCGCTGCCGCCGAATGAAATTCATCCTCGCTAGCTGCGCCACATCTCATCTCTTTTTCGTTAAGTTGTTTTTTTTTTAGCAAAAATTATTTTTTTTTTTAAAACAAATATAAAAAAGATACAATCCGTGAACAAACATCTCACTTCTTTTTTTCGTTATTATTATTATTATTATCACTATTACCATTATCACTATTATTATTATTATCACTATTATGTTGTTAATTTATATATATATATATATATATAAAGTAAAATTAATAATAAAATCAATAAACACATAAATATTTTATACCCAAGAACTACGTGTGTTTTGATTTCCCCATTGCACCTACGCAGGAGCAAGGTTTTTTCCTTGTCAAACCAAATTAATAAAAAAATATTTTTCCTTCTTTTATTAATGTAAATAATTTATTTATTTTTAGTATTCTTTTGGGGTAAAAATAAATGAATAAATAAATAAATAAATAGTTTGCATACAATTAATTATAGGATAACCGTTTTAACGGACGTTGTAGGGTGGTAATACTTTCCCTACTCGTAATCGACTCCCGAATCAGAATTTTTGGTTCAAAAATCATTATTTTAGGTTTTATCCAATTTTTCCTTTGAAAAAAATAAAATTGGTGGCGACTCATTTTTCGCGGACAAACCGGACGCGACAATTATAATAATAATAATAATAATAATTATTATTATTATTATTATTATTATTATTATTACTATTATTATTATTATTATTATTATTATTATTATTATTATTATTATTATTATTTAGCATATAATATTAAGTATAACTATTGATGTGTCATGAGTTAAAAGTTAAAATACAATCAATATATAATTTTTTTTTACATATACTATTTTACTTCTTCAAACAATCTCTACGATTAGTGCCTTGCAACCCAATTATTTTTAAATAAATAGATATAGTTGGAAAATTCTTCTTTTTTTTTTTTGCACAAATAGCTTTTGAGTATGTGGTATTTTATAACATATTATACGTATTTGCTTAGTTTTCTCAAAACCTTGATTGTTGTTGGTTAGGGTATTATTTTTGCAGACATATTTGATCTCATCTACGACATGAAAATATATTGGCTCATCAAAAGACAAAGAAGATTGTCCATATTCAGCTTTATATGAGTGTTATTATTGTGTCTTCGGGAGAAAACTATTTACCATTTATAGATAAAAGAATAATACTTAATATTTAGATTAAAAAATTATTTGTTGTTTTTTACGGAGATGTTTTTTGTTGTCAAATTTTTTAAAAATTCTACCAATTTGAAATTTCTACATCTGTTTTACTTCTACTCAACTGTACATACGAGTTGTTTGTGAAAATTCTCAAGTCATGTTGTATAGAAGTCTCATACTCAAAATATTGGAATTTAGATTTGTCATTTCTTTGACAGGATTATAATGAAATGAATAACTAATGATAAAATCAGTTTTATATTTTTCTAACAATATTTTGACTATAAATTTATAATTGACAACACAAAAAAAGAGCATGATTAATATGATTTTGCGGTAGATAATTACATATATTAATAGTTATTAAAATACTTTTAAGATTTTTAACACTAAATATAATTTATGAATTTTGTTTGTAGGATGATTTTCACTATGGATTTTTAATACTAAATATATGAATTAGTTGCAATTATGTTATGCAAAACGTTTTACATATTCTCAAATGTGTGTTTGTCAACTCATATATAATAATTACTCAAATAAACTCACTTGAAAAAATACTCTACAAACAAAATGAATAAATTATATTATTTTTTAAATTTTAAAATCTTATTCACAATACTACTAATATGTTAAAGTCTATATATCCCGTGCAACGCGCGGGTTATATTCTAGTTGATTCAATTAATTTTGGTCGAAAATATCATTTTCATATATGATGACTTGTCTATCTTATTTTGACTATATGTAGAGCTCTAAATGTCTAATTGAATTGATCTTTGACTCGTTGAGCTTAGAGAATTATATACAATTTATCTTTTAGACTCAAAACCAAATTCATCTTTTATAATGGTAAAAATTTGGCTACAAGTTGACCACGAATTTGTGTTGTTTCTATTATTTTATGAGGTTTATTAAATATAACAGTTAAATAAAATAAATAGGCACAAATAAAATGGATTGCAAATTGTTTTAGCAATATCTTGAGGTTTTGAAGTCCGATTGAGGTGTTCTTTGATTCGTTGAAAAGATCACAACATTTTCTACAAGTTATATTTCATTCATCTTGATAAAATTAAGCTTTTATCATGGTAAAAAAAATTGGTTGGAAGTTGATCACGAATTTGTAGTGTTTTTATTGTTTTATGAGAATCACCAATTTGTCTTTTCTACATATGTGAGGCATATATATATATATATATATATATATAGGAGTCATGAGTTGATTGGTAGAAGAAAAGAAAAGTCACAATAAACTAACATTAATCTTAGTTACTACATTAACTTTCTTAATAAAAATCTTGTCTAGTCATTATTAGAAAATACTTACAAAAGAATCAAAGGAAAGCCAAAAACTAGTTTTTCACCAATCCCTTTTTGTTTGGTCTTATTTATTTATGGGTTAAATAAGATTTTAGTTCATATAAAATTTTGAAATTTCTTTTTTAGTCCCTATAAAAAAAAATTACATGTTTTAGTCCCTAAAAATTGTTCTACAAGTTGTTTTAGTCCTTGCTGAAATGAAACATACTTTAACTTTTAAATTTTTGCTTGATTTTTTCTAAACATGTTCAAAACATGGGATGGATTACATATGAATCTTTTAAATATCAAATGTTCAAGATAAAAGTTATTAAAAAATTGATATAGAAATCAACTTTTCAGCTCATTTTTTATTGAGGAACTTTTTATTGTGTTATAAACATGTAACAGAACAATCATTTCAAAACATATGTTAGATGCTCCAATTAAGACTAAAATTGCTTGCATAGTAATTTTATAAGGACTAAAAAATGTGATTTTTTTTATAGGGACTAAAAGCAAATTTTCAAAATTTTATAGGGACGGAAAACTTATTTAACCCTTATTTTATTTAGCTATTATTCTAATAAATCCCTTAAACTAATAAAAACAACACAAATTAGGGTCAACTTGTAGCCCGTTTCTTACCAGGATTAAAGCTGAATTTGGTCTTGAGTCTAAAAGATAAAATAAAAAATTTCTAATGATTCCAACAAATTAAAGATCACTTTTAATCAGACATCTAGAGCACCACATATAGCAAAAACAACACTGACAAGTCATCACATACGAAAATGACATATACGAAAATGAAATTTTCAACCAAAATTAATTTGGTTCTTTTAATTCTATTATGGAATCAATTATTCTTGTAAATAGAGATCATCTTATGATCTTATAACAACTCGTTTAATTAAAATCTATTAAAATAAGGATTATAGAAATGTTAACATATTAATTTAAGACTAATGAATTTTAAGTAAAATAAGAGTAGACAAAAAGGTAATATGGGGAATGTTCAAAGGGACAAAAATGAGAATTTCCTTCTTTCCCATCATTTGTATTCTTTGCAGGGAAAATAATCAATCATTCTCTCATTTTTCCCTTCTTCTCGTAAGTAGTTTGAAAGATTATCCCATTGTTACTATTCATCATTCCTCAATTTCTCCTTCTTTTTCAAAATCTATAAAAACATCAGTTTACCTAACACCATTAGACCTGTCCATCAACCTTGCATGTGGGATTCAACCTCTCCAGCTTCGAGAATCAAGCAACATCCATGAAGTAGAAAAGGAATAAACCAGCAAAAGGGGGAATTTCAAGATGAAGCATAGGGCACAGGTTGAAGAGTAACCAAAACTATTGGGACAACTTCTTCAACTGATGAGAATTCTGAAAGTTGTGAGTTATGTTACATTAAATTATTTTTAGCATGAGAATTATGGGGGTTTCTTCATTGAAATCATATCTTTCTTGTCAGATATTATTTTGGGATTGTAAGGGTTGAAAGATTTAGATGCGTGAGAGAAATGAAATCTTTAGCATATAGGTGGTTTAAATCTGCACCCAAACTTGTTCCTCGTTGTTGTGTTAGTGATTTAGGAATCCCATAATTATGGGATTAGAACTTGAGTGAAAGGTGTGAATTCTTCCCCTAAAGACAAATAAGCGTGCTTGGATGTTTTCCACCCTTGCCAATGTCTTTTGTCTCTAGTGGCTATCGTTAAAATTCTAAGTATTTCTACCTTTGGCACCTACTTCCATGACTGACCCCGCAATGGAATGTCAAATCTATGATGTTGGTCTCATATAGCGGAAAGTAAAAAAACGATATCACATATAGCAGGATGATTGCTATTGCGAAGGGAAAAAAATAAAGGGTAATCATACTTCTAATAGTAATCAAAATTAAGTTCTAATAGTAATCATAATAGTAATCTGAAGTGAAATGAATAGTCACAAGAAACGGGAATTTGAATGGTAACCCTTTAAAAATTTAGTTCAAGCACTTTAATTGATGTTTTACTCAAGATTAAACTTGGTAACCAAAAGTTGATTAGTAATCTCTTGATTGACTAGAACGTTCTTGACAGTTTATATGAAATTAAGAAATTGTAAACAAAAATATTAATAGTGGAGTGTAATTTGTGCGTGAAAATAATTAAAGATAAGGGATAGAAATATTACACATAAAAACTATATTAGTTCATCCAACTCGAGTTAGTTCAGTCCTCACAATCGTGAGATTTTCACTATGTGGTTCAGAACCAGAAGTTCTCTTTCACACATTTTCTCTTGATCACACCTTGATCAATTAAAATATTCATCTTTCCACCTAGAAATGATTTTTATAGTCACCTTTCAACGTTGAAAGGATTTTCACAGTCACCTTTCAATTTAGAAAGGATTTTTACAAGCACACTCAATCTAACATAAAAGATAACCTTGAGTTAATTTCAATGTGTATGATAAAAAGTGTTTGGGATCTAATGATTCTCAACTCTTGGTTTGAGATGAATAAAGATAAACTCAATAAACGATGATCCACATATATAGGGAACAGAGTTGGAGTTTGATTGAAGAGTTTTTTGACTTGTGATTACTTGAACAAGTATTGGTAGATTGCAAATTCAACTATTGCCTTAATCTTCCAATTCATCTTCAATTTATAGATGATACAAGATTTTGAATATTAAGTTTCAATTGAATATAGTCGTTGGACACACTTTCCAAGGTGCAAAAACAATCTTCTAAATCAATCTCTTTGTGTAATGTAATTCTATCTAGTACGCTCTTGAATAACCCAAAATGCTCTTGCCTTGTTGGAGAATGGAGAAAAACCAGAATGTTTGGTGGTTTGTCATATGATCGTTGGAAAAATTCCCTGAATTGAGATATGTGCAGCAAGTCATGTCTAACAGTACTTTGTAGTGTATTTTTGTGCTTTGTACTTGCTTCCAGCTAATCAATCTAGAGATCAACCTGCTTGTATTTTTTGCAAGTGGACATTCGTTATTTTACTTCTTGAGGCTTGATTAATTTTGGGAGGCCCATGTGAGAATTATATCAATCTAGAACACGCTTTTCGTGATCCCAAAACTGATTCAATTGTCCATTTTATTTTATTTAAGACAACCAGAATGTTTTGCAATCATCATGTCATCAATTTGGAGATCAATCTGAGTATCGTTTTGAAGATCAATTTGCAGAACATTATGCATGTTTGTTTTTGCACGTATCCCTTCAAATTTTGACTTTGTATTGCTCATTAAATGTTGAAAATCTCATGTGCAAAATGCCAACTAATTTACTGCATGTTTCCCTTCCAAAAATATCTTTATTGTCAATTGTTCTTTAATAGAACAACCAGAACATTCTGGTGAATGTTCTTCCATCATTCTTTAAACAAAGGACTCAATCTTGAAATGATTTCTTCTTCAAAGTTAATTCTTGTCATTATGATGAACTTATATGAATATTTATGAGTGCAATGAACTTGTTCATCATGAGCACATTATTTCATAACAATTGAGAATGTTGTCTTCTATATGAGAGGATAAATATTTTGTTGAAGCAATACTTCCTACAATTTCTCTTGGTGTTACACGTATTGTGTCTTGTCCATCAAATATCCTTGAGATATTTTAGTACAGGTATGAATGTATTGGACACTTTCTTCATGAAGATGCTATCTTGAAGATACAATAATCATTCTCTTAAATGATTGATACAATATATGAGATATTCTTTTTTAGATTATTTGATAAAGATGTTCTTTGACTTCTTTATTTATTTTCATATATGTTTGAATCTATAATATATCATTTGACATATTTCCCAAGATATCAAATGATCATTTTGATAATTCTCCTTGTTCTTTGGTTTAGAACGTTCTAAACACTTGTTGCATTTGATTCTTGAGACAACTTTTGACTGGTTTGATTCTCATGGGTTCATAAACCTATTTGGAAGATTGTATTCTAATATCTTCATGAAATATACTACTTTGATTCTTTCATGATTCAATAGATACTTATGCACTTGTTGATGTGCATGGCTTCTTGTTTGTCCACTTATGTGATTCATGCTCTTTAAATAAAAATTCAAGTGCAATCATCAATAGATCACCATTCATAAAACTTAAACATTAAAACATATATCAAAAAAGTTTTTACCTCAACATAATCAAGTTCTAGTAGTAATCAAAATTAAGTTCTAATAGTAATCATAATAGTAATCAAGTTCTAATAGTAAACAAAATTAAGTTCTAAAAGTAATCAAGTTTTATTGGAGAAGACTCAAATTAAAAAAAAAAAATCAAAATCATGTTAAATTATATTCCTCATCTTCACTTGTAATTTCAACCACATCAACATTATCTTGTTCATCACCTGATCCAAACTCTTCTTCTTCTACCTCCTTATCTCAATTAACCGCAGTTGCAACGAGTCTTGATTGGTGCCTAGTAAGTCTTGTTGGTTCATTAACCCCAGCAACATCCCCAACAAGTTCCCAAGTCAAGCCATCTTCTCCCAAGACCAAATCATTTACAAATACATTGTTTTCATTCACTTCTTTTCAAGTCAATCATAACACTCATAAATATTATTGAGGAGAATGGGATCGGTTAAATCCTTATTATCAAATCGGTTTTTAAGAGCTTGGTTGTACTTCACAAAAATTAAGTCATGTAGCCTTTGGTGCTCAAGTTTGCTTCTCTTTTTAGAATGAACCTATATTAGAATTTAAAAAAAAATAATTAATTCAAGATTCACTACATCCAATTATATAAGAAAATCCATTGACATTACTTACTTGCTCAAATTTATTCCAATTACGCTCACTAACACTTTGATTGCAACAACTTGCAAATGTGGAACATGGTTTCCATAAATGGTCCACCACTCTGTTGTAATCCAATAAATAATTAATCTCACTATTTACATACAAGTATCAAGTATGCAATTTGAAATTAACAAAGCATTGTACTTTTAACTTAGTAGGAGACACAATGGACCTCATTCTAATTGTAAAAGCTATGCCAAACATTCCATGCGCTTTCCTATATTGAGCAATCCTCTTTAGATTGTTATCATTATCATTTGAATCTTTAGAAAGCTTTAGAATGCAAGCATAAAGCTCATCAGTCGCTTTCGAATCTTTGCCAACATTTGGTTCACTATAGAAGTGATGGGGGTTAAGGAAATGTTCTGATGAAGTTGGCACTTCCATCTATAATTGCATAAATTTCATAGTACTTACTCTCATTTCCATTGAACGCAGTTGCAATAGACTCTATCACTATATCGTTTGCTTCATATATGTAACACATTGTCGGTTTTTTCTCGTTATCAACCAATCTCAAAACTTGCACCAACAACCCCATCACCTTGAGATATAATAGAATATTCTTCCAAAATGATGCATTGGTAACAATATTATATGCCTTTTTCCCTTAGGATCTTTTGATGCATTTTTGTTCACCCACTCTCTGATACAAACATCTTTCTCAAATTATTCTTTTGTTTATACAATCTTTGAAAAGTGAGGAATGTAGTTGCAAATCTTGTCTCTCCCCTTCTAACAATTCAACTTTTGGGGTGAACCTTCTCATTATGTTAAGGGTGATGGTATAGTTATAGATAAACACAACAAGAAATTTTCCTCTTCTATAAAAATAGGCAACTTTCCAATATCTTCCAACATTAAATCCGCACAATAGGCAACACATAGAGTCCAAAAGAGATTAGTGTTGGAACCAAGTTGATTTTATACCTAGAGTTTAGATCATAACAAAAGTATTTTATGAGAACAATATATTTTCAAAGAGTATGAAAGAAAATTCATGTTTTTGAAGAAAATCTAAAATAAGATTTGATTCAGATTTATAATTGAAGAAAATCTAAAATAAGATTTGATTCAAATTTATAATTGATGAAAATCTAAAATAAGATTTGATTTATATTTATAATTGAAGAAAATCTTTGACCAAGTTGAAAAGAAGATATGGTCAAGATTGAAGGAAGATTTAAAGAAGATTTGATCAAGATTTATCTACAACAAAATATGGTCAGAATCAACCTAAAGAATTTTCAAACACAATCTGAAGAAAAAAAAATACAATTTAGAATTAAACAAGGACTTAATGGAATCCCAAATTTTAACTATAAATTGATACCCAAGGTTGAAGAAGAAAATTATCGAAAAGCAGAAAATAGTAGTCCCAGAGTTCAAAGAGAGAAACACTTGTTCAAGTTAAAAATATTTTCTGAGTGTTCATTTCTTAGAGTGTGAGAGTTATTATTATTATCAGCTTTCTTAGAAGCAACTACTCAAGTTCCAATCTTTTGTATCCAACCCAATAGTGGTTTAGTTCCTTCTTCAATCTGGGGTTGTCAGGTTGTTAGAAGAAGACTTGGCTTGTAGGGTCAAGGTGGTTAGTTCCTCAAAAGTCTGGGGTTGTCAGGCTATTTGAGAAGACTGGCTTGGAGGGTCAAGTGCTTTGTAATTCAAGGTAATTGAACTATTGGATTAAAGCCTTCTGAATGAGGGGACTAGATGTAGCCAGGTTATTGGTGAACCAGGATAAATCAATGTGTCAAATTATTTATGATTTCATTGTTTGCTACCTCAAAATCCGATTGCTTATTTTCCAAGTAAGTCACCAAAACTAAACTAGTTTTCTTTTTTACTCATAAATTATCAAAAAATTGTCAACTTTATCAAACACAATTCAACCCCCCTTCTCGTGTTTGCACCTTCAATTGGCATCAGAGCTCGGTCTCAAGGCTGAGCACGTTACAGTGTTTGAGAAAAGATCCAAGGATTCAATATGTCTGGATTTTGTGAAGAAGTTGTTGGAGGAAACATCAACAAACAACCTCTATTTAATGGAGAATGTTTTGAGTACTGGAAGTACATGTTGAGAAGTTTCTATATTTCACAAGATCCTGAACTTTGGGACTTGGTGGAAGATGGTTATATTGCTTTGAAGAATTTTGATGGTACTGAAAATCCAAGAAAGGAGATGAATGATGATCAAAAGATGTACAAGATGCATCATAAGTCCAAAACATTCATGATAAATGCAATCACCTTCAAGGAGTTTGACAAGTGCACCAACAAGGACACAACAAAGAGTATTTATGATAGCCTGATTCTGACCTATAAAGGAAGCAAGCAAGTTCAAGAAGCAAAGGCCAACCTCCTAGTCAAAAAGTATGAGCTATTCAAGATGGAAGAAGATGAAGACATTGAAACAATGTTTTCCAGATTCCAGACTCTAGTCTCAAGATTAAAGGTACTTGAAAAGAGTTATACTATTGTTGATCATGTGAAGAAGATGCTAAGGAGTTTTACGAGCAAGTGGAGACCTAAGATCACTGCCATTCAAGAAGGAAATGATCTGAATACTCTTAAGCTGGAAGAATTAATCAGCTCTCTGAAATCACATGAAATTGAGCTTGCATAGGATGAGCCCAAAAAGAAGCAACCAACCCTGGCTTTGAAATCCAAGTAGAAGAAAACTTTGAAGGCAGCAGTAGAATTAGAGGATACAGATTCAAATGATTAGAATGGAGACTCATAGTGGCGTTTATATGTAGAAAAGTTCAGAAGATGTGGTACAATAGAAAGAAGAAATTTCCCCAAAGATATTCCATGCAATCCAACAGAGGGAAGGATGATAAATATGACAAGAAAATCATCATCTGTTATGGATGCAATGAACCTGGACATATCGGGTCAGAATGTCCAAATACGGAGAAAGGAAAACATTATAAGGAAGACTCTAGACCCCAGAAGAAGAGTTTGATGGCTACATGGGATAATTCTGATGAATCCTCTAATGTTGAAGAGCACGTAGATTTGGCTCTGATGGTTCATACCAACTCTGCCTCTGGATCCTACACAGATTCTGACTTTGGAAGTGAATCAACAGATGAAGAAATTGAGGTAATTTCTAACTTTATTTGATCTGATTTAATTATTGCTATAAATGATTTTTTAAATAAGAATCACAAATTGTTTTTACAAATGAAAACACTTAGGAAAGAAAATACAAATCAAACTGAAAAAGTTAATGTTTTAAAGAATCAAAGTGCTGAATTTAAAACACAAAATGCAACTCTGAAAACTGATATTACTGAACTTAAGACATATAATGCAACTCTGAAAACTGATATTACTAAACTTTAAACAGAAAATTCAAATCTGTAAACTGATATTGTTGAACTTAAGGTTGAAAATCTAACACTGAAAAGTAGTTATAGTTCAACTTCAATTTAAAATACTACATGTAATTCTGATAAGCATGAAGAAGTATTTCAAGATTTTCTTGATAATGGTATGAAAAGAAGCAAGTATGAATTTTTAAATATAAGAACATTCATACGACATTTAACATCCGTCTTGGCAACACCTATTGCAAACCTTTTTTATGCCCAAACATTTGTAATTTCCTTCGTAGCATCATTGTCCTTCTCATCGATATTAATCTCAGGCATATAAATAGATAGTTGTTTTCTTTTTCTCCTAAGCCTCCCTGAGTTTGAGTATTACATCAGTCGGTGTTTCCTGCAAGGAGCTATTTCTCTCCTTATCCTCATCTGATGCAATTTTACTCTCGTAATACCTCATTTTGAAACCTTCCCACAAAAATCACAAGTAACAACCTTCTTGTCATTAATATCCTTCAAAGAATTCAACTGGCAAGTCAAGGTTTTCACCAATAGGTTTCAACCAATCTTTATTGTCGGTTGTTGGTACTACATATGAAGATGTCATTGCTCTTACAAAACCAAAGTAGAAGAAAGAAACAGAGTAGAACAAAACTATTTCTGAAATAGAGGAAAAAAACGATGAAGGAAAACGATATAGAGGAAGAAAACAATGTAGAAAAACGAAACATATAAAGAAGAAACGAAACTGTTATCGGCTAAGGAAGAAAAAATTTGTAAGCAAGACAGAGGAAGAAGGCAACCAGTTTCCGAAAAATGAAGGAAAAAGACCCATATACCCTGGTTGAGGTGTGAAAAAAAGTTAGTGACTAATATTATTAAAATAGTTAGGACTTCAGTGAGTCTAAAAAGATCCATATACCCTTAATGAAATAAAAAAAAATATCAAAAAAACCTTTGTAAGTGGGTTGAACCGCGACAATATACCACGCTAGGATTCCGGGATCAACAACATATCGCCATGTAAGGGGAAGAACCCTCATGTTCTTGTTTTATTTTTATTTTCACTTATAATAATAAATTATTGCATTAAATTACACAATAAAAATATGATAGTTAAGTCATTTATTTGTCACATCAATTTTGAAATGACCAAAGACTAAAAGTAAATGAAATCTAAAAAAAATTGCATGGTATAACATCATATTAGACTCATTATAGGGACCAAAGCTCTATTCTGAACGCACTATTGGGATTTCAGATACTATGCTCTCCCATGCACTCTAATTCCCTTTCCAAATAAAAAACACCCACTCTAAATTTCTCCTCTAATTTACAGGAACATACCTTATTTCTAATAAGTAACTCCCAAATTAACTCACTCAATAACTATGAGTTACCTACCAGGACCAGAAGTTGTAGAACAAACAAATGAAAAGGAATCATTATCAATTTTGGGATGATCATGTTAATTTATTTGTATGATTGTTCAGAAAATATACATTTAAAACACTAGTAACTATCATGTGTTACAAAAAAAAGTGCCACATAATGTCAATGCAAACAATAAATTCAAAAAATGACCAATGTGTAAAATTAAAATTATTTCTTGCAAAGAAATTACAATGGCCAGCTTCACTTGGGTCGCCTATATAGAATGTCATCTAGGGTCTCTTTTACATAGTGACCCATTCTGTTCAAGTTTTTTACAACACCGGATGCCACTAGGCCTGCATTTTTTTGAAACCTGCAATATTCCAGGTGTTAGAATCACTAGTTTCAGATTATAACCTTAACAAATGTGTTTATGAAAGGCACACAATTACGCTAACTGAAAACTTCTGCTTGCCTGTTTAAGAATTCTTCTGCTGTGGTATTTGGAGGTTTACCGAATCGTGGTTGAGGAATTGCTTGTTCACGTTCTGGACAGACAAAGACCAAAGACCAAAAACAATAAAATGAAAAGGCTCTGAAAGAAGTACAAATAAAAAAGAGAAGAAACAGATTCACCCACAAAATAAAATCGCCAACATAATACCAACCTCTCGGCTATAATAGTTCCAAAAATCATAAACAGTGTAATTTTTTATATACAAAAATATTTGGCATAGAGATCCATGCAGAATCTGTGATTTGTTTAATGTGAATGTGTTTATTGTTGGCTTATTTTATGTGATATAGAAGACATACATAGTATAGAAGAAAAATAACGATTATATGGAAAGACATACATACAGATACAGAAGAAAGAATTGCATACAGTTGTAAATAGGATAGTGTTGTGTATGCAGTAAAATTTTCATGATGATATGAGTTGCCTCATTTCGAAATGTGGAAAAGTTCACTGGTAGTATAGGCACAGAAAATTGCTTATAAAGCAAGTGTTGTAGAAAATCATTGAAACAAAATTGCCAAAAACAATTAATTCAATTAAGAGACATTCGTCAAGGTTGGAAAACTGAATGATGCTGTTGGGCCTCCTGCACTGGAAAATGGGCTCAACACTCAGCCCAACACTTGGAAGGGTGACACCCGTAGGGTAAGAAAGGAATCCAAGGATTAGGAAGGTTCTGTGTGAGCTGGCATTTTGAGGAGAGAGTATTTGTTTGCCTTCCAACCATTTTTGCTTAAAAAGAGGGGATGGGGGTAGTGTAGAAGCGTTTTAGAAAATCTATCAGTTTGTTAGAATGGAGTATCCGCTCTCTGTAGGTGGCTTGCCTTGTCGCAATAACAGTTCACTCTTCTGTAAATCCCTCAATTTCAATTCAATAAATACATAATTCTCTCCCAATTCCTTTTATTGTTACATTGTTGCTTTATTTGAATCTTGGTTCTTAATAGATGCTAACATAAATAATTCATTTCCATTTTTTTAAAGACAATATAGATAGTTATTTGGCAATTTCTTGCTTTCTTGATAGTAAACATTATCTAGGCCATTTAACGCACACAATAAAGAACAATTTGGGAATGTTAGAAAAGTATTCAACATATAAGATGCACTACTGCTTCTATGACTGTGCATGAACAATTCCCATGTTAACACATTCACATCTAGGGATACATTTTCAGAGGATAATTATCCAAATACGTTGAGGCTTTTAAATCTACTACCGTGATACTGTTAGTTAATGAGGAAATCACCTATGCGACTGTACACAAAAGTAAAAAAAACAAATTTAATACCTTCAGTTTTACGAGCATGAGCAGGAACATGGCCAACAGATGAAGTAGAAGAATTCACCTCCGAGACCACCTGAAACATGTGCAGTACTGTCAGAAACTTGAACCACATTTTATGAGAATACAATTGAAGTTCTTACTTAGGCAAAACCTCCCCGCTAACCCTCACCCCTGATATTTTAATTTTATTTTCTGTAATTAGCCTCAAATTTAATATTAGGTCCTCGTGATAAATTGATGCTGGCTCCTAATATAAAATCAATAAATTCACAAAAATATGTCCCAACTGCCAACAAAACCTTTGAAACAAGATAAACCTAGTTTTTCATAAGCATAAACTACAAGGGAAAGGATGCTTAGATATAAAACCTCAAGACCAACGCAAAAGGGCAATTTTGCTGTCTTCTCCTGTGAGTCAGGTGGGGAATCTTTGTTGTCTAAGTAGATAGAGTATCCAATACAAGCATACTTGAAATTTTTAAGGCTGCGGCCCTCTTTAGAAGCTTCCAGCTCACTTTCGCTCACGACATAGGGGGGAACTGGTCATAAATCATAAGAACATCAATATCAAAATTAAAAACATTAAAGGCATATACGAAACAATGACTAAACTCTCATAAATAAAGCAAATAATAGAAAATAAAAAACAATAGAAAAGAAACAAAAATTTAGTAAGCAATATCTGTCACAAAAAATAATGTAGTAATAATAAAATAGAAATGTAATCTGGATGAAGGTTCACCATGAGGACAACAATGGATGTAATTAGTGAACTGAATGACTAAAATTAACAAATTGAAAAGTAAATAAACAAAATAAAATAAACGTAGTAAAAATACAAGGTCAAAAAGCAGAAATAAGTAAAAAAGTATTTATACAACCATGACAAAACACTATGCATCAAATATCCAAACAACAGGTATCAAGATTACGAAGTACCTTTTGTCAAAAAAAAAGATTATGAAGTACCTGATCGCATATGTACGCTTTGTACAAAAGTTATTAAAAACAAAGGACAACACAACAAATTTTCTTAAAGGAGCATATTGAAAATAGCAACACCACAAATCACCTGTAAATTTTTTTGGACTAATAATTCTGGATTATTCCAAAAGCATTAACTATTTGTTTGGCTTAAGAAATATTAAAAGTTAAAACCAAAATGAAGTACTTCATAAATGAAATTCATTGTTTGGAGAGTTAACATGGATTGCAAATTGATATGAAAAAGTTAATTATGCATTAGACATCCTTACAAATTTGGCTAGATTTATTTTTGTTAACGTTTTCATTATTTAAAATGGACTGTTTTACCCTAATTTTCTGACTCTCACGCTATTTCAAAAGCCCAGTCTCTCTTCATTATCTTTATGAAGGGTAGTCTCACTCTTCCCATTTCCCAGGCCCCTTATTTCAGCAGAAATTATTCTTTATTATTCTCACAGTGGAACCGATTATTATGAGCACAACTACCCCCACATTCATTTTTTAATGATTTCAAATACAAGCTAACTATCAAGGACAGAAAAATTTTAATTCAGCTTTAGGTTCAACTGAAAGTCTCTGCCTCCAAATTCAACCAAACTTAAAAACAAGGAATGCAATCACATCTTAAAATGAAGGCAAGGTAGCCTGCAGTAGCTTTGAATTTGTGTTTTATAACAAATACTTAGAAATGCCAGTAAGACCAATAGCACATCAACATTTGGAATAAGAGTAAATATCCAATTTGGTCAAACCTAGTCCTCAATATTTATCAATATTCCAAAATGCCCCAAAATTATAAATAATGCAGCACTCACACAAACACGGACACTGAACACGACACTAAAAATGAAAGTGATTTAACTTAACTACATGCATCGGTATAGTGTTGGTGTGAACATTAGAAACGACTTCAATCTGAAGTACCAGGACTACATAGAATATACAATATTAATAAGGTTTGCCCTCTGTTGGTATTTGCATTGACTATAATAATGATATTAAGTTGATAATGTTGGGGATGTACTTGAAACTAAATGAATAATATTAAGGATGTACTTCGTAGCAGATCAAAATAGAGGGATGAATTGGATTATCATTTAATAATTCTAATTATCATTTTAAAATATCGATAATATATGAGGGACTAGGTTGATATTGTGAGAGACTAGGTTGTATAATTTCAGAGATCAAATTGGACATTTACTATATGAAACAATAAGCTATGAAGAAGCCAAAAGATAATATGTGAATGGCAAGGCTATTCTACACATTCAATCTTTCTCGAGTTATTGCCAAAAAATCAACATTGAAGCACCTAGATTTTTCAGAATCCTTAGAAGTTCCAATTCAACTAACGTCCTTCAAATCCCTATATATCATACCCAATTGATTATTTTTCAATTAATTTTACTCCCTCAGTTGAACAACGCAGAAAAATACAAATTGTGCATCAACACTTTTTTCCAACCACAAAATTTCAAAAGTCAATACAAACATCATATTCAATAAATAAGGTTTCGGCTTCAACTTCTATATGATTTTTCAGGAAAATCGAACCCCAAAAAAAATAGAGAGAGAGAGAGAGACCTTGCTGTAGCGTTCTTGAGAGACCATAGCATGTAGGGTTTTTGGATTTGGCTTTATGAACAGATGAGTAGTATGCACATCCCTTGCATGACTTACCTTTCGTTGTACGAGGCCGATTAGGGTTAGGGTTTGGATTTGGAACTGAATTTGGATTTGGATTTGGAACTGAATTTGGATTATTGTTAGAAATGGGATTTCCTTGTGATGTTGGAGCTTCTTCTCTTGTGACCCCCATGAATGAATAATTAGCACACTGCAATGCACAAAAACATGTTTTTTTTGTTCTTCCTATGTTCCTATTCTCATTTCCATGCCTTTTTCGCCAATCGTACGAACTCGCGCAAAACGCAACAGTGGACTAAACAAACGACAATGTGTATTTGGGCTTTTATTTGTTGAATTTGGATGTGGCTAAGAGGATTTCTATTTCGACTTCCCTTATTACTCATACACCCCTCTCCTCTTTTGCCCTTTATATTTTATACAGCCATTTTTCGTATACCGTATTTTATTAATCCATTATTAACATTAATCTATGTTATTTTATGAGTCTGAATGTAAATTGAAATACCACGTGTCATTTGTAAAAAAAATGTGTCATAGTATGTAATGGTGTCACGTATAATCTGCAAATTGGATCCCTTGTTATCTACAACAAGGTTTTATGTTAGATGAGAGCAACAAAGAGAAAAATTAAAATGAGATAGAGAAAATTAAAAGAAAGAATAGGGTGGTGACAAAATGTTTTAAGACCAAAAAAAATAAAAGTTAAAATAACGAGTGATGAAAAAATTGTGTTATGCCTTGTTGATTGTTTCCTCAATGAAAGAGCGTATAGTTGAAGTGTGACACTGTGTAAAATGTGTCTCCACTAAAGAACTGGATAAGCTTCCTTACATACCATGCAGCTTTTGTTCCTTAATTAAGCAGACTTTTGTTCCTTAATTATAGTGGATTTAACATGCATGAAGTTGGGTGTGGAGGAAAAAATTTCCTCTTTTTTCTTCACAAGGCTATTGCCATACATGGTTTCCCCTTTCAACATGTCAGCTTCAAAATTTAACTCCTATAAAAAAATTAGCTTCTTGGGTAATCTTATCTTCCTCGTAGACTCTTGAAACCATGGCCTATAAAAAAAACCTTCAAAAACCTTTCTCAAATCCTACATACATGAGGGTTTGTGAAGTGGTTTTATTTGCTTTGCAGATAAACTTAGTGCTTGATAACTAAATATCATGTGAAGCTCAAGCATTGAGAAGGAAAGGAAGTAAAAACCTGAAAACATTTGGAGCATTTTCGGGGAAAGCTGAAAGGGTGTTACTTGTAGATATAAAGTACACTCCATTAAAGAAAGTACACAATAAATCCAATTCACAAACCGTGGATTTATTGTTTAAAAACCAGAGATTAACTTTATCAATTTATTATTACAATCCGACAGACATCAATATAGGAAACAAAGATGGTCACTTTTTTATTTGGAACAGATTTGTCAACTAAGACATAAGCTGTAGATGTTTTTGTGATCAAATGTGACCCACTTCAGCCTTGTATTTGGGGACAAAAAAAACACATGTATCTTAAACACCATCATTATTTCCATCGTCAATTCACATTGTTTTTGGTCTTTAACGTAGTATCGGAAATAAACAAAACTTTGGATTTGGTTGCAGGTGTAAACCAACTATATTCTATAGCAAAACCTAATCAATAGGGGCTAAATCACCAGAGATTCAACAAAAAACTGTTATGATACATTTGAATCCGGTTTTTGATTGCCCAACTATATTGCCTCCTGACTCCATAACTTATCCCAGCCACAAGCAGTCGGATGGATGGAGTAATCAATGAACTTTAACCAGTTCAAAGTCATAAACCAACCATGAATTTGGTGGTATGTCAGCATTGTCTCCATCATTCTTAGACCTGAAATATGCACATATTCGAGAAGGTTATAGTGATTCCAAAACATTAACTAGACTGAAGAAAATTATATAAATTTAACATCATATTAATTCAATCACATACGTCATTGATGGTGGAATTACAAGTCTTCTCTTTTCTCCAACTCGCATGCCTGAGAACCATGAAAGTATAAAATTAAATGCATGTTGGAGTGCGTATTTCAATATAGAGTAAATAGAGAAAGATTATATTTTAGTTTTAATAAAAACAAAACCTCAATTAGCGAAAATAACAAGGAAAAATGTTTAAATGACTACCTTCAAGACCAATATCCCAACCTTCAATAACTTCTCCTTTGCCTGCAAAAGGTGATGCAAGTGTAAGAACACGAGAGTATTCTTGATCAAATAATATCCAGATAATAAAAGGTTCTCGTAAATAGCATTATTAATGTTACCAAGGCGAAATTTGAAAGGAGCTTTGCCAGCATTTGAATCAACTACCACTCCATTTTCCTTCAACTTGCCAGTGTAATTGATGCTGATCTGCAACCATAGGCCATTTATTTAAATCAAATCAAATCTGGAATTAATGTTTGTTTTCATACTGGTAATCACTAGTCAATAAAATATTTTAAATCATTTAACAGAAACTACCTTTTTCCCTAATGCAGCAATTTTCCCATTTTCTGTCCCCATCTCTAGCTCCTGAACAACTAGTCCATTTTCCAATGTTCTAACTTGGGAAGGCTCTGAATCCCCCATATTAATATTATTTCCATCCACTATCATCATCTCAGTAGTTTCCTCAATAGGCACCTCAGAATTTACATCTTCATTGCCCTGACTTTTACTCTTCTTCCTCTTTTTCTTAACTTTCTTAACTTCAGATTGATTTCCATCAGGATTGTCATGAACACCATAGTCCACACTGCTGCACCAGAATTATTAACTAAGATTATTGCACAAAACAAGTTGTAGTATGTTAAGGACCAAGAGAGTAGGATATTAAATGTGTAGACTAGGGGGAAGCAAAAAGGAACTACCTCTGTTCTTTTATAAGTGTTGGTTTTAAGAAATTTTTTGTTACTATTTTATCTGTCGTTTTTAAAGTTCAAGGTTACATTAACTGCTTTTTCCAATTATACCCTTACCCCACCAATTATTTTACACATTTTTTATGAAACTGGATATTAAATAACTAATAAATTCAAAGATGAATTAATTATGAAACATCTACTCCCAAAAAAAGTTAGTTTACTTCAAAAAAGTAAATGTATTGGGCTAGAAACTTTTAACTCAACATGAAACATATATCAAAAGAGAACGTGATTATAGTTAATAGATTTACTACTCCATTTATATGCACTAAATGGGAACATATACAATGAGGAGCATAATATGTAACTTAAAAAAAAAAAAGAATATAAAGAACAAAATATATGGAGAAAGTACAAAGAATATGTAACTTGCAAAAATAGAATAGTGGGAACAAAAAATATAGAATGCAAAATGAAAGGTTTGCATAGCAAGAAGAGAGATTTATTGGTAACTGTGAGTGGTGGTGGAGAGAATACAAGTGTAGACTTTATGATAAGTGTAAATGTGATTACAATTAAGAGAATTACTACTCCATATATATGCACTAAATGGGAACCAAAATGTGAACGTATAAAATGAGAAACATAATATGTAACTTACAACACAAGAATATAAAGAACAAAATATATGGAGAAAGTACAAAGAATATGTTACTTGCAAAAATAGAATACTGGGAACAAAAAATATAGAATGCAAACAATAAATTGTTTGCATAGCAAGAAGAGAGATTTATTGGTAACTGTGAGTGGTATGATGAGAGTAAAATAGGAAGAGGGCTAACAATTTACCTAATAATTGCATTAGTTAATGAGTTTCTTGGTTATTCGATCACTACCTTCAACGACTAATATTAGGGAACACAGGGAGTAGTTTAAACAGTTAAATGGAAGTAATGACTGTAACAGAGGGTCTAGTTGAGACTTAAGATACAAATAGAAAGTATTCTAGATGGAGGGGTGTTCTGATGCATTCAAAATAATAAACTGAATTTTCAGCTTTATAAGGGAAATCATTCCCTTGGAGTAAGAGTTTTGTGTTGTCTTTTCTTCATCTTACAAATTCTGTAGCTTAGGGCATAACATGCTATGTCTCAGGCTCATTGTCGTTGACCTTGCATGTGAAGAATAATAGAATAAAAATGGAGCAGTTCATAAAGATAAAAAATTTGCACGAATGCTTGAATAATAAGCTACAAATCAAAAGTGCTCTAAGGAGACAACTTAAATAATGGAAATGGCATAGTGATAAGTTCATCGGCACCCATTCAGCTAAATAAGAAAAACAAATAGATTGATACTACTGAACAAGGATCTAAGGCTTTTCTTCTTAAATGTGTTCCACACCAATGACCAAACTATAACAATCCATTTGCTAGTTATTCTGTATATAGAAAAGCAATTCTTCTATCATTTTGCCAAATCACAACAAAGATAAATGTAGGCCCTTTTTTCCCAAGACGTTCAGATTAGAGAGGCACCCCCTCTTTAATGGTGTTTTGGTCTTTATGCCTACCCTTTCAATCTCTAAGAATAAAAAAGTGAAAAATAGCAAGTAGCTTTCAGAATATTTGTAGCCTGTTTATATTAGATTTCAAACACCTCCAATATTGATTCTATGCCATGCCATGAGATACTTTGATAAAAAATTGCTTTGGAATTCATGTGTTGATATTTCGAGGTCTGAAATCTACAACAAACTCTAGAGGGATGTCATGAGATTGTATCATTTATATTATTTATTTAACATTCTAACAAATACTACTATTACTTGCTAATATGAAACAAAGAAAGTGATAGGCCGACAAAAAAATGGAAACAAGGTATCTACAAACTTGCTAAAGGTAGGGAAAAAAACAAGGCTTAAACAAGTAATATGCATTAAGGATAATGATGGAAAAGAATTAGTCATAGAACAAAATATTAAGTACAGAACGAAGAGTTAATTTTATAAAGTTTTTCATGAAGGGTAAGGGACTACATTGAACTAAAAAACCCATACATTATGATTAAGGCAGGTACATAAAGTTTTTCATGAAGGGTAAGGGATTTCGTAATAAGTCAAAAATGGATGTAGGGCAGTATATTTAAATCACATTATGATTAAGGCAGGTACATAAATAGGCTTTAAAAAAGCATTGGCCTTGACTATTTAAAAAACTATATGGTTTGGCATAGACCTGACGTAGACTAGGCTATAAAGACTTAGAGTTGAATGATTTATCTTTGAATTTAACTTATGACAAGGCATCATATCATGATTTGTTTGGAACCGAAGAATTGTATTCCTAATGAACACTTTTATTGGAACCGAACAATTACAAATATTCAAAGATCCCTCCCTAACTCTCTAACCTCCCTATTTATACAAAAGCCTTATAACAACCTGAACTAACTATTATTATTAACTAACTCTACTAATGTAAGTCCTAACAATTCGCCCCTCCTCAAAACAACCTTGTCCTCAAGGTTGTTGCAAACCACAAAAAGCCTCATGTAGGTAATAGTAGGTGGTAATATGCATTGGCTTCCCATTTGTAGCTTGCTCCCATTTCAAGTAAATAGTGGTATATTCTCTTCTTGAATGTTGCCACCTGGATCCCACTTATGGAAGGACAAAGACCCGTTCATCATAATTTTTGGGTAAGCTCCAAGTGTCCCAACAAGACACCAACTCAGTAGTGTCCTCAATGACAAACCCACCATTGTAGAAACAAGGATGCTTGCAACATAATCAACAACCTTTTGAATGGAAGCTTTGGATATCTGGGCTAAGTCCATCTAACTCATAATTGCTTCAGATTTTATCTCTTTTTCCCAACTTGAGCCTTGAGTAACTATACACGCATCCTGAATCTTTGTACCAAGAAAAGCTTTTAATGGTATTTTTGAGTCGAACAAGCATGGGATCTACTTCCCTTTCTTCAAAAATTCTACCAACTTCATCTTTGAGACCCAATAGAAATATGGTTGTGATGAATTCTTCTAACCCTTCAAATTCTGTTTCTTCAAAAGCTGCTGCCTCACCACTGTAGCAATAGAAATATTGTTGTGATGAATTCTTCTAACCCTTCAAGTTCTGTTTCTTCAAACGCTGCTGCATCACCACTGTAGCAATAGTTTAGTGAACGATTTTGTCCCCCAGGATCCCAATCTGCCATTCTTTTTCCTCCTTCTCCAGAATCGAATTTTCTATGGCAGCACAACATGACATGTTACACAACCAGGATGTCTTTCCAGCTTCTCACGGGGACATGGAAAACGAACCACTCACCGCTGCAAATTGCTTGGAATGCAAAGACTTTGATTGAATTGGGTCAAGCCATGTGACCTTCAACCTTCAATACCGATGATTCTTTCACAAGATCTATATCCCACAACTCCGGCGGCTCCTTGGCTGGGTGTGAGTACTATCAAGCTTTGAGCTCTATGGATCGCTCTCGCCACCACAAGCATTTCAACATCTGGCGGTTTAAGTGGCGGCGGTGGGTTGTCCCACTTTCTCGAGACCCACATGTTCTTCGTTGTTGTCGGCTCTACACGACCATTGACACCTTGTTTCGACGCCCTCCGTCACACAGGGAATATTGGTACCACTGCTTCCCATGACCCATTTCTCAAAATTTCGACCTTGAAGGTGTGAGACGGAACCACACTCCAATTTTTCCATTGGGATCCCCATAGCTACTGTGCAAGTACCACCATCTGGTGGTTTTGGTGGCGGAAGCATAAATAACATGCAGGAAACTCTCTTTTGCCTTTCCGTTGTGGACCCATTTTCAACGTTGTTCCGATTCACGTCTGCTGATTCGTCTTTCCTGTTCAGGTTTGTTTTCTTTCCCGTTCTTGCTTGTTTTCCACCTCCAATTTCTCCTTTTCCATTGTCATTCTTCCCTGCTTCCTTCACCTCATCATGGCCACCAAGAAAAGGGTTCTTGCAACCTTTTCTTTGGGTTGCATTCTTCCTCTGTAGTACCTTTGTTACTGTTTTCATTGATTCTGTGGCTGCATCAACATTTCTAGTTATGTAAGACACATGGGCTGAATCAGTGTCATGCATTTCTTGTTTCATCTCAAGTGTCTCCACCAATGGCTCCACTTCTCCTATGCAGATTTTTTTCTCCCTCGTTGCTGATCTCTCTTTCTTACAAAAAGAGTTTCTTCCTCCAAACCTTTTTGATCAGACTGGTGGAAAATGACTCCCAAGCTGGATCTGGGTTTTTTATATGCCAAGAACGAAACAAAAACAATATCCAATCATCCATGCTCATGAACGCCCACTGCACTCTATTGAACCCATGAATTTCATGCTCTTCAAAGAACCTTTCAGCCCTTGCAACCCACCCAACTGGATCGTACCTGAAAAAGTTGGCAGCAACACCTTGCCCAGCCAATCCTCCATTTCCAGCACCAATGACACTCCTCAAAGATCCGGCAGGTCGGACCCATTGTTAGGAACCCAAGAATTGGATTCCTAAGAAAGAACACTTTTATTGAGAACTAGCTAAGAAAGAACACTTTTATTGAGAACTAGGATAGAAATCTCTCCTCCAAGGGTTTCCCCTTCACAATAGAGAATACTCTATTCACAATTACAAATATTCAAAGATCCCTCCCTAACTCTCTAACCTCCCTATTTATACAAAAGTCTTATAACAACCTCAACTAACTAACTAACTCATTAATTAACTATTATTATTAACTAACTCTACTAATGTAAGTCCTAACATGATTTCATTTGGTCCATGGAGCCAACCCATCTAGTAGGAAAACACTTTGATGTTAATAAATAATAAGATATACTAATTGATTCATGTAAATTTAATTAAAAAAAACTTGGTATAGGAATTTTATTTGATAGCTGCTGCTTACTTAAAGGAATAAGAATACTTTATAGCTATTTTAACAAAGCATAAAAGCTTGAACCAGTTCAAGTTTGCATTTACTTAGCCAGATTGTTGTAGAAATTATTAAACCTGTTTAATGCTCCCTTCCCTAGTTTAGTAAGAGGCTGCTGCTTAATAAAATTTATCTTTCCACCAATTCAAATTTAGTAATAAAGCGCATGCTAGTGTTTCGGTATTATTTCATATCAAAAGCATAAACAAAATAAAAGTACACTTACTTTTCAATTGTTAGCTTCTGATCTTGCTCTTTCTTTTCTGAAACTTTACTATCGGACTCTGCTATCTCTTTGTTTGCTTTGTAATCTTGAATGGTACCTTCATCGTTTCCATTGTCACTTTCAGGATGTGAAGCTTTGTTTATATGTTCTTTCTTTTTCCTCTTTGTTCTCTTTTGAGAATCCGTTTCAGTGGAAGGCAATGCAACATTGTCTGAAATCTTAACATCCCTGCTAATTTGCAAAAGAGTATCAGATAACAAAAATTTGTTTTTCTCTTTTATGACATATGATGTAACGCAATTTTAATGTTGAATCGCAAGGAAAATGAAAGCGAATATGAAGTTTTGGAGAATGTACAATTCTGAACTAGACATCATCATGGAGATTCTGCAGAAATTCATTTTCAGGAAAGTGGTTTCTTTCTAAGCTTTACTTCTTTTAGCATTTGAGGGATTTCATCATATATTCAATTGTGAAATGACAGACTTTTTATAAAGTTATTTGGAGAGAATCACAAAATAATATCAGATTGGCAAGTAAATTCAAGAGAAGACATTCCAGAAGGTAATTATTTCACACAATAGTTTCCACTGAAATATGCATGGCCAATATTTTGTTAATAACTTATACTAGAAGGACAGCCTAGGTGTCTATTGCATCATCAATACTGCTAGTTTTGTGAGTTCTGTTGCATATGTCCAGGGCATGAAGAGTATTTTGTCAACTTTTTTTATTTGACTTAATTGCAGTTTTGACCCCTCTATTTTCAACGATTGACGGAATTGATTCCCCTATTTTAAAAGTTGAAAACTTTGGTCCCTCAGATTTTTAAAGTAAAAAATGATGATTTGACATATTTTAAATGAAGTGGCATACGATTACATGATATATAACCATGTAGATGCATTAATTATTCATATGATATTAATTAAATTACAAAATGAAAAAATTTCCGAAGTTGAAAGCTAAGTTTTTAGAGAGTTTTATTGCAATTTTATGGGTGTTAATTATTTTATATCATCGTACCATATGCTATGTTATTTAAAGCATGTCACTTCGCCATTTTTAGTTAAAAATCAGAATGAGGGACGAGACCGATTTCATGAATTAGTAAAAATAAAGGGACTAAAATTGTAATTAAGTCTTTTTATTTTAACACATTGTAGAGTTATTCTAATATTAACTGATTATATAAATAGAAGTTGGTTAAAAAAACTCACTCATTAATTGCGTGTTCAGTTCCCTGAGACGAGTTAACAAGATTGCTAATACAAGCACCATCAGCAGTAACAAATGTCTCCTCCTTTGGCCGTTCCTTCCTTTTTCTCTTTGGTTTTTCATCCTGTCCTTGACCAACCTGTGAGGAAGGTAGTATTTTATCTGTGGTTTCAGTTTTCCTGCCTCACATCAAAGACAAAAATGATCAACAACCAAACCAGAAACTTTTGCAAGTAACAAAAGGAAGTTTGAAAAGACATTGACAGTTCTCCTTTCAAGAACATTGTCTTTGAAAGCAGATGCAGAACAAGGGTGCAAAATATAAAGAAAGCACGGCCCATCAAAGTAAAAAGTCACCACCACTATAAGCCAGACATGTCACCATCTCACCAGTGACTTTTCTCACTCACTCAGTAATTTGAGGAGGCATTGCCAAGAGCCAAAAGCCAAGTGGGGTCGTAGATTCTTATAAGCCAGTCACAGATGTGAATCAACCCGCAGTTGCAAATAGACTGTAAATGGGTCATTTCAAATTGAAATGGACACATGCATTGTTGTTTCACGTTATAAACAACCAAAGCCCACCAGCATTAACATTTCTGAATGCAGTTTAGCAAATGAAAAATAATAAAGAACATGCGTGACATTCCAAAGAACACTTAGTTACCAGAATTAAGTTTTGAACATATGACTTTGTTTATGGAAGTCAAACTTGTTAATTGATTTTGAGAATAAGAAATGCTTCCTAAAATAGAAGTTTCATTTCATGGATTAGTTTAAAAAAAGGAAGTATGAGAAAAAGGGCATCAGCCTGGGATATAAATAGCAACCTGCCCCACATCATTAAATCAAGCACTCTGAATACTTCTGCTGTAATGAAGAACATTAAATTCATGATTTCAAAATCTCATGGCCTTCGTATAAATATAATAACTTGGTCTACTTTTCTAAATCTATTTGACATTTTTGCCTGTGAAAAACAAATATTACTGAGCAATAACAGTTTCTTATAAGTATAAAGAGAACTCAAGACAAACACTCACTTGTCATCAGATTGCTTCTGATGCTCTTCATTTCCAACCAGAAGATCCCCCTGCGTCATGTTCATGTTTGGCTCATCTTGCGCAGCACTACCTAGTTCAGTGGAATGGCCATTACAAGAACTCTTTGTTTCTTTTTCCTTTCCCTTCTTTTTCTTTTTTGACTTTTTAATTTCCCCAACATCCAAAACAGTGCAAGAATCTACCAAGTGATCTGAAGGTTCAGCTTCCCTGCTTCAGTACAAACATATTTTATGAACAAAGGCAAGAATAATTAAAAATTTCTCACTAAAAGGGAAGACCTAAGGCTGAGAAAAGCATTTGAACAATGATATTGAATTGAGATGAACTACCTATGAGTCCCACTATCTAGAACAACATTGTCAGTAATCAATTTTGTTTCAATAACACTATTCCCACGGTCATCACCATCTTTGTTGCCAGCACCAATTTCTTCTCTGTCAACATTATCATCCATCTCCTGATCAAAGATCCTTCCAGAAGCTTTATTCTTGCAAACAGATGAAATTGGTAGACTATCTTCGTTAACAATTTCCTGAGATTGGGCATGCATACAGTCATTGACAATTTTCTTTTCTTCAAGACAGTCATCATCATCCGACTCTACCATCTGGTACTTCTTCTTCAGCCGTCTTCGGCTGCCTTTCACACTTTTTCGTCCACTATTATAAGAAGCTTCCTCTGCAGTCATCACAATCAAAACAAACAAATGATAAAAACATCATCAAGGGATTGAAATGAGGACAAACTCAAAATTTACATGTTGAGGGATTAACATAAATATTTGAGCGTGCCTTCATTGGAAATAGGAGATGGTGGGAAAACTGCTGGATCACCGTCGTCATCAATAAAACTATCATCGTAGTCATCTTCATCACTGTGATCAGATCTCTCTGTCTCTGTATCAGCTATATCTTCTCCATAAGATTCCCTTTCCATTGTAGTGAAGGAAAACAAGAAAAAGAAACCCAAAAAGAAAAAGGACAATTGAATGTACAGATGTCTTTTATCTTTCGATAGACACATAATAATCTAGTATAGATTTGAACTCAACCATCAAATAATTTTATGTGAACTTCTTAGAGCTAGTTTGGATAAATTTTTCAATAAACACTAGCAAAAGTATTACAATCAAAATAATTTTCCAATGACTATGAGACTTCTGCGCATAAATTAAAATCAAATCATGCACCTAGCTCTATATTTTCAGAACCTCTTTCAATTGACTTCTTCATAAGGACATTTATAAATGAACATTTACCTAACCTCAGAACCAAACACTTATCTAGATTAAAACAACTGAAAAACTCTCATAAATTACAAGATAATCCAAACTTGGACTTAATCAAATTCGCACACCTCTATATTTTCAGAAGCTCCTTCGATTAACTTCTTCATAAGCACATATAAACTACCGTTTACCTAAGTTCAGAACCAAATACTTATCTAAGTTAAAATAATTGAAAAACTCTTATAAATTTCAAGGTAATCAAAACTTACCTTTAATTAAATGCAACAAGTTACCATTCTCCTGAATAATTTCAATGTGTTAAAAATGCATGCTAACCAATAAACCAAAAACAAAAAAAGAAAAACAGGAAATCAGACAAAAATTTAAGGATACGATTCATCAATAGTATTGGAATAGCGACCACGGGCCAGATAATAACCACAGAGATGAATACTCCGAGGGCCAATGACGGAGAAAACAACTTTACCATCTTCTTCAAGCTCCAAATTCAATTGCAAAGACTCTGTTTTTCCGGGATAAAGAGAGCAAAGATAAATAGGGCTTTTGTTTCCCACATTACATTGCAGTGTGCTTTTTGTAATTGCACTGCCAAGTCCCAAAGTGGCCTGAAAATGAGAGTTTATAACTGCTATCATAAACAATCTAGGGTGCATTTGTTTCAGCTTTTTTTCCCCTAAAATAATCATTTTAAAAATTAAAAAAAAAAAAATCACTTTTGAAAGTTTGCATCCGCTTGTTACAGCTTTAGAAAAAATTGATAATCTGAAAAATTCAAAAACAGCTTAAAATGAGAAGCTGTTTTTAGTAGTTCTCAAAAAAATCATATTTTATAATCGATTTTAAAAAAACAAATGATCTTTACAACTACAGACAAACACAAAACAGCTTCTCATTTTCTTAATAAATTATGGAATACCAAAATCACTTTTTTAAAAATCTATAACAAACGGGCCTCTAATTTTGTGAGTAGTAAAAAGTTTAATGCATGTTTAGATTTGACAACGAGTTTAGCAGAATCACAATTGCACAAAAGCTATTATACTTTACAAACTTGAATAAAATCAAAGTGCACATGCAATGGCAATTCAAACATGCATTGAGATTAAGCAAAACAACAACAACATATTAATAATAAGAAGGTTGTTTGTTACCATTGAAATGTGGAGACGGCCTTTGGAAGCATCGAATTGGTGAGAAAAAGGCTTTCCAGGTTTGATTTCAACACCTGCAATCAGAATCAGAATCAGAATCAGAATCAGAATCAGAATCAGAATCAGAATCAGAATCAGAATCAGAATCAGTGAATGAATGAATGTTTGTTAGGTTTTAGGGATTTGATCGTAATAGAAGAATGTAGAAAAAAGTGAGTTACCCCAAAAAGCCATGGTTTTGGAGGAATAGTTTCTTTGCTCCTTGGTAGTCAATAATACACTCTGCAAAACGATGAGTCTATAAAACCCTAAACCCCCGGGAGATGGAGAGTGATATTACATACTAGTACATATACATACATACATACAATAAATACTGTATATGATACCAATTTTGGCGCTTTGCAAATGTTAAATTAGTAATTGTCATTTTTTACCCAAAAAAGATATATTGTTTAATTATGATACAATTAATATTAAGTGTAAAAAATTTTAGATTATTAAGACTTTAAAACAACTATTCATTATATATATAATAATAACTTTTTTACACTGAAAGTGTATATAAATCAAATAAAAAATAAGTATAATTGTTCTCTAAAAGAATATCTCTCTATAAAAAAATTATCACTTGTAATTTTTAGATTTTTAATATAATTTTATTTTTTTAATTGTATTATTTAAGTAATAATATCTGCATCACTTTTAATTAATTTTTTTTTTTTATTTTGTTATGGTTATTAGAATACATTAATAATTAATAATGACAATTTGATAAAAGTGCTGCTTATAAGTTTCGTTTGTTAAGGAATAAAATGAAAGTAAAATTTTTTGTTAAAATTATTAAATTTTAAAATTTTAAAGAATTGAATAATAAATGTCATTGGAAAGGACACTTAGAGCCGGTTTGATTTAGTTTTAAAAAACTGTTTTTTAATTTTTTAAAATTTGAAAAGAAAAAATTTGTTTGAAATATCTCTTTTCAAAAACTATTTTCATTTTACCAGTTTTAAAAATTAAAAAACCAAAACTGCTTTCACTTGTGAGTTGAAATGGTAAAGCTCATGCATCCACCCTATCAATCTTTTTATCCATTTATTATTGGTGCCGCGTATGTATGAATTAACGAGTGAGAGGGAATTTGCCAAATAAACTAAATAAACTATGTAAACTTCTTAAAACAAATTTACCAAACAATTTTTTTTATTTTATGTTTTCAAAAACAATTTTAAAAAATAAGATTATCAAACAAGTTTTTATTTTGATTTTTTCTCAAAAATAGATTTTAAAAATTGATTTATAAAACATTTTTTAAAAAACTAAAAATGAAACCCAATCAAACATCTCTCTTTTATTCATCTATTTTTTTATATCTGTGAAATAGTAAAAATATAATAGTTGTTTTGAAATTGAGAGTATTTTATTTTTCCATTTCAACTCATAAGTGACTTATTAAGCCCTTCGGTCAACTATTAGAGAGAAATTATATTTTCACAAATAAGTTTGACAGACAACAATTTAGAGGATTATCTTAATGTAATTGATTACCTTTAATGAATATAAAAATGTATCCTAATTTATTAATTATTTATTAAATTTTGTGGTGTTCAAAATCATAGATAATTATGTTCACTAAATAATTAATGAGCTGTGATATTTTGTTATATTGTAATTAACTATATATTTAATTTTCTCAAAAAAAATTAAAATGTATTAATCATATAAATTATTGTCAAAATTATATCAAATTTAATTCATATAATCAGTGGAGAGTTTTTTTTCATAAACCAAAATATTATTCTAAGCACAAGAGGTATTTAGAATAAAGAAATTACAAAATCACCTTGTTAAAAAACGGAAACCAAAGCAAAACTCCAACAAATCTAAAAACAATCAACTCCAATAAGGTGTTTAACCACACTCAAGACCTATACACCTCAAAGGTTGGTTACACCATTAATGGTACCCATAATGAAAATCTTTGACATGTGTCTTTATCCATCACCTTAGTATTTAGATTCACATTAAGCCTATTTTGACAAAAAACAATCTCATTTCTTGATTTTTCAAATTGCCACCAATCAAGCTAAGTTTACTTTTTGACACATTACTCCACCACATAGAAAAAGGCCATCAAAATTATTAGCATGAATGATTTCATTGTTTGAAAACGCACTAGATAGACCTAATCAATCCAAAATATCATACCACACAAGTCCAAATCGAAGACAATCAAAAAATAAATGACGAACCGATTCAAGCTAACCACACCCCTACCACACATTGTTGTTCTTCATGTAAAATAATTCATCGATGGAACAAGTTATCTTTTATAGGCAACCTGTTCTAAAACAATTTCCCATAACATAGAGAAACCTTAAATGAAATGAACGGATGTCAAGCTAACTCGCGAAAAGATCGTGACACTAGACCGTCGAACACATCTTCTCACAAGACCATATAAGCCTCATTTACCGAATACACCCCTCCTCAAACATTCTTCCACGACCAAGTATCAGTTGTATTAACAGCAAACGAGTATTAGCTAAAAGAGTCCTACATTCCTCCACTAATCCTTCCTCATATGCAAATAAATGTCTTCTCCACCTCCATCCCTGAACACCCTCACTATGCAGCAAGCCAACCATAACACTAACATACTCATTCTATTGTAAAGACAAATTAAATAACCTATCAAACCTCTCTTTCAGAACTCCCTTCATCACCAAAGGATCTTTCCAAAATAAAGTATTTATCTCATCCCCTACAATTCTAAACAAATTATTATCAAACCAGTCTTTGGACAAATCTCATTCACCTTCTTGGATACCATAGACATCCTTCCACCACCTAGACCCACACAATAAACTCCTTCCTACCCTACCAAAATCCTCTCCATATTTATTAACCAACACCTTGTTGGAACCAAGTTGGTTTTACATTTAGAGTTTTGATGTTAACAAAAGTATTTGTGAGAATAATATATTTGACTTCAAAGAGTATGAAAGAAGATTCATGTTTTTGAAGAAAATCTAAAATAAGATTTGATTCAAATTTATAATTAAAGAAAATCTAAAATAAGATTTGATTCAAATTTATAATGGATGAAAAATCTAAAATAAGATTTGATTCATATTTATAATTGAAGAAAATCTTTGACCAAGTTGAAAAGAAAATATGGTCAAGATTTGAAGATGATTTGAAGAAGATTTGAAGAAGATTTGAAGAATATTTGAAGAAGATTTGAAGAATATTTGATCAACATTTTAATGAAGATTTGAAGAATATTTGATCAACATTTAATGAAGATTTGAAGAATATTTGATTTGAAGAATTTACAAAGTCAATCTACACAAAATAGGAACAGAATCATTCTGAAGAATTTACAAAGTCAATCTACACAAAATAGGAACATAATCAATTTGAAGAATTTACAAACTCAATCTAAACAAGATACAATTCAGAATTAAATAAGGACTAAATTAAAGCCCAAATTTTCACTATAATTAGACAATCAAGGCTGAAGGAGAAAAGCATCAGAAAGCAGAAAAGAGTAGAAGAACTCAAGCTCAGTATTCCAAATCCATCTTAGAGTTCAAAGAGAGAAACATTTGTTCAAGTTAGAAATATCTTTTGAGTGTTCTTTTCTTAAAGTGTGAGAGTTATTGTTATTATCAGCTTTGTTAGAAGCAACTACTCAAGTTTCAATCTCTTGTATCCAACCCGATAGTGGTTTAGTTCCTTCTTCAATCTGAGGTTGTCAGGTTGTTAGGAGAAGACTTGGCTTGTAGGGTCAAGGTGGTTAGTTCCTCAAAAGTCTGAGGTTGTCAGGCTGTTTGGGAAGACTGGCTTGGAGGGTCAGGTACTTTGTAATTCAAGGTTTTTGAATTAGTGGATTAAAGCCTTCTGAATGAGGGGACTGGATGTAGCCAAGTTAATGGTGAATCAAGATAATTCTACGCGTCAAATTATTTATGCTTTCATTGCTTGCTGCCTCTAAATCTGATTGCTTCTACTCCAAGTAAGTCACCAAAACCAAACTAATTTTTAATTATATATAAATTATCAAAAAGTTATCAACTTTGTGCAAACACAATTCAACCCCCCTTCTCGTGTTCGCACCTTCACACCTTACGTCAGAGCCACTCCAGATATATCTTTAATCTCTAGCCCCACTTACCCAAAAAAGCTAAATTAAAAGCTTTTAAATCATGGACACCTAAGCCTCCCTTTTCAATTGGCAAGCAGACCTTCTCTCATTAACCCAATGAACCTTTTTCGCTACCTCACTCCCACCCCAAAGAAAAGACTAAAAAAGATATTCAATTTGAGAAATGTTACATGAGGGAGCCTTAAAAAAGGAAAATAAATAAACCAGTAATGCCGACAAAATAGCTTTGAGGAGTCAATCACAACCGTAAAATCATTATAGATGTTTGACTTTTACCATTATTACTTCTAAAGTCATACTCATGAATGATGTGATGTGCTTGAAGGTTGAAAATCACACAAAAAATGAGTTTAAATTGTGTCTTTAAATTTAAAAACTTTTCTCTTAAAAATATTTATGGTTAGAAACTAATTAAAGACAATTTTAACAAAATAACTTACATAAAAATAAAGAGATAAAGGCGAGAGGTCACAAAACTGATTTGTTTTATTTCACCACCAACATAGTATCTACGTCAAGTCCCTTCTTATAGAAGGATTTAATCCACTACATCAAATTGATTTCTATCAACCACTAGTCTTCTCAAACTTTTAGCTTAGTACAATCAAGTTTTGAGGTTCACAACCACTACTAGACTAAGATGCATAAATGAAATTGTTTCAAGTGTTTCTGGGTAACTATTTTCAAGAGGGTATTACAATGAAAAACACTCAATAAACTTGTTTCAAGAACTTTTCCCTTTTCAGTATTACAAAGGTTTTGTTGTAGAGAAAGTTTGCTCTTTTTATATGATTGTTCTCTCAAAGTTGTGTCTTCTGTGTTCTTATCTCTCATTGAATTGTTGCACAAACATTTTGTTATATAGAGCAAGTTGATTCCTTTAGGGTTTTCTGACCGTTGCATGAAATCGTTGCGCAATTCTCATATGACCATGATTTGTACGATTTGTATTAGATTGTATTATATAGGACAACTTCTGAATTTTGAAACATATTTTGTGTTCTTGTTCACGCTTCCTTCCTTTTTCATAAAATATACTTTTATGTCATGTTAGAATAATCAGATGATGTGATCATTAAAGCATTCTCATTTCTTGGACGCTTGAATAAGAGATTTCAAAACAAGTTGTTGTAGATACTTCAATTAGAGAATTCACTTAAGTCAAACTGGTTTTTTAAAGAGTGCTTGAGTATTGTGCTTAACAGAGGATTGACTATCATCAAATCAGATGATCAAAAAATCTCTTTTGTTGCGCTTATCAGAGTTTTGAAAGCGCGTTGCATAGAGAATAAACTCTTTTACTCAAACGAATACTTTCAGAGCTTGTATTTGAGTCTGCACACTTAGACAAATACATTAAAACATAAATTATTCTCACATATATTTTTGTTGTCATCTAAACACAATTAAAGATCATTGTTCTTCAAACCAACTTGGTATTAATAGTACTCATAGTGTAAAACTTTTTGCACTGATATTACATGATAGTTAAACTCATTTATACGTCAAATAACACAACTTGTTTGCACCGCGACAAGCCAACACATGTGGAATAGATATATGAATTGAAAAGTGTTTAAATTTTATATTTAAAATAGAAAAATTATTTTCTCCTTCTCATAATAAATGTCATTTTTGTATATGTGTACTTCTTAAAATGATATTACCACCGATGATTTGTAGAATAAAATAATTTGTAAAAATTAAAATATAGAGTGGCTAAAAGTAATAATTGTAATAAAATAGTTAGGTGGATTATTGATTTATTAATAATAATAATAATAATAATAAAAATAATAATAATAATAATAATAATAATAATAATAATAATAATAATAATAATAATAATAATAATAATAATAATAGGAATGTTATGAATATTTGGTGGATATCCCTTTTCATTTTCATGAGTTAAATTCTTAATCTTTAATGTTAGTGGAACTCTTAATATTAGTAGATTGCTAATGAATCATTATGATAGACCATTCATGTACCTGTATGTTACAAGATGTATGTCCTATAAAGACGACTCATGTGATATTGTAAATGATACAAGAGGATAATACAACTCTTACTCTCTCATTTTCTCTTTCTCTCTATTGTTCTATATTTTGCTATAATTTTGATTAATTTCATAACACAATTCTCTACCATGAATTTTTTTTGAAGGTTTAATTGCAAGAGTACTTCTTCTTCTTCTCAATATCTTTATATTAATTTAATTATAATCGTGCTACTATGTTTGCTCTCATATTAATTTTTTCATGTCAATTATTTTTATTTTTGCATTTAAATTTTGTTGAGAAATGTCTTTGGAGTTTATAATTATCTCATCTTTCTTTTCTTATTCTTGTTAAATTTTAAAAGAATTTAACATTAAAAGCATCCCTGAAGGATTGCTAAAATAACGATTTTCTTGATCATTGTTTATGTAGATCATATGTGATGTAGTTCTTGAAAACTATACAAAATTAAAATTAAAGCATCTCATAAGGATTGTTCATAGAATGATTTGTGGTTAAGAAGAATAATTTGTGATTAAAGCATTCTTGAAGGATCGCTCAAAGAATGAGGTTTCTTGAACATTGTTATTGATGATTTGTGGTTGAGTTTTTTTAATAACTAACAATGATTAAAGTCTACAAGATCTATTTGATCTTAATAGAATTTGAAACAAAACAAAATAAGAGAAAATAAGTGCATTTTTATATCACTCGAATATGCTCATTAAATAACAAGATTGAGAAACATGTGTTTAAACAATTAATCATATTTGTCATTGTAAAAAAGTTAGTGGTTGATTAAAATTGTGGAAGACCACATGATACTTTTTTTTTATATAAAACAATGTTGTGGTTATGGAAATTATAAAGATTTCCATTGATGTGATGATGTATTACATATGAAAGTGATAAAAATTCCATGAGTATAAATTTGTGGCTATGATTTTTATTTTTCTTAAAAGTGGTGAAGTAAATTGCAATGAATTTAATAATATATTATCTTATATATATTGTCGTAATTGTTTAATATCTCAAACATAACTTATAATCTGGTATGGTTAGCTAGTTTCTAAAAGCGTTAAATGCTGGAATATTTATATTATATTCTAATAATATTATGTGAGCATATATTTTCTATTATAATTATATTAGCTATTTGTCAATAAATGTCTTAATAGAATGTGATCATATTAAGAAAAATGCTAAATAGATTTTTTGATTAAATAATTAATTAAATTATTATGGGTTAAATATCCTATAAATATTTAAATGAGGCATGTCGTTAATGGACATCCAAGGGTGATGTGTTATGAATATTTAGTGGATGTCCCTTTCAATTTCTATGA
The DNA here is from genome assembly GCA_037974735.1 of Cicer chorassanicum. Taxonomy (NCBI): domain Eukaryota; kingdom Viridiplantae; phylum Streptophyta; class Magnoliopsida; order Fabales; family Fabaceae; genus Cicer; species Cicer chorassanicum. The sequence goes on along the minus strand of JBBPBP010009779.1, from coordinate 50,668,132 downwards.
GTTAAAGTCTTAATCATTTATGTTAGTCAAACCCTTAATATTAATGGATTGATAATGGATCATTATGATAGACCATTCATGTACTTGTAAGTTATGAGATATATGTACTATAAATAGTGCTCATGTGATATTGTAAATGATATAAGTTGAAGAACATAATACAACTCTCTGTGTGATCTCTTGATTGAATTTTGGTTTTTGGTTTTCATAAACATTTTGTAAATTAATTTTGAAAACTATTTTTAAGAAGAAAATAAAATAAAAATTCACCTGATAATTCTGTATTTAAAACATTTTTAGAGATGAGAAAAATGAAAAATCTTGCTTGCTAGACTTGTTTTCAAAATATGTTTTAAAAAAAACCAAAAAATTGTTTGTGAATGCTCAAGAAAATGTTAATATTTTATTTTTGTTTACATGAGATAAAAAGAAAAGGAAAAGAAAAGACGAAAAAGGAACTAAACTATTAAGTCTTTAAAAATGACACACCCATAACATCAGCCAAAAGAGTCGAGGATAAGCTAGAAGATACATTAACCACGTTAAGAGTCCATTTGATGCGCAAAATATGACACAGACATGATATGACATAAAGCTGGATAAAGATAAAATAGTGACATAATAAACATTATCATATCCAGTATTTGATACATACGCGATAATCAAAGGATGACATTTTATTTGCCATGTATTTGGTACACATCTCATCAATATAATATATATTATATTTAAATGACAAAATTACTATTGTAAATAATTACATATTTTTTTTAAATTAACTTATTATATTTTAAATATTATAAATTAACAAAAAAATACTAAAAAATTAAATAAGTAATGAAATAGTATTATATTTAAAACTATCCATTGACACCACTAAATAAACAATTTTTTTTTAAATCATGAGTAACTAAATAATTCTATTTTATTTGTTAGAATATAAATAAATATGTGATATATATTATATGTAAATGACAGAAATACCCTTGTAAAAAATTATATTTATTTTAAAATTTCAATTAATTTTCATATTTTTATAATTTTGAATGCTAATTTATCAAATTATATAAAAAGACAAAACTATACTTGTGATAAAATCATAAATATTTTTTAAATATATTATTGATATTTCATTTTCAAGTTTAAGATCAAATTGTATTAATTATTTTTATATTTATATTTGATTATATTTACATTTTTATATTTTAGATTATATTTTATAAATTGTTTTTATATTTATATTTTATCATATTTCAATTTTATATTTTAAATTATATTTTATAAGGGTAATTCAGTAAATTATTGTTCTTATCTTATCTTGCTGGTTTCTAACCCATCTCGTATTGAGGATAAAAATTTCAAGTAGAGACATGATATGATAGAATTCTTAATTAACTTATCATATCATGTTGGTTCATCAAACACTAGATTCAGACATGATATGATAACTTATTCCTATCATGTCTCCTTTTTTGTCCATCAAACGAGCCATAAAGGAATTCATGCTATTAGCTCCCATTTTCGCAAAGATATATGCACAAACATTTCTTTCACAGAGAGTATGATAGAGGAAAAAGATCCAATCTTTTTTCATATAGTCTTGAATGACTTCCAACATGTTTGCATAATGATGATAACAAGTATCCCCATAGTCACGAGCTAAACCACATGTAACAAATATGAAAAGTAAATAATCCTCCTGAAGCCTATTTGACAACACAAGTTGACGCCAACAAAAAATGCTTGAATTGCAGCATGGAATACATTTGAGCAACCCACATTTCCAAATAAGCCAAATTGGAAGTCTCCATCTAGATTTCACATCAAACCTCCAAAATTCGTTACGCTCGAATTAGTTAACGCATTACCATCATAACATATATTGACAGTTGACTTTTGTTTGGTGGGTCTATGTTCTATTTTTTTTTATGTGACCATGGGGGGGAATAACATTCTTGGAGCAGTACTTTTGTGCAAGTGTCTGCCGAGAATACCCCAGGGGTATGAGCTATGATTGATAGGTCTCATAGCCCCGGTGTATTTCCTATTTGTATATTGTAGACTATTGGGCCAAAAACTATTTTAGCTTGTTTGTATATATGATGTAATTATTTATGACTCTTTCCGTTTGTGTTACGACATAATATTTTATAAATTTGTTTTAAAAAAAAATGCACTCGCGCTGTTAAAACTTGGGGTGTTACATTGTGGTATCAGAGCTTTGGTTAGATTGTAGGTCGATCTGTAGGTTGGGAGTCGTTATCTGATCATGCGTTAGTGTAAGTTGTTTGAGTTGTCAGGTCTTGTGTAGTTGTTTTATGCTGATGTGGTCGAAAGTTATCTTTTGGAATTCTTCTAAGTGGTGTTAAGATTTCTTCTTGATGTTGGTTTTGTAGGAAACAATGCCTCCAAGAAGGAACAACGCTGCAAGAGTCAACGTCAACAAGGATGATCAAATGGCTAAAGCAATGAATAACATGGTTGCTTCATTTGCTGCATAGACAGTTGCAAAGACTCTGCGGGATCTGGAAAAAGGGAAAGAGAGATTCGTGCTGCTGAATCAAGGGGATTGGAAGATTTTCGTCGTCACAATCCTCCAAAGTTCAGGGGTGATGAGAGTCTAGAAAAAGCCGACCATTGGATTCAAGAAGTGGAAAAGATCTTCGAAATGATTAATTGTCAAGCAGGGGTGAAGTTCAACTATGTTACATATCTGCTTCTAGGGGATGTTGAGTATTGGTGGAGAAGTACAAGGCTTCTGATGGGATCAGCTCATGGGGAGGTGAACTGGGAGTCGTTCAAAAGGAAGTTTTTAGACAAATACTTCCCGGTGAGTACCAGGACTAAGTTGGGTGATGACTTTCTTAAATTGTACCAGGGAAATATGACGTTGGGAGAATATGTTGCTAAGTTTGAGTCATTGTCAAGGCATTTTAGGTTTTTCCGTGAAGAGGTTGATGAACAATTTATGTGTCACCGTTTCCAAAATGGAGTGAAGTATGAGATTCAAGACTCTATCCTGCCATTGGGAATTCAACGTTTCCAAGTCTTAGTGGAGAAATATAGAGAAGTTGAGGACATGAAGAACAAGAGGGTCAACCTAGGAGGGAACTTTAGTTCATGGGGGCCTAGTCGAGTGAACCATTAGATCAACAAGAGAAAAAAAAGTTGTTAAGCCCTATAACCGACCACATAACAACATTAGGGGTCAGAATTGCCTGGGGAACCAGAACTTTGGAAGACAATTGGGACAAGTGATTCGATGTTTCCGATGTGGGGAAGAGGGGCATTATGCTAATGCTTGTACCTCTAAGAGTCTTTCATGCTACAATTGCCAGAAGCTAGGGCACTTTGTAAGGGATTGCAAGGCTTCGAAGGTGGAACCAACAGTGAATGCAACTAGGGCTACTCGTCCTACTGCTAATGGATGCGTCTATTGCATGGGTGTTGAAGCTGGAAATCAATCTAGCAATTTGATCCAAAGAGACTGCGAGATTGCAGGTAACACTCTAACTGCACTTTTTGATTCGAGGGCAGCCCATTCCTTCATTGCTATGGACTGTGTGAATCGTTTGAAGTTACTTGTGTCTCCTCTGCCTTTTGATTTGGTTGTTTCCACACTTGCTAAGACTTTGATCGTAAATACTGCATGTTTACATTGTCAAGTAACTATCCAGAATTGGGATTGCTTGATTAATTTGATTTGTTTACCCCTACAATCACTCAAGATTATTCTCGGTATGGATTGGATGTTGTATCATTATGTTATCTTGGATTGTGCTTGCAAATTGGTTCTTTTCCCTAAGCCAGGAGTTGTTAAGTATCTAGCTGCTAACAAACTCGGGGTGTCGCTGAGAGAAGGAACTCAAGAGTTTCTGTCATTAGCTAACGTGGAGAGAAAGATAAATGTGAGCATAGAAGATGTGGTGCTTGTCAAGAAGTACCCAGACGTATTTTCGACAGAAATTCCAAGATTACCACTAGTATGAAAGGTGGAGTTCTTCATTGATCTACACCCAGGAACCAGACCTATTTCGATTGTCCCGTATCGGATGTCGCCATTGGAATTGAATGAGCTCAAGGGACAAATTGAAGATTTGTTGGAGAAAGGATTTATCAAACCAAGTGTGTCGTCATGGGGAGCTTCGGTATTGTTAGTTAAGAAGAAGGACGGAAGCTCGCGCTTATGTGTGGATTATAGGCAACTTAATAAGGCAACTATTAAGAATCGTTATCCTTTACCACGTATTGATGATTTAATGGATCAGTTGAGAGGAGCCGCTGTGTTTTCGAAGATTGACTTGAAGTCAGGTTACCATCAGATTCGAGTAAGAGAATGAGATATTCAGAAAACCGCTTTCAGAACCCGTTAAGGACAATATGAATATCTTGTTATGCCATTTGGAGTTACCAATGCACCAACAATTTTTATGGATTACACGAATATAATCTTTAACCCATTTCTAGATAAGTTTGTTGTGGTGTTCATCGATGATATATTAATTTATTCAAGGACCGAGGAAGAATATGGAGAGCATTTGCGTCAAGTTCTTGAAGTTTTACGTGAGAAGCAATTGTATGCCAATCTATCGAAGTGCGAGTTTTGGCTTGAAGAAGTGAACTTCTTAGGACATGTTATAACCAAGGAAGGAATTGTTGTGGATCTGGCAAAGATTGAGACAATCCTCGCTTGGAAACAGCCTCAGACTATCACTGAAATACAAAGTTTCGTTGGACTGGCAGGATACTATCGAAGGTTTATTGAAGGTTTTGCTAAGATTGTAGCTCCATTGACACAACTCACTAGAAATGATCAGCCGTTCGCAGGGACAAAGAAGTGTGAGGAAAATTTCCAATTACTAAAGAAGAAGTTGACAACCTCACCAGTATTGGTCTTACCACAACCTGAAGAACCATACGAAGTTTACGATGATGCATCTCACCAAGGTTTGGGGTGTGTCCTGATGCAACACAAGAAAGTTGTAGCCTACACCTCAAGACAATTGAAGACGCATGAAAGAAACTATCCTACTCATGATTTAAAGCTTGCTGCCGTAGTTTTTGCATTGAAGATCAGGAGGCACTACTTATTTGGATGCACGTTCACAGTATAGCTGTCAAAACGGGCTACCCGGCCCATTTAGGGCCGACCCTAACGGGTTGCAGGTTTTTTCGGACAGGGCTAAAAAGCCCTGTTTTAATATGGGCTATTAAAATACTACCTAAGCCCGACCCTAGACGGACTGCGGGCTTGGCGGGTAGCCCGCATATTTTTTTTATTAATTTTTTTTATTATATTTTTAATTTTCTTGCGACTCTTTTAATTGAAATATTTTCTTCATGCCCATTTAAAATTAACTTAGTTCGAAATTTCTTCACGCCCATTTAAAAACAACTTAGTTCTACATGCCTATTTAAAAACAACTTATATGATATTCTAGATCATTAAAAATACACAATAAAATAACACAAAAACTAAGTTCGAAATTCGGATTTTCCAATTAACACAAACTCGATTCAAACAACACATTATCCAAACAACACACAAAGTAAAATAAGTTCAAATTGCCAAAAACAACTTAGATTTGTCTAGCATGACACAAATTAAAAAACTCAAATCAAATTTAAATAGAGTGCTAAATAGTTCTAATGTAACTTTAAAATAAATCTTTTTAGACTCCTTGAGCAATGTTCACATTTTCCAAAGTGTTAGATGATTGTCCATTTTGATCACTTTGATTTGTATCATTGTCATTGTCATATTCTACAGAGTATAACAAAAAGAACCTGAGTAGTAGTAACGATGAGATCGCCATATGCCCGTGGAGTGAGATCGTAAATTTGTATGTGAGAGTGCCGTCACATTTTCTTTCAAAATAGGGTTTGTACTTTGTTGTGTCTTTGTGAATTCTTAAAAAATTGGAACCCGCCAAATTTTATTTTTGTTTTTTGGACTTTTTTTTAAGACCAATTTTACTCTTTTTATTTTTTTTAAAATTGATTATGCGGGCTGCGGGCTACCCGGTACCCATACGGGCTAACCCTAATGGGTAACGGGTTTATTCGGACCGGGCTCAAAAGCCCTGAAAAAATTCGGGCTGAAATTTTTAAGCTCAAGCCCTATGTTTTAACGGGCTGGGCGGGCCGGCCCATTCGGGCTAGTCCATTTTGACAGCTCTAGTTCACAGTGTTTAGTGACCATAAGAGTTTGAAATATTTGTTTGATCAGAAGGAATTGAAAATGCGTAAGAGAAGATGGATGGAGACTCTCTAGGATTTTGATTTCACATTGCAGTACCACCCTGGGAAGGCAAATGTGGTGGTTGATGCATTGAGTAGAAGGAGTGTGTTAGTGTCTTCAGCAGTAATGGCTAGACAACAAGAGTTGTGGGAAGCATTTAGAGACCTACACTTGGACGTAGAGTTTGCACCGGGGATTTTGAAATTCGGAATGATAAAGATTTTGAGTGGTCTACTTGAAGACATTGCGAATTTTCGAGATGACGCATTAATCAAAGAGAAGAGGAACTTAATAATGCAAGGGAAGACAACTGAGTTTAAGATTGGACCAGATAATATTTTGAGGTGTAATATGAGGATTTGTGTACCAGCAGTTGCAGATCTAAGGAAATTTTTTTTAGAAGAAGCTCATAAGAGCAAATTGAGTATCCATCCCGGAGCAATAAAGATGTATCAGGACTTGAGGCAAAGTTATTGGTGGCCAAGAATAAAGTGGCATGTAGCGGAGTATGTATCAACTTGTCAGAAAGCGAAAGTGGAACATCAACAGCTTACTGAAATGTTACCACCTTTAGATATACCTGAATGGAAGTGGGACAACATTTCCATGGACTTTATAATTGGATTGCCAAAAACAAGGAGAAAGAATGATTCTATTTGGGTGACAGTGGATCGATTAACTAAATCCGCACACTTTTTATCAGTAAAGACCATCTATAAGGTAGATAAGCTAACAGAGATCTACATTGCTGAGATTGTGAGATTAAACGGAGTACCGTCGAGTATTGTATCAGGCCGTGACCCGAAATTCACGTCGCACTTTTGGGGAGCGTTGCATGAAGCGTTGGGAACGAAACTAAGATTGAGTTTTGCATACCATCCGCAAACAGACGGATAGACTGAGAGAACAAATCAGTCCTTGGAAGATTTATTGAGAGCATGTGTATTAGATGATAGAGGGAGATGGGATGATGTACTGCCATTGATTGAGTTTACCTACAACAATAGTTTCCACGCAAGTATTGGAATGGCACCATGTGAGGCTCTGTATGGACGAAAGTGTCAAACGCCTTTGTGCTGGTATAAGGACTGTGAAAGTATGATTGTGCAACAGACTACAAATAAGGTCAAGAAGATAAAACAGAAAATGAAGATCTCATAAGACCGTCAGAGTAGTTATGCGGACAAGCGTCGCAGACCTTTAGAATTCGAGCAGGGTAACCATGTGTTTCTGAGAGTCACACCTACGACTGGAGATTGCAGAGCCATAAAATCAAGGAAATTAACCCCAAAATTTATTTGACCATACCAGATTACTGCACGAATTGGAACTGTAGCTTATCGGATTGCATTGCTTCCTATACTGTCCAATATTCACGACATTTTTCACATATCGCAACTAAGGAAATACATTCCGTGTAACGCCTAGTTACGTGGGTATAACAATTGAGATAATAACGAAAAAGTTTTCGTTATTTATATTAGAAAAAAGGTACTATAATAAATAATGAAGTTCTCGAAAGAAATAACACTATAAAATCCTTAAAATAAAACCTTACAGCTGAAAATTTCTTAATAATCAAAATATTCAAATATGGGTATTTAATAACTAATCCCAAAATAAACTATGTAGACACTATGTCTACTTATTCTTGATCTACTAACCTAATCAAAGGAAATTACACTTCTCAAAGGAAGTATGACATCTCAACTCTCGACGTCCTTGATGGTCACAATCTCTGAAAACAACACATTAATGAGATACTAAATCCCAGTGAATAATACACACATTTTTAAAAATAGTATTGTTCTCAGCCGAAGCGGTAACCGGAAAAATCGATCATGGCACCCGCATTCTTCCAAAAATATTCTTTAGAAATATACTCGATATAACTAAGATTTTTCTATAATAACCAATTACTTTCAATAATTAATACATCAATTAAATTAACAATAATTCACATAAGTAATAATCAAATAAATCCACTACACACATTTATTATGTAGAAAATAAATCAATCAATTCAATGATGTCTCATCGTTATATGGAGATATACTACTTTCGCAAAGTGAGTATTATCTCATCATGTGGAGCACCAGCTCATATCGTGTGGGATACAAGACCCATTCTTTTGGAGTTTAAACCTCATCTCATTGTGGAGTTTAAAACTCATCTATGTGGGGTACAACACCCATCCATGTGGAGTTTAAACCTCATCCCTTTGTGAAGTTTAAAACTCATCTATATGTGGGGTACAAGACCCATCTGTGTGGAGTTTAAACCTCATCTCTTTGTGAAGTTTACAACTCATCTATATGTGGGATACAAGACCCATCCTTGTAGAGTTTAAACCTCATCTCTTTGTGAAGTATAAAACTCATCTATATGTGGGGTACAAGACCCATCGGTGTGGAGTTTAAACCTCATTTCTTTGTGAAGTTTAAAACTCATCAATATGTGGGGTACAAGACCCATCTCCAACACACACAATCAAAGTATTTCATATTTTTAACAATCATATTCGTAAGATCATATTTATAATATAATATTTCATTTGAATATAATAACAACAATCTTTCAGGAAAATATAATAAAACAATATTTTAAAGAATATATATTTACAATATGATATTTTATTTGAATATATAATAACAACAATCATTCAAGAAAATATAATAAAACGATCTATTAAAGAATATATATATATATATATATTTATAATATGATGTTTTATTTGAATATATAATAATAACAATCATTCAAGAAAATATTATAAAACAATCTTTTAAAGAATATATATTTAAACAATAATAAAAATGGTAATTCAACAAACAATAGTAAATAAATAAATTCATAATCTCTTATTACAGTTCATTAAATTCCAATTTTAACAGAGTTAGATTTTCAACAAAATATAATTTTATAAAAAAGTACCATGGTGGGGTAGTCACGGATCCTTAGAATTCCAATTAAAGCTTTGCAGCTCAGGCTTAAGTCCTTACTCAAATTTGATCGTCTTCCACTCGTCTTGAGGATTGTCCCTAAGATAATAATAATATCTTGATATAGCTTCAAAATTTGGCGACATACTCTACAACTAACATATCTCCATGACAAATATGAAGATCCTTTGTTTCCTTCTAAATACGAACATTGTGGGGAAATTACTTCTCTATTAATATCTCTTAAAATCTATCCAAAGTAATAGGAACTCCTTGTGTCAGTAACATCCTCTAGCACAATTCCACCAATGCTCAAAATCAGACTCCAACATATAAACGTCAAGGTCCACTTTTTGACCATAAACGCATCGCATGACTCAAAAGATTGCCTAACCTCAGCAACCACTGAGTTTGCCAAGCCCAATATCCAACATAATAGTATGCAAATTTTTTTTACTATAACAAGAAATCCTATAAGCCCAAGATTTGATATTTTTTATAAATAAAAATAGAAAATAATAATAAAATAAAGTAAATTAAACCCACACCACAGTCCGATCTAGGTTCGAACTGGCTCTGATACCAAAAATGTAACGCCTAGTTACGTGGGTATAACAATTGAGATAATAACGAAAAAGTTTTTCGTTATTTATATAAGAGAAAAATGTACTATAATAAATAATGAAGTTCTCGAAAGAAATAATATTGTATAATCCTTAAAACAAAACCTTACAACTGAAAATTTCTTAATAATCAAAATATTTAAATCTGGGCATTTAATAACTAATCCCAAAATAAACTATGTAGACACTATGTCTACTTATTCTTGATCTACTAACCTAATCAAAGGAAATGACTCTTCTCAAAGGAAGTATGACATCTCAACTCTCGACGTCCTCTGTAATACCCTTAATTTTATAATGTACTTTTTGTATTTTCGGGTGCTTTCCTGTTGAATTATGAGGATTTTTAGCCAGTTTTATTGGTATTTTGGATGTTAAAATGCCATAAACATTTTGTGTGTCCCGTTTTAAATTATTTGGCAAGAAATAATTTAATTACGTTGCGGAAAATTTTTTATCGGACAATCTTGTTAAAAATATCTATAGTTGCAGAAAATTTTACCTGTCAATTGAGTTGCAATGAGAATGGATATTTTTATCAAAATTGTTGGGGTGTGTGTGAGAGTGTTTGTTTTGGTTTAATATATATATATATATATATTTTAAGTAATATGTATATGTGTGAGGAAGGATGAGAAACAGAGGGAAATAAAAAAAAACATTTCCTCCCTGCGCTCGTGAGTTCGTCCCTCCTTCTTCTTTCTTTCTTTTCTGTTTTGAAAATAGAGAAAACCAAGTGTGGGTGGTTTTCCAAAACCACCAAACATAAAACCTCAAATATCACCTAGATCCAAGCTTTATCTCGCGATGCGACTGAAGAGAAAGTTGATCGTGATCACGTTGCGGTGCTTGAGAACTAATTTTCGCAGCTCTGTGCGAAGCGGGAATTTTACAGGAATTTTATCGCGGTGCCATAATCGGCGGTTTGAGCTACCGTCGAGGTAAGGGCTCCTTCCGATTTTTAGCTTGCATATAGGACACTATATGTGTATTTGTGGGGTTTGTTTTAATGGAGGTTATGTGTGAATTTGGGGAGAAGGAATTTAATGGGGTTTATGTGAGTTGTGGAAAAGAAATTTCGTGGTTTATGTTTAATGATTTTGAGTTTTGATTTGGGTATTATGGTTGAAAATGTTTGGAAAATAAATTTGGTGGGTTTGAGGTGAGATGTTGTGAGAAATGAATTTGAATGCATTTTGTGGGAAAAATGGTGAAATTGAATTTAATGAGTTTTGAGGTGTGGGTGATGGTGATTTTTACTTGGCGTGGTTGATATGTTTATGGGTGATTTTATGAATGTTGAGATATGCTTGATGTTTGAAGATGTGGGGTTTTGAATAAATGCAATTTATGTGTGAATTTTGATTTGGTGTGAAATAAATTGATGAGATTGTGTATGTGGTGATTTGAATTCAATATGATTTGTGAATTCAATTTCATGTGATTTGAGGATTGTATGCGTTGAGTATGCTCTGTGTTAAATTTGAGAATCATTAGTGTTAAATGAGCATTAAAAATGGGGAATCTTTTAATAGCTGCATTTACTTAATGATTGTGGTGTCGAGAGTCAGAGTATGCTCATGCATTTCATAGTAGTGATATTGGTGACCGGATGGGCCACAAGATGATTCCACGTGATTGGATGGTTCATCTTATCCTTACGGGGATTATCGCGTCGGTGATAGTGGTGACCGGATGGGCCACGGGATGATTCCACGTGATTGGATGGTTCATCTTATCCGTATAGGGGATGATTCCACGTGATTGGATGGTTCAACTTACCCTTACATGGATTATCGCGTCGTGCTAACCTGTGAGAGGTTGCGCATTAGTAAATCGTGCTAGCCTGTGAGAGACTGCACCTTGGTAATTAGTACTAGTCTGTGAGAGGCTCTACAATTATGATTTACGCCTCTTTGAGGAGGGTTTTGTTGATATTCCAGAATCATGTGCATTGGCATATACGCATTGCATTAGGGTGCTTGGCACGTAAGTCATGTTTGACATGTCATGATGTTTGTATATGCGTACTTGATTGTGATGAGTGGTTTGTGTTGTGTTGGTGTTGTGATTGATTGAATTGGTGTTGAAAGTGTTAAAATGAATTTGGAAGTGTTGGAATGTTTTTGAAAGGGTTAAAAAATGATTTTCTGCTGTTTTGACAGGTGTATTCGACTACACTTCTGTTGTAGTCGAATACAGATGATTAAATTAGCTACTGACTTGATTTTTTTGAAGTGTATTCGACTACACAAAGTGCTCTATTCGAATACAGTTGAATGGAATGCTGTATTCGAATACAGACAGGCTGTATTCGAATACAGTAGTGCTGTCAGTGCTGTTTTTGCTGTTTTTCGGCTGTTTTCGCAAGTGTATTCGACTACACATAGGGTGTATTCGAATACAACAGTGCTGTTTGGTCCAAAACTTCATTTTTCAATTTTGTTTATGCATGTTTAACATATGCAAACCCTTTCTAGATTTATGCTAGGTTGAAGAGTGATTTTTATGCATTTAAAATATAAATGTTATGTGATGTTTGTTAATTTCGGATTGGTGACCCTTTACAACTTTTGGGAAATCTGGGCTTTGCCCTCAGATGAGAACCAAGGTCGTTCTATGGCGTGACGTGGCGATGGGTTGGTTTGTGATCTAAAGTAGTGGGGCTTGATGCCGCTCGTGGATTCTCAATACCCAATCACCCTCAGATAGATTAATGATCAGCTTAGGGTTCTAATTAAGAATTTTATTTATTTCTCTTTCTTATTTAGAGGTTGTGGTTGTAAAAAGGGAACTTATGTATTTGAAACAGATTATTTTATTCGATGTATATTTTACTTGGATATTCTGAATTTTCGTTCCAAAAACTATTTCTGCTGTTTGTAATTAATTATGACTTTGTCGTTTGTGTTACGACTTAAAATATTTTATCAAATAATATTTTCTTCATTTATGGATTTTACTTGGTATTTTATCAATTTGTGTTGAAAAAAAAAATACACTCGCGCTGTTAAAAATCGGGGTGTTACATCCTCGACGATCTCAGTCTCTGAAAACAACACTTTAATGAGATACTAAATCCCAGTGAATAATACACACATTTTTAAAAATAGTATTGTTCTCAGCTGGCGCGGTAACCGGAAAAATCGATCATGGCACCCGCATTCTTCCAAATATATTCTTTAGAAATATACTCGATATAACTAAGATTTTTCTATAATAACCAATTACTTTAAATAATTAATACATCAATTAAATTAACGATAATTCACACAAGTAATAATCAAATAAATGCACTACACACATTTATTATGCAGAAAATAAATCAATCAATTCAATTATGTCTCATCGTTATATGGAGACATACTACTTCCACAAAGTGAGTATTATCTCATCATGTAGAGCACCAGCTCATCCCGTGTGGGATAGAAGACCCATCCATGTGGAGTTTAAACCTTATCTCATTGTGGAGTTTAAAACTCATCTATATGTGGGGTACAACACCCAATCCATGTGGAGTTTAAACCTCATCTCTTTGTGAAGTTTAAAACTCATCTATATGTGGGGTACAAGACCCATCCGTGTGGAGTTTAAACCTTATAGTGAAATTTATAACTCATCTATATGTGGGATAAAAGACCCATCTATGTGGAGTTTAAACCTCATATCTTTGTGAAGTTTAAAACTCATATATATATGTGTGGTACAAGACCCATCCGTGTGGAGTTTAAACCTCATCTCTTTGTGAAGTTTAAAACTCATCAATATGTGGGGTACAAGACCGATCTCCAGCACACACAATCAAAGTAATTCATATTTTTAACAATCATATTCGTAAGATTTTATTTATAATATAATATTTCATTTGAATATAATAACAACAATCATTCAGGAAAATATAATAAAACAATCTTTTAAAGAATATATATTTACAATATGATATTTTATTTGAATATATAATAACAATAATCATTCAAGAAAATATAATGAAACGATCTATTAAAGAATATATATATTTATAATGTGATGTTTTTTTTGAATATATAATAATAACAATGATTCTAGAAAATATTATAACACAATCTTTTAAAGAATATATATTCAAACAATCATAAAAATGGTAATTCAAAAAACAATAGTAAATCAATTAATTCATAATCTCTTATTACAGTTCATAAAATCCCAATTTTAATAGAGTTAGATTTTCAACAAACTATAATTTTATAAAAAAGTATCATTCAAAATATCTTACTCTTTTTCCAACTCAAATTCCCAAAATAAATGTACCATGAAAGTTTAAAGGACGTGATTACTCAAGCGTTCTCCTATAAAAGTTTTCCGTATATGTTAATTGCTATTAACCGCTATTGCAACCACAATCGTACTTTTGCTCCCCTTTATTTTGACATAGTTCTCTCTATTGAGTTTTTAATTCAATATTTTTTCTTTGTATCTATTTATGTTTAAATATTTATAAAATAATTTGACTAGGTATCCTATATTTGCCTCCATTAAATTCTTGGTTGTTACAAATAGTACAAATTGAATTCATTTAGGATAGATTGTTTGTTTGTTGTTTGACTCCTTAATAATAGGTAATTACATAACAAAAAGTTGTTATAGTTACTTTCTTTGTTATTATCTATTTCTCATAAATCTTAAACAAACAAAACAAACTTCCTATTATACTTTATAAGTGTCTAACAAACAAAACAACTTACTAATGCTATCTTATTTTAAGCAAATTGATTATTGATAACAATTACAGTATTAATAATAATAATAATAATAATAATAATAATAATAATAATAATTTATAAATTATAATGTTTTAAAATTTGAAATTCTATTTATTTTTAGTCATTTGATTTGGGATGTTACATTCCGGATCTATCGCATGTGATCAAACCAGACACCATTCAATTAAAGGATAACTTGTCATTCGAAGTACTACCTGTAAGAATTGAGGACATGAAGATTAAGCGGTTAAGGAACAAGGATGTTTCGTTAGTTAAAGTGATTTGGAACACAACTATTGGAGATGCGACTTGGGAACTAAATTTAGGGGTAGTAATGTAAGACCTTGAATTTTCTAAACTCTAATTTATGCAATTTTAGTGTATTTTGTGTTGAATTGCTTTGACCTTTAGCCCAATTTTTAGTCTGTGAAATAAGTACCAAAAATACATTTTGTTAGAATCAGTAATATATATATATATATATATTTGGAGGACCAATTAAAATTCTTTATTAGAATATAATTTAATTAACTTACAAAAATATTTATAACCGCTCAAAACTTTAAAATATCACTTGTTACTAATAAATTCATCTGTCAATTGAGTTGCAACAAGAATAAATATCACTTGTTATAATGATGATTTTAATAATATACATAAATATATATTTATAATATATATATATATATATATTGTTTTTATTAACTAATTAAATAAAAAAAAAGAAGAAGAACTCAGCCCTTATTTAAAAAGCAGCGAACCCCTCATTTTTCATTCCTTTCCATCTTGCTTTCTTTCTCTCCATTCTCCACTTTTCTTTCTGTTTCAAAAACAAAGAAGTGGTTTTGGTTTTAGAAAAACAAAAACCTCCATTTTCTACTAGATGTAAGCTCCCATTCAAGAAGTGTTAATTAGGAAGGAAAGTTGCTCCTCTCTACAAGGTGGTGCTTGTGAGCTAATTTATTTGAGGTGAGACACTTACTTCCTCCTCCTTTTACCTAAATTCGTAAACCTTATACAGTGGGGGGTATGAATGAAATTTTTGAGTTCTTAACAAATCATTGTTGTTGTTGATTTTGTTAGTAATGGTTAAAAAAATAGAAATTGATTTTTGATGTGTTTGAGTTACGTAATGAGTTATTTTCAAATAAATGAGTTTGAAATGACGTTGAAATTTTACAAAAAAAATTAGAGTTGTTAAAGTTGTGAAAAAGTTCAAATTTTAACTAAGTTAAAGAGTTTGAGATAAAAAGTTAGATTGAAATTAAAATGTTTAGAGTTAAAAATGTTACTCTTTTAATTACTCTTGGACAGAGTTTAAAAAGAAAAAGTTTAGAGTACCTTATTAACTCAAAATTTCAGTGCTTTAATAGTCAAGTGTGTGTATGTGTGATTTGGACAATATTCGTTTTATTTAGTTTTATCTAAATAATGTAGGTTTTAAAAGTTTGGTGTGTGAAAAAGATATAATTTGGAATTTTGTTGTGGTTGGATAAATTTTGTTGTTCAAGTTAGAAATATTTTGTGTTCTTTTCTTAAAGTGTGAGAGTTATTATTATTATCAGCTTTGTGAGAAGCAACTACTCAAGTTCTTATCTTTTGAATCCAACCCAATAGTGGTTTAGTTCCTTCTTCAATCTAGGGTTGTCAGGTTGTTAGGACAAGAATTGGCTTGTAGGGTCAAGGTGGTTAGTTCCTTCTTCAATATTGGGTTGTCTGGTTGTCAGGAGAAGACTTGACTTGTAGGGCCACGGTGGTTAGTTCCTCAAAAGTCTGGGGTTGTCAGGATGTTTGGGAAGACTGGCTTGGAGGGTCAGGTGCTTTGTAATTCAAGGTAATTGAATTAGTGGATTAAAGCATTCTGAATGAGGGGACTGGATGTAGCCAAGTTAGTGGTGAACTAGGATAAACCTGTGTGTCAAATTATTTATGCCGTCATTGTTTGCTACCTCTTTATCTGATTGCTTCTTATCAAACTAATTCATAAAAACCAACCAACCTTCATCAAATTAGCAAAAAGTTATCAACTTTGTCAAACATAATTCAACCCCCATTCTCGTGTTGGCACCTTTAACTACAAGTCAGCTTATCTTGAAACACTAATCACTAGAAATGCAAATGATCATTTGAGGACCTGATCATCATTGGAAGATACTACATTGTTTGGCTTACTCTCATCAATTGAGCCTACATCTATTGATGAAGCATTGGCAGATGATGGGTGGATTATTGCAATGCAAGAAGAGTTAAATGAATTTAAGAAGAATGATGTTTGGGATCTAGTACCTAGACCAAAGAAAAACATTATTGGAACGAAGTTGATTTTCAAGAACAAGCAAAATGACAAAAATGAAGGGGTCAAAAGCAACGAAAGACTTATTGCACAAGGCTATAGTCAAGAAGAGTGCATTGATTACAATGAGACATTTGCTCTAGTGGCTAGTTTTGAAGCTATTCGTATCCTACTTTGTTTTGCCGCAAATAATAAAATTACATTATTTCAAATGGATGTTAAAAGTGATTTTTTTTTTTCTAAATGGTTATATAAGTGAATAAGTCTATGTTAAAAAACCCAAGGTTTTGAAAGTTTGAAATTTCCAAATAATGTATTTAAACTTTGGAAATCACGGTATGGTCTAAAAGAAGCACCTCATGCATGATATGATTGGCTAGTTAACTTCTTGCTTAAAAACAATTTTGAAAAAGGACAAGTAAACAACACCCTGTTTGGAAAATCAATAGGAGATGACGTTCTTATCATTCAAATTTATGTTGATGACATTGTTTTTGGATCTAATTATGTCAAGAATTTAAAAATTTGATGCAACTTGAATTTCAAATTAGTATAATGAGAAAACATAAGTTCTTCTTAGGGACACAAATTCAGAAAAGTTAAAAAGATATATACATTCATGAAACCAAATATACAAATAAGCTTCTCAAGAAGTTTAAAATGAATGATCGTAAACCTATGACTACACCAATGCACCCTACCTGTTCACTTGAAAATGGTGAATCAGGCCACAAGGTTGACCAAAAAACATACAGAGAAATGATTGGATCACTGTTTTACCTCACTACCTCTATACCTGATATTATGTTGTGTGTGTGTGTGTGCAAGATTTCAGCCTGATCCAAGAGAATCTCATTTAACTGTTGTAAAGAGAATCCTTAGATACATAAAAAGCACTACCAACATTACCTTGTTCTACAAAAAAATTTCTATGTACAAACAAAGTGGGAATTGTGATTTTGGCAATGCTGGAGACAAACTTGAAAGAAAGCACAAGTGAAAACTGCACATTTCTGAGTGACAACTTAATCTCTTGGTCAAGTAGGACAAAAAGAATAATTGTCTTATCAATAGCAGAGGTTGAGTGTTGACACCTAATTTTGTTCGTTTTTATTTATTTATTTATATATTTGTTTATTTTTACTTTTTTTATTAAAAATAGGAATAATAATAATAATAATAATAATAATAATAATAATAATAATAATAATAATAATAATAATAATAATAAATGTATATATAAATGTGAAGAATTATAAAAATAAATAATTAGGGCTTTAAATTTTAGACAATCATAGTTGTTCCCAGTTCTTGTTTGCCTCTAATTCTTGTTTAGACTGTTTTATAAAAAATCAAAAATAAATAAAGGTACATAATTAAATGAAAAAAATGAAAAGAAATGGATTGATGGTCATAAAAATCGGTATAATGATAATCAATTGAATGAAAAGAAACCGAAAAGAAAGAGATTAATAGTAATAAAATGGTGATCAATTGACAATCTTTTGTAACCTACACCCGAAAAGCATATAAATAATCGATAGTAAGAGTAGACGAATGGAGAGCACTATTGAGAGCACAAAAATAAGGAGAGAGAGAATATTAGGCAAAAAAGGAGTAGAGAATATGATATTGGGAAAATCAGTCCAACAAAAACTAATTCAATAGTAAGGTATCACTTTCTTATTGTTTCTCTAATTTTCTTCTTATTAGTCTTGTATTGCACCCTTTTAAAAAATGTTCTTTTTTTTCTTTCTCTTTTACTATTTATGCAAAAATAAACTCATATGTTAAGGTTTCATTTTTCTAAAGTTGTTTGTTCCTAATTTTTTTTTTCTTTGCAACACAAAATACTAAAAAAAGAAAAACTATTTGATGTTTATAAACCAATCACCAAGTAAACAAATTTCCCCATATTGTAATATAACAGAAAACTCATATCACTATAACTTAAAAAAATCATAACAACGAATAAATAGTTTTTCCCTTAGGATTATAATGAATGGTCCCTGCCGTCAAACAAAATTTATCCTCGCTTGCCGCGCCACATCACTCACCCCCAATCGTTGGTGGCCTTTGTGTCGCGACAGATCACACAACGCATGAGCAAATGCTTTAACAGGTTGCTTCACCGTCGCGTCCATCTGTTTCGATCACATTCTGCTGCGTTACGTTGTTTTCTAACAAAAATATAATACATTGTTTTCTAACAATTTTTCATTACTTTAAAACAAAAATAAAAAGATACAATCCATGAACAGACATCTCACCTCTTTTTTTTTGTTATTATTATTATTATTATTATTATTACATTTTCGTTACGTTTTTTCTTATAAAAAATCAATTTTTCTTTATTTTAAAACAAAATAAAAAATAAAAAAAAAAGATACAATTCGTGAATATGCATCTCACCTCTTTTTTTGGTTATCAATATCATTACATTTTTATTGGATACGTATATAATAATTATCATAATAAAAAAATAATTAAAATAGAGTAATAAAAATCGGACAACACATAAATATTTTCTACCCAAGAACTACATGCGTTTTGATTTCCCTATTGCACCTGGGGATACGTAGGAGCAAGGTTTTTCCCTTGTCAAACCAAATTAATAAAAAAAAAAAATTTTTTTTCTTTTATTATTGAAAATAATTTATTTTATTTTTTTAATTATTTTTTAGGGGTAAATAAATAAGTAATTTGTATACAATTAATTATAGGGTAACCGTTTTAACGGACGATGTGAGTAATATTACTTTCCCTATTCATAATCGACTCCCGAATCCGTTTTTTTGGTTCAAGAATTTTATTTTAGGTTTTATCTAATTTTTCCTTTTAAAAAAATAAAATTGGTGGCGACTCGACATTGAGTACATTTCAGCAACTGGTTGCAGTTCTTAATTACTATGGAAGAAACAACCACTAGAAGACTACAAAATCCTAGAAACCAACATTCCCATATATTGTGACTAACACTTCTTCCATTTTCCTAATCAAGAACTTAGACAAATATGATTCAACCCCCTTCTCGTGTTTGCACCTTCAAGAATGAACACTGATACTTATCCCCTAGGTACCGAGTTCGATTAGCATGGATAGGGGTGTACATGGGTACGGGTTGACCAGCGAACCGGATCACCCAACCCAACCCAACCCGATTTTTATCCGTACCCGATCACTTTCGGGTCCAACCCAATCCAACCAGTTGAAACCCGCTTACATTTGGTTCGGGTAATGGGTTTATCAATTTGAACTCGTCGACCTGTAGACCCGACCCGACCCGACCCGATAACTTGTTATATTTTTTTTAAAATTTTGTTTGGCAACCCCAGCAGTCCAATAGAGTTTCATTACTCTTCTTCTTTAGATTTTCAGTTTCCCTCATCCACTTTCTACTTCCACTTTCTACTTCCACCTTCTTCTAGACTTCTTTAAGCCACGCTGCCGTCCACCTCCTTCTAATGCAAGGTGTTCATGCGTCTAAGCTAAATATTGAATTTTTCTAACAATTTAGCGTTTTATTTATTTTGGCCTTGTAATCTCGTATATATCTACTCATAAAATTCGTATCTAATTTTTGAATTGTCTCTTTCAAAAGAGCAATTTAATTTTTGAGTTAAATACTATTTATGTAAATGTTATATTTTGTTATAGTTTTATATAATAAAGGTATGAACGGCAAGCTTATGCTTATAATCAATTTAGTTTAATTTTTTTACATTTGTTAAATACAAATTTTTTTAGTTAAATACTATTTATGAGCAAAAATGATAATTGTGCAAAAGCTTATGATGAATTTAATTTAAATTTTTTACATTATGTCTATTAAACATTTTTTTTAGTATTTTATTTGGAAATAGTAAGTACTCTAACTATAAATGTAACACCCCAAATTTTATAATAAACTATTTTAATAATGAAATATGATTTTAAATAATTAATTTGGTGTTAAAATTATTTTAGAATATATGTGATAAATTTCGTGATTCGTTTTCGTTATATGGGTGCTTTAGATGACGTGCTACTATTATACATATTGGACTACACGTGTAATCTAAATAACAAATATTATACTTTATATATTTTTCTAAATAGTATTGTAGTGTAATATTTTTTTAAAAATAAAATAAAAATAAGATTTTAGAAGATTTTACGTGTATATGTACGTTTGTAATTAATGTGATATTTTCTTGTATGTTTGACTAATGTTAAATGTGCACATATTTATATTTTAATTAATTCTAAGTATCTCCTATTTTAGTTATTTATTTTATAAATAATTATCTTGGGATAGTAATAATATTGTGTTTGATTTCCTTTATTTTTATATACTTGTTGTGGCATTGTGATTTTA
>JBBPBP010009779.1:50631662-50646645 GCA_037974735.1 Cicer chorassanicum | reverse complement strand
TTATTTTGTGATTTTGACTATTCTCTAATGATGGTAGTATTTTAATATGAGTATTTTGTAAAATAACTATAATTATATTGATTATTTTGAATATTAGAGTTTTTGTTGTTCGTAATATGTAATTTAAAAAAAAAGTTAACTACTTTAATTAATCTATTTTTAAAATATTGATGTTATATTTATTTATTTTGTCATTTTAACTATTTTCAAAATATAATTATTTTAATTTGATATTTAAAAAAAATATTATTTTAATTACAAATAAATAAATTAAAATAAGTGTGTAATTAATTGGGCTTTGTGAAAATAAAAAAAATACGGTAAAGAAATAAAATTGGTTCAATAGGTTAGGTTAGTAATAACCTAACAAAACAAATTGTAGAGCTACCGGAATGAAAGGCATGGCAGCGGCTGTAGCAACGGGAATAGTGAGAATTAAATAGGAAATCGATGTCGGTGTCTCACGACTGTTCAGAAAACTTTCTCCGTTTTCGTCCAAATTTTAGTATGTTGTTTCATTCATCTAGCTAGTCAATTAAACACACTTTCCCAGATTTTTAACCATCCCAATTTCTCTCTAAAATATCTGACTTCTCCGTCTATGAAATTCCTTATTTTGCACCGTTTTTCTTCACCGTAAGTCCGATTTGAGTGAAACCAACGCCAAAACGATCGTGTGAAAAGTGGCTATATTATCCACTGATTGATTTTATGATTTATGGTAAGTTTCCTTCACCGAATTTCGAAATTTAGTTTTTAGAGTGTCTTCTCATAATTTATTTTTAACGTTTACCCATAAACTGTCGAGTTAGATCGATTGAAGGACAACGAATCGAAGAATAATGGTTGTTTGCTCTTGGAATCGTATTCATGTGTGAAAGCGTCGAAATAAGGTAAGGGGTGAGAGAGTGTTTAAATTCGTGAGTATAATATATTGTGAGATGAACGGGAAAACCGTATTTCCCAACGATTCATCCGGGGCTTGCTACGTACGGCAGTAGCCCTTTAAGTGATAAATTAATGAATGTGCAAATATGGGAATTGTGAGACTAAAATATGGAATAGAAATATTTTTAAGGTGTTGATTGATTTAATTTCGTTGAATGTGTGTTATTTGATATTATTGTGATATTTGATTTATTTTTGTTAAATGTGTGATATTTGATATTATTGTGATATTGGATGTCGAATGAATTTGGTTCATATGTTGGATTAGATGAGTTTATGTGATGTGATAATAAAAGATGTGTGCATTGTGATAATTTTATGTGATGATGATGATGTATGATTAATAATTGTGATGTTATAAATTGTGATAAGTTTGTGTGATGATATATGATTGATGATAGTGATGCTATAAATTTGTGATGAGTTATGTAATGATGATAATGTGTGATTTATAATAGTGATGTTATGAATTGGTGATGAAAAGATTGACGTAACCTCTAATGAAATAATTGTGATTCTAATTTGTGTTTGAGATGACGGTCTTAATGGAGTATCATAGGCCAACGAGGGGAGAAAATAAATATTGAGAATTTGTGAAGTGGAGATTATTTTGTCATCATATAGGTAGGGCCGGACAAGCCTAGCGATTTCGGGGAAGTACAACTGAATTGAGTCTGATCGTGGCGGTCTACTGTTGAGCCTTAAGGCAAGATTGTTAGACCTTGGAGGTATTCGGGTGGGGAATTCCTAGGTGACTTGGAGGTAGCACTCCAAATGTCGGGAGCTACCATGCAACACAGGTTTACCTCGACTGTCGCGTATATGTGTCTCGGGTTGAGTTGAGGGGATCTATGAGGACAGGGCCAATTTGAATTGTCCGTCCACCAAAATGGTGGCATAGTATCATGGCCTCCTAACCAAGTACTTCAGAGTTAGAATGGTACCACATTGTGAAGTAGAGTCTAAGCTCATGCATAGCATTGCATTTTCTTGTGATTGTTTTGTTGTGATTAATATGTGTCGTGTGCAATAATACTAATTTCTGCGATGATTTGATGTTATAGTGAAATGTATTGACTTTCCTTGAGTAGTTTTGACTATATAACGTGATGTTTTTCTTTGAAGAATGTTTGTGTAATGATACGGTTTATTGATGATTAATTGCGTGTTCTTCTTACTTGTACTATACTATCAACATGATTTCAAAACTCACCTCCTTCGTTGTTTGTGTTTGACTGACTTGGCCCTGCGTTTGCGAAATCGCAGTTATTACAGGTCAATGAGTCTTGAAGTTCAAATTTGAGAGAAGCCCCGCTCTGATAGGTGATACCGGGAAAGAGAGTCATAAGTTGTATTTTTATTTGTTTAACTAGAAACAACTTTTTGTATGAAACCTTATAACTAGTAAATTTTTGGAATTGAATTAAGAAATTCTAGTTAAATCAAATTTTATGGAGATTGCACTATTTTATAGGAGGAAAAAGTTTAAAGTGTTCATTTTGATTGTTGAGAAACGTGATATTTTAAATTAACTATAATTGTTTTTATTCCCTTGAAAACGTATTTGCTTCACCCGCTGCGAGTTAAAGTTAAAAATTCTATTATAAATTATTATATATTATTTTGGGGTTTAGGGTGTCACCATAAACAAATGAAGCACTACTATTAAAAAATTATGGTAGCTTAGTAAACTAAAATGGTTGGTGGGTTATCTGTAATGATGAAAGTAATATGGTGGACCAAGTAGCAATGCTAGGTGTTTTCTCCTCACTTTTATTATAAATATTTATTTTTGTAGATTCCCAATTGTTTCCTTCCAGATTTTGAGGAACTTGCTAAGTGCTTGTACTTGAAGTTAACATTGCTTAGAATTGATGAATTTTTATATTTTATTGATTTACTGTTGTTGAATTTATTGATGTATTTGAAGATTGTTGGATTTATTTTATTTTTTGTGAGAGATTGATGAATTTTTTTAAAAATTCAATGATGTAATTGAAATTTTATAGTTGTTGAGACATTCAAGTATTAAATATATTTTCATTCAATATATTTTCCCGTAAAATAAAAAACAGGTTATTATTTATGTATAACCCGCCAACCCAACCCAACCCAACTCATTCTTGATCGGGGCGGTTCGGTTCTGGTTAAATGAAAAAAATACGGGTTTAGAACTTAACCCAACCCACTCGATCGGGTCGGATATCAGGTTTAGTCAAAACTCGCTCATTCCACGAAAGGAAAAAACTCGCTCATTCCTAACTCAAAGGAAGGGGGGTGAGAAAATCGTGAATAACAGTGCTAGTAATTCATCTTTTTTTTTTTCTCTTAAAAAAATTCTTCAATGAATAATATTGTATGCTAATATGGTTTGCACAATAACTATATAAATATGTTTGTTATTGGATAATTAATATTTAACTAATGCAATAGTTTTATTTGAAATTATTTATTTAATTGATACAACATTGAATATTCAAAAATATTATAACGAAATACTTCTATTAACTGAAAAGTAAATGATTAAAGATTGCAAAATAGTTATGATTTTCGTAAATTTTGTATTCAATGGCTCTTATAAAAAAGCTAAATATCTCAACAACAACAAAATTGACCGGATTTCAATTTTGTTTTTTTTACCGAATAAATATCTTAATCTTATTAAATAGATTCTACTATCATAATTGGTTTTGAAATCATCTATCAAAGGTTTTCTTTAAATAGTGTAATCTACAATTCTATACTCGGATAGATTTAATTGGATTAATATTAATTTTGTATTTTTAAAAAATGCATTGATCTTCTATTTAATTATAAATTTTAATTGATTTTTTATTTTTGTAATACTCAAAAGTTTGAGTGATGCATATCATGTGTTTTTTTACAAACACATATATGTATTGTTGTAGAGTTGTTGAGAATTATCTTGTACTTAAAAGAGTTATTCATGTAAAATCTATCGTAATTGTATATAGTATGAGTAGATATAGATAGATACAAATATGTTCAATGAAAGGTGATAATTTTATTTAGAAAAATTGATTTATATAAAAGAAAAACTAAAAAAAAGGAAAGTAATATTTATAAAATATGATTAGTAGTAAAATGTATTAAAAAAAAGGAGAATTTTAATTATTTTTGATTGAGTGTTGATAATTTTATAAATACACAGTATCTTTTATTTTTATTTTTTTAGAAGAAAATTCAGTACATCACATCTCATGAATTAGTCAAAGTCTACTCTATAATTAGAGATGCTAGCAATTTGACTATCATCGATACGAATAACTGCCCTTAAGTTTATAAAATACTTTTACCTAAATAAAAATTATATATTTTTGTGTAAATATATTAGAATTAAGTAAATATTTGTTTTTGAAATATTTTTTACTTTAATAATTTAATATCCAATTTCAGTGTTGGTAAATTCATGTATGTTCTATTTATATAAATACTCGTGATATATAGAGCAATTTAAATAAAGAAAAATCACCTCACTAAACAATATTCCATCATCTCCTTTGAATTCCTCAAATGGCCTCACCAAAGTTGATTTCAGTTATGTTAATGTTTGTGACAACCATGATTTGTATTAATGTGATGATTGTAGGAGCAGCAAAAACATGGTGTGTGGCTAAGAAGGGAGCTGATACCCAAGCATTACTTAGTGCTTTAAATTATGCATGTGGAGCTGGAGCTGATTGTGGGCCTATTCAACCCTGTGGATTTTGTTATAATCCAAACATTGTCCAAGATCATGCTTCTTATGCTTTTGATAGTTACTATCAAATGAAGAAGCAAGCCGATGGCTCTTGCGATTTTGGTGGCAGTGCAACCATTGTTAACACTGATCCAAGTATGAATATCAATACCCTCTAATTAATTTTTTATTAAATATATTTTCTTTGATTGAACGTCGTTTTAAAACTAATTAATATTGATGGTGCATGTTCAATTTTCTCATTTTTTATTCTCGTAGTTTATTTTGTTGATTTTAATCCCTAAAAAATTTAAAATGATTGTTTTAAATCCACTTAGATGAGGTAATTTTTATTTTTGTTCCAACAAAATCACTTTCTTTGACTATCCTAATTTTAAGATTTGAAAGAACTTATTTTGGTCATTAATATTCATTTTATGATATATCTAAATCTAATTTAATTTGAGTTCAAGAAAGTATTTTTCAAATGGTGCATAATGGTATGGACAAAAATAGTATACAAGTCAAATCATAATTTTTTCAAACACTAAATCAAAATTATGACCTCATTTCTTAGGGAAAAAAAAAATCTTATTTTATCTTAAATTTTTAAATTCATCTTCGATGTTTCTTATGTTTAATGAGCTACATTTTTTACTTTAAATTTCTGACGAAAATTCAACTTTTTTTATGTATAGGTTATGGACAGTGCGTATATCCATCTTTCTGAAGATATGTCCTTAAATTGTGTTCAAGGTTTGATTTGATATTTTTATTGGTTTTTATTGTCCAATATTTTATACACATAACTAATTGGTAATGTTATTTGATTTTTTTTTTTTTTGATGTTTAATTAGTATTGTTGGAGGAGCATGAATGGAAAGATTAATTGATTATTCCGCATTATACAATACAAGGACCGAACAACAATAACACTATGAGTCATATGACTCTTAACATTCCTTATGACTGTATACGTTTTGATTTTATTCTTTTTATAGACAAAACTTAACAAAGGAGTATCAAGATATTCCAACCCTTATACAAAATAGGTGGTGTTAATTATAAAAAATTAAAATAAATCTTGATATTAATTCGGCATGACTAGCTGTGAGTTATTATTGTCTTGTAAGATTAATTTGTGAAAATGAATTGATATGTTCTTATTCATAAGCATGATGTCGATCAAGAATCAATGTTTAGTTTTTTTAGGGAATGTTTAGTCTCATTGTAGCCCAACTCCGTGGGTTAAGACTCTTCACAGTTGTCTATGAGTTTTACGGTGATATTTACCATCTCTTTTTTTACAAAAAAAAAAAAGGAATACAATAATCACTTAGATTAATTAGAATATATTGTATTTGAAATAATATGACAGATCAATATTCATTAAAATTATTAAGAATTAATATTTTAAATAATGATGCAACAAAATGTTCAGTGCTTGTGAGAACCTGGATTTGAATCCTGATTTAATAATATTTCACAATACTTTGCTTATTTCCTGATCGATATCCATATTATCTGTACTCATTTCCTTTGAGAACCAGATGGTTAAAAACAAAAAAATAATATAATATAGATAATATCATACTGATGAGTTTGATCATCAAGGAGAAAACGATTATTATTGAAATAAAGCTAATATATTAAAAAAGGAAAAAATAAAAGAATTTACGGATTATAATTAAAATAACTAAATAAATATAATTTACAATGTTATGAGTTGACTATTCAATATATAAATTACACGGGCTTTGTCCTCTCTTTTGTTTATCCTCTTAAAATTTGATTTTTATATTTGTAAGTTGAGTGGGGGTATGGTTTGTTGTTTTTGTACCGTGTGTATGTTTTTAAACACTTTAAATACTACATAAAAATAATATTTTTTTGGAGGGCTAATACCTTGTTTTACCAGTTTGGGGCATGGGGCCTAAAATCATTGTTACCGTGTCCTTATTCTAATAAAAATAAAATAAGGCTCGTAAAATAAAATAAAAAAGAACGTCAAAGTTCTGGTGCGACCAAATTCGAATTAGGGTTAAAACTTATGTATAACCCTTGCCTTAACCAACTGAATTAGGTGAATATCTATGACTAACTTGTCAAAAAGCTGTATATACATTCAATAAATTAGATATACAAAAGAGCTTCTCAGGAAGTTTAAGACGAGTGATTGCAAACCTATGGCTACACCAATGCACCCTACTTGTTCACTTGAAAAAGATGTTTCAAGCAAAAAAGTTGACCAAAAAAAACCTATAGAGGAATGATAGGGTCCCTACTTTACCTTAACGCTTCTAGACCTAACATCATGTTTATTAGGAAGGAAAGTTGCTCCTCTCTACAAGATGGTGCTTGTGAGCTAATTTATTTGAGGTGAGACACTTACTTCCTCCTCCTTTTTCCTAAATTCGTAAACTTTATACAATGGGGGGTATGAATGAAATTTTTGAGTTCTTAATAAAACCTTGTTGTTGTTGATTTTGTTAGTAATGGTTAAAAAAAAAGAAATTGATTTTTGATGTGTTTGAGTTACGTAATGAGTTATTTTCAAATAAATGAGTTTGAACTGAAGTTGAAATTTTACAAAAAAAATTAGAGTTGTTAAAGTTGTGAAAAAGTTCAAATTTTAACTAAGTTAAATAGTTTGAGCAAAAAAGTTAGATTGAAATTAAAATGTTTAGAGTTAAAAATATTACCCTTTTAATTACTCTTGGACTGAGTTTAAAAAGAAAAAGTTAAGAGTACCTTATTAACTCAAAATTTCGGTGCTTTAATAGTCGAGTGTGTGTATGTGTGATTTGGACAATATTCGTTTTATTTAGTTTTAACTAAATAATGTAGATTATTTGGTTTTAAAAGTTTGGTGTGTGAAAAAGATATAATTTGGGAAATTTGTTGTGGTTGGATAAATTTTGGTTGCGAACAAATTCTTATAATTATTTATGTTTATGTAATTAGCTCATCGAGTCTCGAAAAGGAATCGAGATCGTTGGGAACGAGTTAGCGGTGGGGAGAACTCTGATATATTAATGTTGTCATGGTGATTAAAGAAAAATGATTTTTCTTAGTTTATGCATTTTCAAGAATAATGATTATGATTGATGATTAAGAATGTATACACATGATTAACAAATTTTTGAACTTGTGATTAAAGGAAAATTAGTGAAATGTGGTTTTCAAGCTTGTATATGTATACTTTCAATTTTTAGAAAAGTTTGCATCATTTAATTATAGTTTCAAGTTTATTAAGAAATTCTTTTTTAAAAGGGTCAAAGTTTCATGAATCAAAATACAAACTTTGTTAAGAAATATATATTTTGAAAAGGATGAAAATACTTCAAAGAGTTAGAACTTTGAAATTAGAAAAATTATTCATTGATATTAGTTTTGTGTGAGTAAGTTGTTATGAGGTAAATACTTTGTTTGAACTTTTAGTCTTTAAAAAAAAAATGTAGTAGATCAAACTTGTAGTTATTTGAGAAAAATTTGTGGTTGTGTGAAAATTTTTTAGAATAACAATTTAAAACGTTTCGAAAAGTTGTTAGTGAATTCACTGAAATATTAAAGGATGTTAATTTATAAAAATATGTTTTATATGTTGAAAATGTGTTGTGGTTAATAATACTATTAGTCCTTACTCATTGTAAACTCTTTTAGTAAAATATACTCTAAGGGGGTTAGAAGTAAGAAAGGGTTTATGAAGAGATATTGCAGGACCGTCATATCTCGTTGTTGGATTTGACTTTTGAGGAGGCTGATCCTTCTATGGATGATGATGAGGAGGAAGTTACTTCGAGGAGAGAAGCTGCGTCAGAAGGAACTTGCGGAGTATGTAGAGGCCACCCTTGTTATTGTAGTTTCTAGTGAATGATCAGATTAGTTTTTGTTGTATAAGGACTTAGTGTCTTTCTTTTGGTGGTTGTACTTATTTTGTGTTGGGATGAATGTATCTATAACATATATTGACAGTTGACTTTTCTTTGGTGGGTCCATGTTCCAATTTTTTGACGTGAACATGGGGGGAATAACATTCTTGGAACATTACTTTTGTGCAAGTGTATGCTGAGAATACCCCACGGGAATGAGCCATGTTTGATAGGTGTCATAGCCCCAGTGTATTACCTATTTGTGTATTGTAGACTATTGGCCCAAAAACTATTTTAGCTTGTTTGTATATATGATGTAATTATTTATGACTTTTGCCGTTTGTGTTACGACATAATATTTTATTAATTTGTTTTAATAAAAAATGTATTGGCGCTAAAATTATTAAGAATTAATATTTTAAAAATGATGCAATAAAATGTTCAGTGCTCGAGAGAACCTGAATTTGAATCCTGATTTTAACAATATTTCACAATACTTTGCTTATTTCCTCACCGATATCCATATTATCAATACTCATTTCCTTTGAGAACTAGATGGTTAAAAACAAAAAAATAATATAATGTAGATAATTTCATACTGATGTGTTTGATCATCAAGGAGAAAACTATTTTTATTAAAATAAAGCTAATATATTAAAATTGGAAAAAGTAAAAGAATTTACAGATTATAATTAAAATAATTAAATAAATATAATTTACAATGTCATGAGTTGACTATTCAATATATAAATTACACGTGCCTTTGTCCTCTCTTTTGTTTATCCTCTTAAAATTTGATTTTTATATTTGTAAGTGGAGTGAGGGTATGGTTTGTTGTTTTTGTACCGTGTGTATGTTTTTCAACACTTTAAATACTACAAAAAATAATATTTTTTTGGAGCGTTAAAACCTTGCTTTACCAGTTTGGGGCTCAGGGCCTAAAATCATTGTTACCGTGTCCTTATTCTAATAAAAATAAAATAAGGCTCGTAAAATAAAATAAAAAAGGACGTCAAAGTTCTGGTGCGACCAAATTCGAATTAGGGTTAAAACTTGTGTATAACCCTTGTCTTAATCAACTGAATTAGGTGAATATCTATTACTAACTTGTCAAAAAGCTATATATACATTCAATAAATTAGACATACAAAAGAGCTTCTTAGGATAACAATTATTCTCATATGTTTAACCAAAAACCTTATCCTACAATATAGAGCTAAACACATAGAGATCGAACACCACTTCATTAGTGACTTTGTTCAAAAAGGGGTACTTAACATTTAGTTTGTAGACACTAAATACCAATGGGCTGCCATATTCACCAAACCACTACCTAAAGATAGGTATGAATTCATCTAGAAAAAACCTAAACCTTACATTCATATCTGACTAATGTTGTGATAACTTCAAAGTAGTTTACCTTTACGTTAGTTTTTATATTTTCTTGTAATATGTTATATTCATGTTATTAAAAAACGAAGAAAAAAAAAACAAACAAAAAAGAGTTTTGATGATAACAAAAGTATTTTATAAGAACAATATATTTGACTTCAAAGCGTATCAAAGAAGATTCATGTTTTTGAAGAAAATCTAAAATAAGATTTGATTCAAATTTATAATTAAAAAAAATCTAAAATAAGATTTGATTCAAATTTATAATTGATGAAAATTTAAAATAAGATTTCATTCATATTTATAATTGAAGAAAATCTTTGATCCAGTTGAAAAAGAAGATACGGTCAAGATTTGAAGAAGATATGATCAAGATTTAAAGATGATTTGATCAAGATTTATCTAAAACAAAATATGAACAAAATCAATCTGAAGAATTTACAAACGTAATCTGAACAAAATACGAACATAATCAATCTAATGAATTTAAAAACTCAATCTAAATAAAATAGGAACATAATACTTTTGAAGAAATTACAAACTCAATCTGAACAAGATACAATTCATAATTAAACAAGGACTAAATTCAAGCCAAAATTTTAACTATAAATGGATACTCAAGGCTGAAGAAGAAGATCATCGAAAAGTAGAAAAGAGTAGAAGAACTCTAGCTCAAAATTCCAAATTCAACTTAGAGTTCAAAGAGACAACCACTTGTTCAAGTTAGAAATATTTTATGTGTTCTTTTCTTAAAGTGTGAGGGTTATTATTATTATATGCTTTGTTAGAAGCAACTACTCAAGTTCCAATCTTTTGTATCCAACGCGATAGTGGTTTAATTCCTTCTTCAATCTGGGGTTGTCAGGTTGTTAGGACAAGACTTGGCTTGTAGGGTCAAGGTGGTTAGTTCCTTCTTCAATATGGGGTTGTCAGGTTGTCAGGAGAAGACTTCACTTGTAGGGTCACGGTGCTAGCTCATCAAAAGTCTGGGGTTGTCAGGTTGTTTGGGAAGACTTGTTTGGAGGGTCAGGTGCTTTGTAATTCAAGGTAATTGAATTATTGGATTAAGGCCTTCTGTATGAGGGGACTTGATGTAGCCAAGTTAGTGGTGAACCAAGATAAATATGTGTGTCAAATTATTTATGCTGTCATTGTTTGCTACCTCTTAATCTGATTGCTTCTTATCAAGTCAGCTCATCCTGAAACACTAATCACTGGAAATGCAAGTGATCATTTGAGGACCTGATCATCATTGGAAGATACTACTTTTTTTGGCTTACTCTCATCAATTGAGCCTACATCTATTGATGAAGCATTGGCAGATGATGTGTGGATTATTGCAATGCAAGAAGAGTTAAATGAATTTAAGAAGAATGATGTTTGGGATCTAGTACCTAGACCAAAGAAAAACATTATTGGAACGAAGTTGATTTTCAAGAACAAGCAAAATGAAAAAAATGAAGGGATCAAAAACAACGAAAGACTTATTGCACAAGGCTATAGTCAGCAAGAGGGCATTGATTACAATGAGCCATTTGCTATAGTGGCTAGGTTTGAAGCTATTCGTATCCTACTTTCTTTTGCCGCAAAAAATAAAATTACATTATTTCAAATGGATGTTAAAAGTGATTTTTCTAAATGGTTATATAAGTGAATAAGTCTATGTTAAAAAACCCAAGGTTTTGAAACTTCAAAATTTCCAAATAATGTATTTAAACTTAGAAAATCACGGTATGGTCTAAAACAAGCACCTCATGCATGATATGATAGGCTAAGTAACATCTTGCTTAAATTTTTTTTTGAAAGAGGACAAGTAGACAACACCCTGTTTGGAAAATCAATAGGAGATGACGTTCTTATCATTCAAATTTATGTTGATGACATTATTTTTGGATCTAATTATGGCAATCTTTGTCAAGAATTTACTAATTTGATGCAGCTTGATTTTCAAATAAGTATAATGAGAGAACATAAGTTCTTCTTAGGGACACAAATTCAGAAAAGTTAAAAAAATATATACATTCATGAAACCAAATATACAAATAAGCTTCTCAAGAAGTTTAAAATGAATGATCGTAAACCTATGACTACACCAATGCACACTACCTGTTCACTTGAAAATGGTGAATCAGGCCACAAGGTTGACCTAAAAACATACAGAGAAATGATTGGATCACTTTTTTACCTCACTACCTCCAGACATGATATTATGTTGTGTGTGTGTATGTGCAAGATTTCAGTCTGATCCAAGAGAATCTCATTTAATTGTTGTAAAGAGAATCCTTAGATACATAAAAAGCACTAACAACATTATCTTGTTCTATAAAAAATCTTCTATGTACAAACAAAGTGGGAATTGTGATTTTGGCAATGCTGGAGACAAACTTGAGAGAAAGCACAAGTGGAAACTGCACATTTCTGAGTGACAACTTAATCTCTTGGTCAAATAAGAGAAAAAGAATAATTGTCTTGTCAATAGCAGAGGCTGAGTGTTTACACCTATATTTGTCTGCTTTTTATTTATTTATTTATTTATATATTTATTTATTTTTAATTTTTTTTATTAAAAATAGAAATAATAATAATAAATGTATATATAAATGTGAAGAAATATAAACATAAAAATAAATAATTAGGGCTTTAAACTTTAGACAATCACAATTGTTCCCAGTGCTTGTTTGCCTCTAATTCTTGTTCAGACTCTTTTCTACAAAATAAAAAAATAAAAATAAATAAAGGTACATAATTAAATGAAAAGAAACCTAGAAGAAATGGATTGATGGTCTTAAAAATTGGTAGAATGATAATCAATTGAATGAAAAGAAATCGAAAAGAAAGAGATTAATAGTAATAAAATTGTGATCAATTGGCAATCTTTTGTAACCTACACCCGAAAAGCCTATAAATAATCAATAGTTAGAGTAGACGAAGGGAAAACACTATTGAGAGCACAAAAAATGGAAAGAAGAGAGAATAATAGGCAAAAAAGGAGCAGAGAATCTGATCTTGGGAAAATCAGTCAAGCAAAAACCAATTCAATAGTAAGGTATCACTTTCTTATTATTTCTCTAATTTTCTTCTTATTACTCTTGTATTTCACCCTTTTAAAAAATGTTCGTTTTTTTTTTCTTTCTCTTTTTCTGTTTATGTAAAAATAAACTCATGTTTAGCTTTCACTTTTCTAAAGTTGTTTGTTCCTAAAATTGTTTTCTTTGCAACACAAAATACTAAAAAAAATAACTATTTGATGTTTATAAACCAATCACCAAGAAAACAAATTTCACCATATTGTAATATACAGAAAACTCATATCACTATACTAAAAAAAATCATAACAACGAATAAATTTTTTTTCCCTTAGGGTTATAATGAATGGTTGCTGCCGCCGGATGATATTCATCCTCGCTCGCCGCGCCACATCACTCACCCCCAATGGTTGGTGGCCTTTGTGTCGCGACAGATCCAACAAAGCACGAGCAAATCCTTTAACAGACTACTTCACCGTCGCGTTCATCTGTTTCGTTCACATTCCTTTGTGTTACGTTGTTTTCTAACAAAAAGATAGTACGTTGTTTTCTAACAATTTTTCTTTACTTTAAAACAAAAATAAAAAGATACAATCCTTGAACAAACATCTCACCTCTTTTTTTTTCCGTTATTATTATTATTATTATTATTATTATTATTATTATTATTATTATTATTGTCGTTGTTGTTGTTGTTGTTGTTATTGTTACATTTTGTTACGTTTTTTCTAATAAAAAATCAATTTTTCTTTATTTTAAAACAAAAAGTAAAAAAGATACAATTCGTGAACATGCATCTCACCTCTTTTTTTCGTTATCAATATTAATACATTTTTATTGGATACGTATATAATAATTATCATAATAAAAAAATAATTAAAATAGAGTAATAATAAAAATCGGACAACACATAAATATTTTCTACCCAAGAACCACGTGCATTTTGATTTCCCTATTGCACCTGGTGATACGTAGGAGCAAGGTTTTTCCCTTGTCAAACCAAATTAATAAAAAAATTTCTTTTTTTTATTATTGTAAATAATTTATTTTTTTAATTATTTTTTAGGGGTAAAAATAAATAATTAAATAAATAAGTAATTTGTATACAATTAATTACAGGATAACCGTTTTAATGGACGATGTGGGTAATAATATTTTCCCTATTCATAATCAACTCTTGAATCAGTTTTTTATTTATTTTAGCTTTTATCAAATTTTCCCTTTTAAAAAAATAAAATTCGTGGCGGCTCCTTTTTCGCGGACAAACTGGACGCGACATTGAGTACATTTCAGCAACTGGTTGCAGTTCTTAATTAATGTGGATGAAACACCAACTAGAAGACTACAACCTCCTAGAAACCAACATTTCCATATAGTGTGACAACACTTCTTCCATTTTCCTAATCAAGAACTTAGACAAATAGGATTCAACCCCCTTCTCGTGTTTGCACCTCCAAGAATGAATGCTGATACTTATCCCCTAGGTACTGGGTTCGATTACCACGGAAGGAAAAAACTCGCTAATTCCTAATTCAAAGGAATGGAAGGGCGAGAAGATCGTGAATAACAGTGCTAGTAACTGGGGTTGGGCTGTTATAGTTTACACTACAATTCATCTTTTTTTCTTCTCTTAAAAAAATTCTTCAATCAATAATATTCTATGCTAATATGGTTTGCACAATAACTATATAAATATGTTAATTAATATTTAATTAACGCAATAGTTTTATTTGAAATTATTTATTTAATTGATACAACATTGAATATTCAAAAATATTATAACGAAATACATCTATTAACTGAAAAATAAATTATTAAAGATCGCAAAATAGTTATGATTTTCGTATATTTTGTATTCAACGGCTACTATAAAAAAGGTAAATATCTCAACAACAACAAAATTGACTGGATTTCAATCTTTTTTTTTACCGAATAAATATCTTAATTTTATTAAATATATTCTACTATCATAATTGGTTTTGAAATCATCTATTAAAGGTTTTCTTTAAATAGCATAATCTACAATTCTATACACGGAATAAATT
>JBBPBP010009779.1:50609933-50625593 GCA_037974735.1 Cicer chorassanicum | reverse complement strand
GTTTTTAAATATTAGTAATTAAATTGTGTTAAAAAAAGTGTAAAAAAAAAAAACAACTTTCGTAATCGTTGGTTTTATTAAAATATAATAATAATAATAATAATAATAATAATAATAATAATAATAATAATAATAATAAAAAGAGTAAAATGTATTTCATGGGTTAAGTCCAAGTAAAACCTAATTAAAGAATAAAAAAAAAAAAATAGAGGAAGAGAAAGGTATGGCACGGCAGACAGCAGCTTCCAAGGAGGAATTGGAGGAAAAATAGAAGAAAATTGATACCGGTGATCGATAATTGTTTCAGAAAATTTTCTCCGTTCTCGTCCAAATTTCAGTATGTTGTTTTATTCATTTAGCTAGTCAAATAAACATACTTCCTCATATTTTTAACCATCCCAATTTCTCTCTAAAATACCCAACTTCTCCGTTTATAAAATTCCTTATTTTGTATCGTTCTTCTTCACCGTAACTCTGATTTGAGTGAAACCAACGCCAAAACGACCGTGCAAAAAGTGGCTATATTATCCACTGATTGGTTTTTTAATTTATGGTAATTTTTCTAGACCAAATTTCGAATTTAGTTTTAGAGTAGTTTTTCATAATTTATTTTTAACGTTTACCCATAAATTGTGGAGTTAGATCGATTGAAGGACAAAGAGTCAATGAACAAAGGCGGTTTTCTTAGGGAATCGTATTCGTGTGTGAAAGCGTTGAAATAAGGTAAGGGGTGAGAGAGCGTTTGAATTCATGAGTATAATATATTGTGAGATGAACGGGAAAACCGTATTTCCCAACGATTCATCCGGGGCTTGCTACGTACGGTAGTAGCCCTTTGAGTGATAAATTAATTAATGTGCAAATATGAAAATTGTGAGGCTAAAATGTGGAATAGAAATATTTATAAGGTGTTGATTGATTTAATTTCGTTGAACGTGTGTTATTTGACATTATTGTGATATTTGATTTATTTTTGTTAAATGTGTGATATTTGATATTATTTTGATATTGGATGTCGAATGAATTTGGTTCATATGTTGGATTAGATGAGTTTATGTGATGTGATGATAAAAGATGTGTGCATTGTGATAATTTTATGTGATGATGATGATGTATGATTAATAATTGTGATGTTATAAATTGTGATAAGTTTGTGTGATGATATATGATTGATGATAGTGACGCTATAAATTTGTGATGAGTTATGTAATGATGATAGTGTGTGATTTATACTAGTGACGTTATGAATTAGTGATGAAAATATTGAAGTAACCTTTTATGAAATAATTGTGATTCCAATTTGTGTTTGAGATGACGGTCTTAATGGAGTATCATAGGCTAACGAGGGGAGAAAATAAATATTGAGAATTTGTGAAGTGGAGATTATTTTGTCATCATATAGGTAGGGCCTGACAAGCCTAGCGATTTCGGGGAAGTACAACTGAATTGAGCCTGATCGTGGCGGTCTACTGTTGAGCATTAAGGCAAGATTGTTAGACCTTGGAGGTATTCTGGTGGGGAATTCCTAGGTGACTTGGAGGTAGCACTCTAAATGTCGGGAGCTACCATGCAATACACGTTTACCTCGATTGTCGCGTATATGTATCTCGGGTTAAGTTGAGGGGATCTATGAGGACAGGGCCAATTTGAATTGTCCGTCCACCGGAATGGTGGCATAGTATCATGGCCTCCTAACCAAGTACTTCAGAGTTAGAATGGTACCACATTGTGAAGTAGAGTTTAAGCTCATGCATAGCATTGCATTTTCTTGTGATTGTTTTGTTGTGATTAATATGTGTCGTGTGCGATAATAATAATTTCTGCGATGATTTGATGTTATAGTGAAATGTATTGACTTTCCTTGAGTGGTTTTGACTATATAACGTGATGTTTTTCTTTGAAGAGTGTTTGTGTAATGATACGGTTTATTGATGATTAATTGCCTGTTCTTCTTACTTGTATTATACTATCAACAGGATTTCAAAACTCACCTCCTTCGTTGTTTGTGTTTGACTGGCTTGGCCCTGCGTTTGCGAAATCGCTGTTATTACAGGTTAATGAGTCTTGAAGTTCAAATTTGGGAGAAGCCCCGCTCTGATAGGTGATACCGGGAATGAGAGTCATAAGTTGTATTTTTATTTGTTTAATTAAAAACAACTTTTTGTATAAAACCTAATAACTAGTAAATTTTTGGAATTGAATTAAGAAATTCTAGTTAAATCAAATTTTATGGAGATTGCACTATTTTATAGGAGGAAAAAGTTTAAAGTGTTCATTTTTAATTTTGAGGAATGTGATATCTCAAATTAATTATAATTTTTTTTATTCCCTTGAAAACGTATTTGCTTTACCAACTGCGAATTAAAGTTAAAAATTCTATTATAAATTATTATATATTATTTTGGGGTTTAGGGTGTCACATTAGTGGTATCACAGCAGGTCTGTCCAATCAGGTCGAGTGGGTGAAATGTCGATTCAGTGTTAGTCGAATGTCAATCGTGTTAATTGTGTTCACTTGAGTAATAATTATTTTCACTAACATGTTTTTTTTTTGTTCTCCGTTATATTATTGTGTTAAGTGTTATATGCTTTTGTATTATTATACATATTTTTGAGATTACTGATTAACTGTTTATTTTTTTGCTTACTCTAATTGTGTTATTGATTCTAAGTCCCTACTTAAGTGAGTAAATATAACCATGAAATTACTTGTTAAGATTTGAGTTAATTTTAATTGTTGACAAGATTTTGTTGGTTACTTGTTGAATGACTTGTTGCTTGTTTCTTGTCTACCGAACTATGATTTTGGCACTTTTGTTTTATGTGAATAGTTGGAAATAGTAATTTTGATTGACCACTTGGATGTTTCAAGTTATTAATCTCATTCACGTAACCTAGTTATCAAATGTCATACCTCACCAGTTATTTGTTTTAAAGTTCCATGTTCACCCTTAATCAATTTAAAATATTTAGTCTTGATATGAACCTGTTTAAAGTGTTTGATTTAATAACTAATTGATTGAAACATTGATTTCCGTATGAATTATAAGTTTAAAACTTCAAGTATTGACTTTTACTAGGTATAAATTATTAT
This sequence comes from Cicer chorassanicum, assembly GCA_037974735.1. Lineage (NCBI taxonomy): Eukaryota > Viridiplantae > Streptophyta > Magnoliopsida > Fabales > Fabaceae > Cicer > Cicer chorassanicum. The sequence continues at coordinate 50,622,499 of JBBPBP010009779.1, read as the reverse complement.
TATTTTTGTTGAAACTCAATTTAGAGAAAAAAAAAAGATGTTTCGTTCTAAACTTTGAGTTAGATAGGAATTATGTCTCTTATGTTTAAAGTTTTAATTTTGACTAAAAAATTCTTATCTTGATTTTATGTTGGCTTGCGTGAAGAAAAGAATCAATTTTAAATTGTGAATGTTAACTTTAAATCACTTGATAGTGTTGATGGTTGTATCTATATGAGTAGAGTTTTGATATTGGTTTTGAAAATAATTTAGAAGGATCGTCATGATTTTAAATAGTATGAAATTCATATTATTAGCAATAATAATTCTTGAATATTAGAGGTTAGTAGAACTTAGAATTTTTTTAAAATGACATTTTGAAGGAGTTAAAATTTACTTATTTTGTATGATGAAAATAACTTTTATTTAAATTACTCTTGATTATTTTAAAGAAATTAAATTGAGTTGAATTTTTGTTGATTTATAAAATAACAATAATTCTATACTACTGATTTTATTTAATGTTTAAAATAGCTTAAAATTTACAACATGTTTTATTATGTCTTGTTTTTAAGAAAATTAAAAAGAGTCGTTATTATGTTGGTTAGGGGATGGTGTGAATATTGAAATGTGAGCGGGTTGGGATATTTGTTTGAAATTATTAACTTATTGTTATGATATTATGAACTCATTAGAGTTTAACTTGATGTTAGAGTTTTAGATTTTAAGAACTCATTAGTGATATATAATAGTATTAATTAAAAAGAAAGGGGGTCAAATGGTAAAGTTTCTACTAATTGAGAAAGAGAAGAAAAACAAAGTTTTTAAAAGAATTATCTCAATAGTCAAACTCTTTTTGAAAAGTTATCTTAATTTTAGAGTCTATAATCGATGTAAGTTATGAGTAGAATTATAGTTGTTGTGTTATCATTGTTGAAATGTATGTTTGAGTTTAATATGAGAAAGTGACATGCTGTTTGTAAAATTGATGGTGTGTTATGCTTTAGACCAATTTTGTGCCTTGATAGAAACTGATGATGTATCTATAGACATGTTGAGTAATTGATGTGAAAGGAGAATGTTATTTTGTAGATTTGTCAATTAGTGTAATTCATTATCATAACCAAGTATGCCTTATGTTTTGTGTCATGTGCACTACTTTAATGTATATAAATATACAATTTTGTTTTTTTTTTTTGTAAATTATGAGAAAATAAGAAAATAAATTGGAACTATCTTGGGAATGTCAATTTATTAGAAAACTTTTTATCTATGTATATATATAATTCAAATCTTCTTTCAAAATATAAGTTGAAAATAATAATTTTTATAATGATTAATTATTTAGAAATGTGTTTGTGACAATTAAAGTACGAGTGATTTTAGAAATCTTATAGATTTTAAAAAATACATGTGATTTATTTTATTTTTAATTGTATTTAGAAATATGACTTGTTTTAGTTGTTTTTATATAGACGTGATTTATTGAAAAGGGATTTAAGGAAATGGTTTGAATTCCCAACGATTTTTTTTTTTCTGTGCTAAATATGTAACCTTTAAAGTGGTTTATGTACTACTTGATTCAATTTGGTTTGGTAGCGTGTTGTGTCTTCTAATAAATAATTATTTATCTTATTTGCTACTTGGAAATCTATGTTTTAGTTTGTTGTAACTTTTAAGTGATGATTAATTCAACAGAAAATTTGAGCGTGATCAATTTGGAGCAGTTAGCCTTCTATGAGAGTATGTTACATGTGTTTGAATCATCGTTTGAGTTATGAGATGAACGTAAAATGTCGGTGCTAATTTCTAAATTAACTATGTGAATGTGTATATGATTATGTAAATATTAAATTGTTTGTGTTTCAAGTGTTCTAATTGTTGGAAATTAGTGTATAGAGTTTAGAGTAGTTGAGAGCATCTAAAAGTAAAATAGTTCTATATTTCTTCAATCGAATTGTTGATTATATAATGATGTTAGTGTCATTTCTTTTGTTGTTGTAACTATTTGTAAATTACAAATAAATTATTGTGAATGTGTAATTAAGTGAGTTTTTAACTTGAAGTAAGGAGTAGGAGTTGTGGCGCCGCCTTCGCACTCCTGAACCGCGTTAAAGATATTTTTAATTACCCATGTTTGAATTTGAATGACTGTAGTTATAGTTACCTTAAGTAGTTGACTACATGAGTAGGAGGGACTAGCTACCCCGATGACTCATCGTCGATAAAAGAGGCAACAATAACCCGTTGTTACTATTGTTAAAAATACTTGTTAATTCTATTTTTGAAATAGTTAAAAACCATATTCATCTCTTACGTAATTTTGAGTCATTATAAATCATATGTGACATCAATGTCAAATGCTAACAACTGTTTCATGTGACGTGAATTGGTATGGAGGTGCGTACATAAATTAAATATTTAATTAAATACGTTTGACCTTCTAAGTAACTTGCTGGAAATAAATAAGCGCATTGTGTTAGTATCTTATTATTTGTTCTATATTGTCTCATTTGGTAAGGACCTAGAACTATGGTATGAGTTCTATAAATGAATCTTGTGTATAAGATTTTGAAACTAAATTAGACCTTGAGTGTGTTTGAAACTATATGTGAAAATATTTGTCTTATACCACTATGATTATACACATTCGTTTCTATAAGAAAAAAAAAATTAAGTGATTGTATGTCATTGAGTTGTTATATGCATTTCTGTTTGTAATTCTTGAAGGCGTAAAATATCTTAAATGTTTCTTTATATGCCCAATTTTTATGAAATATGTAGAGTAATTGTTGTTATGATTTAAACATTCTTTTAAGAGATTGAAACTAGTGGAGTATTGTTTGAGAAGTTAGTTGAACTCGAAAACGTATTTGAGATGTGTTATTTGATTCAACTGAATGTAGTAAGTGTTGTTGACAAGATTCACATGCTTAGTTTTATCTATAAACGATAATGATTAATCATAATATTTCTTTCATATTTGAGCTGTTGAATGTGATGTGTTTAATTAACTTGTTGTGTCATGTTAGCCTATCATGCTAAGCTAATTGAATTTTGACATGCTTTGAATAATGAATGTCTTAAATATGTTTATAGACTAAGTTTGAATCTTGAGGGTGGTAAGTTAGATATAAGTTCACTCACCACAAATTTCGAGGACGAAATTTCTTTAACGAGGGGAGAATTGTAACACCCGAAATTTTATAATAAACTATTTTAATAATGAAATATGATTTTAAATGATTAATTTGGTGTTAAAATTATTTTAGAATACATGTTATAAATTTCGTGATTAGCTTTTGTTATACGGGTGCTTTAGATGATGTGCTACTATTATACATATTGGACTACATGAGTAATCTAAATAACAAATATTATATTATAAATATTTTTCTAAATAGTATTTTAGTGTAATATTTTAAAGAATAAAATTTTAGAAGATTTTACGTGTATATACTTGTACCAAATTAATGTAATATTTTTTTGTGCGTTTGACTGATATTAAGTATGCACGTAGTTATATTTCAATTATTTATAACTATTTTCTATTTTTAGTTATTTATTTTATAAATAATTATCTCAGAATAGTAGTGATATTGTGTTTGATTTCCTTTATTTTTATATACTTGTTATGACATGGTGATTTTATATATATTTGTTATGATTTAGTAATTAATATAAAGTTTTGATATTATATTTATTTATTTTATGATTTGAGTGAAACCAACGCCAAAACGACCGTGCAAAAAGTGGCTATATCATCCACTGATTGGTTTTTTAATTTATGTTAATTTTTCTTGACCGAATTTCGAATTTAGTTTTAGAGTAGTTTTTCATAATTTATTTTTAACGTTTACCCATAAATTGTGGAGTTAGATCGATTGAAGGACAAAGAGTCAATGAACAAAGGCGGTTTTCTTAGGGAATCGTATTTGTGTGTGAAAGCGTCGAAATAAGGTAAGGGGTGAGAGAGCGTTTGAATCCATGAGTATAATATATTGTGAGATGAACGGGAAAACCGTATTTCCCAACGATTCATCCGGGGCTTGCTACGTACGGCAGTAGCCATTTGAGTGATAAATTAATTAATGTGCAAATATGAGAATTGTGAGGCTAAAATGTGGAATAGAAATATTTATAAGGTGTTGATTGATTTAATGATACGGTTTATTGATGATTAATTGCGTGTTCTTCTTACTTGTATTATACTATCAACATGATTTCAAAACTCACCTCCTTCGTTGTTTGTGTTTGACTGGCTTGGCCATGCGTTTGCGAAATCGCAGTTATTACAGGTTAATGAGTCTTGAAGTTCAAATTTGGGAGAAGCCCCGCTCTGATAGGTGATACCGGGAATGAGAGTCATAAGTTGTATTTTTATTTGTTTAATTAGAAACAACTTTTTGTATAAAACCTTACAACTAGTAAATTTTTGGAATTGAATTAAGAAATTCTAGTTAAATCAAATTTTATGGAGATTGCACTATTTTATAGGAGGAAAAAGTTTAAAGTGTTCATTTTTAATTTTGAGGAATGTGATATCTGAAATTAATTATAATTTTTTTTTTATTCCCTTGAAAACGAATTTGCTTTACCAGCTGCGAATTAAAGTTAAAAATTCTATTATAAATTATTATATATTATTTTGGGGTTTAGGGTGGCACAACGTGCCTTTGTCCTCTCTTTTTTTTATCCTCTTAAAATTTGATTTTTATATTTGTAAGGTTAGTGAGGGTATGGTTTGTTGTTTTTGTACCGTGTAACACCCCAAATTTTATAATAAATTATTTTATTAATAAAATAGAATTTTAAATAATTAATTTGGCGTTAAAGTTATTTTAGAATATATATATTGATTAATTTTCTTTATATGTGTATTTTCTATGACGTGCTAATCTTGTACACATTTGACTAAATGAGTGATATAAATAATAAATATTATATTTTATTATCTTAGATATTTCGCTAAAAATAATAGTATTTTAGTGTACATATTTTTAAGAATAAGATTTTATGCGATTTTACGTGGATATGTACGTTCGTAATTAATGTGATATTTCCTTGTATGTTTGACTAATGTTAAATGTGCACATATTTATATTTTAATTAATTCTAAGTATCTCATATTTTAGTTATTTATACTTGGGATCGTAATAATATTGTGTTTGATTTCCTTTATTTTTATATACTTGTTGTGGCATTGCGATTTTATATATTTATTATGATTTAGTAATTAATATAAAGTAGCAATGTTATATTTATTTATTTTGTGATTTTGACTACTCTCTAATGATGGTAGTATTTTAATATGAGTATTTTGAAAAATAAGTATAATTATAGTGACTATTTTGAATATGAGAGTTTCAATTGTTAGTAATATGTATTTTTTTTTAAAGGTTAATTATTTTAATTACTCTAATTTATCATATATTAGTTATGAAATATTAGTAATGTTTTGAAAATTAAATGATATTTGGAGGAGTATTAAAAATGAGAAAAATGAGATTAAGTAACTATTAATTTTGTTTTAGCAAAATAAAAATAATAATAATAATAAAACAAAAAAGTAAATAAAGAGACACATGGGTTTGACCCATGTGTGAACCCTAATTGTTAACACCAAAAAAAATTGTGATAGACTTCCTCTTCTTCTTGAAAGAACGCAACACATCCATTCTTCCTCTTCTCTAAAATTCATTGCCACCAAATCCTTGCATTTTTAATCGATCCCAACCTTTATCCCACACAAAATCGGCCACTGAATCCATTTTTGGCATTAGTTTTATCAATCGTTGCTCCGTTTCTTCAGAAACAGCTTCGTTTCTTTCCTTGGGCGAGCTGTTTTTGGCCAATTCCGATCACCACGTTTGTCCTTTCAAAAAACTGACATCGTTTCTGGATTCCTCTCGTCGAAACCTATAAGAAGCACTACTCATTTGCATTTTTCGGTGAAGTTGACGTCAGACCCTTACGGCTCTTCGACGAGTCGGTGAGACATTTTCTGCAATTTTTCTCCCGTCGTTTTAACTCTATTTTTGTTCCTAAAATTATTATTAATTATTTAATATTTATTTTCATGCTCTGCATAATTTATCAGTCACATCTCGACGATGTGAACTCGCCATTTATTCGGATTCACTGGTTGTACGTTGAAGATTGATTTTTGTGTTTGAGAAAGCGTCTAAATAAGGTAAGGGGTGAGAGAGCGTTTGAATTCATGAGTATAATATATTGTGAGATAAATTAATTAATGCAAAAATATGGAACTTGTGAGATTAAAATATAGAATAGAAATATTTGTAAGGTGTTGATTGATTTAATTTCTATAAATGTTATTGTGAAAGGTATTGATTTCCCTTGGTTTTGACTTTATAATGATATGTTTTTTTTCTTGAAAAGTGTTTGTCTAATGATACGGTTTATTTATGATTAATTGCGTGTTCTCCTTATTTATATTATACTATTAACATGATTTCAAAACTCACCTCCTTCGTTGTTTGTGTTTTACTGGTTTGGCCCTGCGTTTACGAAATCGCAGTTGTTACAGGTTAATAATCTTGAAGTTCAAGTTGGGAGGAACCTCGTTCTGATAGGTGATACCGGGAATAAGAGTTGTAAATTGTATTTTACTTATTTAATTTGAAACGACTTTTTGTATGAAAACCATATAAGTACTAGTAAGTTTTTAGAATTGAATCAAGTAATTATACTTAAATCAAATTTTATGGAGATTGCACTATTTTATAGGAGGAAAAAATTTAAAGTGTTCCTTTTGATTTTTGAGAAACATGATATTTTAAATTAATTATCAAAGTTTTTATTCCCTTAAAAACGTATTTGCTTTACCTTCTGCGAATTAAAGTTAAAAATTCCATTATAAATTATTATATATTATTTTGGGGTTTAGGGTGTCACATACCGTGTATATGTTTTTCAACACTTTAAATACTACAAAAAAATAATATTTTTTTGGAGCGCTAAAACCTTGCTTTACCAGTTTGGGGCTCGGGGCTTAAAATCATTGTTACTGTGTCCTTATTCTAATAAAAATAAAATAAGGCTCGTAAAATAAAGTAAAAAAGAACGTCAAAGTTCTCGTGCGACCAAATTCGAATTAGGGTTAAAACTTGTGTATAACCCTTGTCTTAACCAACTGAATTAGGTGAATATCTATTACTAACTTGTCAAAAAGCTATATATAGATTCAATAAATTAGACATACAAAAGAGCTTCTTAGGAAGTTTAAGACGAGTGATTGCAAACCTATGGCTACACCAATGCACCCTACTTGTTCACTTGAAAAAGATGATTCAAGCAAAAAAGTTGACCAAAAAAACTTATAGAGGAATGATAGGGTCCCTACTTTACCTTTACGCTTCCAGACCTGACATCATGTTTAGTGTATCTGTATGTGCAATATTTCAAGCTGACCCTAGGGAATCACATTTAACTGCTGTTAAAAGAATCCTTACATACCTAAAAGGAACTACCAATCTTACCTTGTTCTACAAGAAATCTCCTAAGTACAAACTGAGTGGATATTGTGATTCTGATTATGCAGGAGATAAACTTGAGAGAAAGAGCACTAGTGGCAACTGCACTTTTCTAGGTGACAACTTAATATCTTTATCAAGTAAGAGACAAAACACCATTGTTATGTCAACAACAGAGGGTGAGTACATTTCAACAACTGGATGCAGTTCTAAACTACTTTTGATCACATCAAGTAGAAGACTACAAAATTCTAGAAACCAATATTCTCATCTCTTGTGATAACAATTATGTCATATGTTTAACCAAAAACCTTATCCTACAATATAGAGCTAAACACATAGAGATCGAACACCACTTCATTAGTGACTTTGTTCAAAAAGGGGTACTTAACATTTAGTTTGTAGACACTAAATACCAATGGGCTGCCATATTCACCAAACCACTACCTAAAGATAGGTATGACTTCATCAAGAAAAAACCTAAACCTTACATTCATATCTGACTAATGTTGTGATAACTTCAAAGTAGTTTACCTTTACTTTAGTTTTTATATTTTCTTGTAATATTTTATATTCATGTTATTAAAAAACGAAGAAAAAAAAACAAACAAAAAAGAGTTTTGATGATAACAAAAGTATTTTATAAGAACAATATATTTGACTTCAAAGCGTATCAAAGAAGATTCATGTTTTTGAAGAAAATCTAAAATAAGATTTGATTCAAATTTATAATTAAAAAAAAATCTAAAATAATATTTGATTCAAATTTATAATTGATGAAAATTTAAAATAAGATTTCATTAATATTTATAATTGAAGAAAATCTTTGACCCAGTTGAAAAAGAAGATACGGTCAAGATTTGAAGAAGATATGATCAAGATTTAAAGAAGATTTGATCAAGATTTATCTAAAACAAAATATGAACAAAATCAATCTGAAGAATTTACAAACGTAATATGGGGTTGCCAGGTTGTCAGGAGAAGACTTCACTTGTAGGGTCACGGTGGTTAGTTCATCAAAAGTCTGGGGTTGTCAGGTTGTTTGGGAAGACTTGCTTGGAGGGTCAGGTGCTTTGTAATTCAAGGTAATTGAATTATTGGATTAAGGCCTTCTGAATGAAGGGACTGGATGTAGCCAAGTTAGTGGTGAACCATGATAAATATGTGTGTCAAATTATTTATGTTGTCATTGTTTGCTACCTCTCAATCTGATTGCTTCTTATCAAGTCAGCTCATCCTAAAACACTAATCACTGGAAATGCAAGTGATCATTTGAGGACCTGATCATCATTGGAAGATACTACTTTTTTTGGCTTACTCTCATCAATTGAGCCTACATCTATTGATGAAGCATTGGCAGATGATGTGTGGATTATTGCAATGCAAGAAGAGTTAAATGAATTTAAGAAGAATGATGTTTGGGATCTAGTAGCTAGACCAAAGAAAAACATTATTGGAACGAAGTTGATTTTGAAGAACAAGCAAAATGAAAAAAATGAAGGGATAAAAAACAACGAAAGACTTATTGCACAAGGCTATAGTCAGCAAGAGGGCATTGATTACAATGAGCCATTTGCTATAGTGGCTAGGTTTGAAGCTATTCGTATCCTACTTTCTTTTGCCGCAAAAAATAAAATTACATTATTTCAAATGGATGTTAAAAGTGATTTTTTTAAATGGTTATATAAGTGAATAAGTCTATGTTAAAAAACCCAAGGTTTTGAAAGTTCAAAATTTCCAAATAATGTATTTAAACTTAGAAAATCACGGTATGGTCTAAAACAAGCACCTCATGCATGATATGATAGGCTAAGTAACTTCTTGCTTAAAAACAATTTTGAAAGAGGACAAGTAGACAACACCCTGTTTGGAAAATCAATAGGAGATGACGTTCTTATCATTCAAATTTATGTTGATGACATTATTTTTGGATCTAATTATGGCAATCTTTGTCAAGAATTTACTAATTTGATGCAACTTGATTTTCAAATAAGTATAATGAGAGAACATAAGTTCTTCTTAGGGACACAAATTCAGAAAAGTTAAAAAGATATATACATTCATGAAACCAAATATACAAATAAGCTTCTCAAGAAGTTTAAAATGAATGATCGTAAACCTATGACTACACCAATGCACCCTACCTGTTCACTTGAAAATGGTGAATCAGGCCACAAGGTTGACCTAAAAACATACAGAGAAATGATTGGATCACTTTTTTACCTCACTACCTCCAGACCTGATATTATGTTGTGTGTGTGTGTGTGCAAGATTTCAGTCTGATCCAAGAGAATCTCATTTAATTGTTGTAAAGAGAATCCTTAGATACATAAAAAGCACTAACAACATTATCTTGTTCTATAAAAAATCTTCTATGTACAAACAAAGTGGGAATTGTGATTTTGGCAATGCTGGAGAAAAACTTGAGAGAAAGCACAAGTGGAAACTGCACATTTCTGAGTGACAACTTAATCTCTTGGTCAAATAAGAGAAAAAGAATAATTGTCTTGTCAATAGTAGAGGCTGAGTGTTGACACCTATATTTGTCTGCTTTTTATTTATTTATTTATATATTTATTTATTTTTAATTTTTTTATTAAAAATAAGAATAATAAAAATAAATGTATATATAAATGTGAAGAAATATAAACATAAAAATAAATAATTATGGCTTTAAACTTTAGACAATCACAATTGTTCCCAGTTCTTGTTTGCCTCTAATTCTTGTTCAGACTCTTTTCTAAAAAATAAAAATAAATAAAGGTACATAATTAAATGAAAAGAAACCTAAAAGAAATGGATTGATGGTCCTAAAAATTGGTAGAATGATAATCAATTGAATGAAAAGAAACCAAAAATAAAGAGATTAATAGTAATAAAATTGTGATCAATTGGCAATCTTTTGTAACCTACACCCGAAAAGCCTATAAATAATCGATAGTAAGAGTAGACGAAGGGAAAGCACTATTGAGAGCACAAAAAATGAAAAGAAGAGAGAATAATAGGCAAAAAAGGAGCAGAGAATCTGATCTTGGGAAAATCAGTCAAGCAAAAACCAATTCAATAGTAAGGTATCACTTTCTTATTGTTTCTCTAATTTTCTTCTTATTACTCTTGTATTTCACCCTTTTAAAAAATGTTCGTTTTTTTTTTCTTTCTCTTTTTCTGTTTATGTAAAAGTAAACTCATGTTAAGCTTTCATTTTTCTAAAGTTGTTTGTTCCTAAAATTGTTTTCTTTGCAACACAAAATATTAAAAAAAATAACTATTTGATGTTTATAAACCAATCACCAAAAAAACAAATTTCACCATATTGTAATATACAGAAAACTCATATCACTATACTAAAAAAAATTATAACAACGAATAAATAGTTTTTCCCTTAGGATTATAATGAATGGTCGCTGCCGCCGGATGATATTCATCCTCGCTCGCTGCGCCACATCACTCACCCCCAATCGTTGGTGGCCTTTGTGTCGCGACAGATTCAACAACGCACGAGCAAATCCTTTAACAGACTGCTTCACCGTCGCGTCCATCTGTTTCGTTCACTTTCCACTGTGTTACGTTGTTTTCTAACAAAAAGATAGTACGTTGTTTTCTAACAATTTTTCTTTACTTTAAAACAAAAATAAAAAGATACAATCCGTGAACAAAGATCTCACCTCTTTTTTTTCCGTTATTATTATTATTATTGTTATTATTATTATTATTATTATTATTTATTATTATTATTATTATTATTATTATTATTATTATTATTATTATTATTGTTGTTGTTGTTGTTGTTGTTATTGTTACATTTTGTTACGTTTTTTCCAATAAAAAATCAATTTTTCTTTATTTTAAAACAAAAAGTAAAAAAGATACAATTCGTGAACATGCATCTCACCTCTTTTTTTCGTTATCAATATTAATACATTTTTATTGGATACGTATATAATAATTATCATAATAAAAAAAATAATTAAAATAGAGTAATAATAAAAATCGGACAACACATAAATATTTTCTACCCAAGAACCACGAGCATTTTGATTTCCCTATTGCACCAGGTGATATGTAGGAGCAAGGTTTTTCCCTTGTCAAACCAAATTAATAAAAAAAAATTTCTTTTTTTATTATTGTAAATAATTTTTTTTAATTATTTTTTAGGGGTAAAAATAATTAAGTAAATAAATAAGTAATTTGTATACAATTAATTATAGGGTAACCGTTTTAACGGACGATGTGGGTAATAATATTTTCCCTATTCATAATCAACTCTTGAATCCGTTTTTTATTTATTTTAGCTTTTATCAAATTTTCCCTTTTAAAAAAATAAAATTCGTGGCGGCTCCTTTTTCGCGGACAAACTGGACGCGACATTGAGTACATTTCAGCAACTGGTTGTAGTTCTTAATTAATGTGGATGAAACACCAACTAGAAGACTACAACCTCCTAGAAACCTAGTGTGACAACACTTCTTCCATTTTCCTAATCAAGAACTTAGACAAATAGGATTCAACCCCCTTCTCGTGTTTGCACCTCCAAGAATGAATGCTGATACTTATCCCCTAGGTACTGGGTTCGATTACCACGGAAGGAAAAAACTCGCTAATTCCTAATTCAAAGGAATGGAGGGGCGAAAAGATCGTGAATAACAGTGCTAGTAACTGGGGTTGGGCTGTTATAGTTTACACTACAATTCATCTTTTTTTTTTTTCTCTTAAAAAAATTCTTCAATGAATAATATTCTATGCTAATATGGTTTGCACAATAACTATATAAATATGTTTGTTATTGGATAATTAATATTTAATTAACGCAATAGTTTTATTTGAAATTATTTATTTAATTGATACAACATTGAATATTCAAAAATATTATAACGAAATACATCTATTAACTGAAAAATAAGTTATTAAAGATCGCAAAAAAGTTATGATTTTCGTATATTTTATATTCAACGGCTACTATAAAAAAGGTAAATATCTCAAAAACAACAAAATTGACTGGATTTCAATCTTTTTTTTTACCGAATAAATATCTTAATTTTATTAAGTATATTCTACTATCATAATTGGTTTTGAAATAATCTATTAAAGGTT